>CM026897.1:55141055-55358841 GCA_015227895.2 Colaptes auratus | reverse complement strand
AAGTGATCATTTCTTCTTCTAATTTTTTAACTATTTTTCCATTGTCAGTTGTGCAGGACAAATATAAAGAGTAGATTCAGTGTTCTCCCTGGTATGCTACTTCTATTAAGAAGTAAGTCGTGTTCAAACGTTTTTCCTGAAAAATGTTACATCTTTAGCAGTTTTAATTTTTTCTCCCCCAGAGACCTGAACACTAAATTTCATTTTCTTACACTTTTCTCATTGAATATTAAAAGAGGAAATTTTTAAAATTAAATTAGGACTAGTGTTGCATTACTTCCAATAGGAATATTTGTGGATTTTTGTATGTGTTTTTTTTTTTCCTTCCACGGGAGTGTGTTTTACCTGTTGTATCTCATTAGAAGGAAAACTAACATAAGCACAGCAAACATGGATGTTTTGGATTACTACTGTATATTGCCTTTCAGCACACTTTAATTAAAGTGGCATTTGTTTGTCCTATAATACCACCATTCCCTAATCGATGTACTGAGCAAGCACCATGGTGACAAGATAAGTTGCTTTGTTTTGTTCCATATGTCTCCACTCCAAATTTTCCATAGTTTTAATTGGTTCCCTGCAGAATAACATTTACAAGCATATGGTATGGAAAATGCTGACTGCATTTGTTATCATATATTTTAGTACATTGGTGGCACTAGATCACTAAGCCTTTAAATGTGATTATGAGGTTATTTAATGCAGTCAATAGTGTGCTTAAAACACAGCAAAAATCTGCAGTGAGCCAAATGGTATCAAGGAAATATGTTTGGATGCCTTCTTAGTGCTTCAGGGATAGATATGGAAGTCTGATTCTGGGCAACACATGCTGAAACATACTTTGTCATGTAGGAATCATTTTCAAAGGCCTGTGGAAGCTGCTTGCTGTTACAAGAATAGCATGCATAAGAATGGGAATGCAGGGAAGGCGAAATACATGATAAATTGAAGATTACTGACTTCTGAAGAAATGCAGTGGTATTAACTGATTAAATGAAATGCAGGATCAACCATTAAATCTCATGTTTCTGACTTTGGAGATGTCAGTGCTACATTTTTACACTGATTCTGCTCTGGCAGAAGATAGCCAATCCAAAAAGGAACTTAAGTGCCTGTGAAGACTTTGGTCAGCTCAGTATGTGAATGTCTGATTTCAGCAATTCTGATGAATTAAGTTAGGCCTTTTTGATTGTGTTGTAAGGGAGGATGTGTCATGGAGGGGAACAACTGAGTTGGATTTCCTTCTGAGGAAAGGTGACTAAGGTGGTTTCAGACTGCTTCAAGAAATGGTCAGTAGATCATTGTATCAATGACTGTTTTGGATTTCATGAGCAGGCTGGAAACTCATACACAGTCCAAAATAGAGTGTCACTCAATATGTGGAGATTTCTGATGCATGGATTACATTTTTTGTGCATGGGTTCAAGAGGTACCATATCCCTTCTAGTCAGAACCCAGAATAACCTAATCTGAGAGACTAAAGCTTGTCTCTCCTGGTGTGACTCAACAAAGATAAAATCACTTGCTGCTTGCCCAGACAATAGCTGATGTGCGTTGGGCAGAGCCACTGGAAGGACTCTTGGAAGGTGCAAAGATAACATTGCTCACTGGACTGCAGCTGGCCTACAACAATGGCCCAAGGGCCCAGCCATCAGATACCCCAGGAAGGGAGATGATGAGACAATGGACTCACCACCTGTTTCCTGATGTGTAATGAGTGTGTGGTAGGTAGATGGAGCAGGAGGAGGCGGAGGCCTTCCCCCCTCCATCCAGATGGTTACCCAAACTCACCTGAGTACACAGAAAGATTTCTTGGGGAACGATACCTGGACACTTATCTAAAGATGATTTCCCAGAACAATATCCTGGGGAACAACACCTGGACACTTGCCTAAGGACTAAAAAACTGTATAAAAGACTGGAGCAACTACTGGCTTGGAGAAGAAAACTGGAGAAGAAAAATGCAGAAGAAGTTGGCACCACACGCTGGAAACACCACGGGCCAACACAACGGATCTTGGACTCTGAAAACCCTCTCTCCGTGCCCTAAGTTCTGCCTGCTGCAACTCATGGAGCTGAGGAAGCTGCTCAGAGGACCACATCCCTTCTACAGCCAAAGCCTCAGCACCCTTCCACTACAGACCCAACACCTCCTGCAGCACCTTTCCTCCACAGACTCAAACTGTCTTGGGGGGTGAGGGGTGTGGTAATATAATTCCTTTCCTCTTCTCTCTTCTCTGTCTATTTTCTCTCCTCCCCTTCTGATCCATCCACTTTATTTATGTCTATCCACTTTATTTATGTAATAAATAGTCTAGCTGTTGATATTTTGGCCTCGTTTGTGCCTCTAATTTCCCAACACGGGAATAGTCAAAAGAATTGAGCCTCTTCCCCTCTCCGGACCGAGACACCTAATAAAAGAATTACTTCAGTACTTCTACTGTTTCAATGTCATTCATGTAAAAACTGAGTATTAGATATCGAAGCAACACAAGTTGTGAGTTTATTAGTGACTAGACATACAGTAAAACATGTATGAATCTTAGAAGTAATACAAAAATGTCACTATGCATTTTCTCTTGCTCATACGCAATATGTTTATGGCTTTGATATCAGTATTTGATGAGGGGTAATTCGGGGGTCTGAACAGTAAAAAGGTGAGTGAAATGGCAATGCTTGTTTTTGCAGAATCAAGTTTCATTCTGGGTGTTGATTTCTTAGTGCACTGTGATTTCACTAAAATGGACAGTATATCAAGATAAATTTTTTTAATCTGCTCAGCTTCTGCAGCAAATCAACACAATGTCTATATCTCACAAATACACTTGGACTTAACCAGAATTGCCTCGTGAAAAAAGAAGCTGCCAATAACATGACAGGGCTGCTTAGAGAAATCTTTTGGAGAATGGAATTTGCAGCAGGTGTAAGGGATGGCAGAGGAATACTTCTTAATTGGTTTCTGATTTGCAGTGTGAAAGAAGAAATGATGACTAAAATAATACTAAATGACAAAAAAAAAAATCAAACCACCCTTCATCTTTTCTGAGGTTTGTCTTTCCAAAGAGTGGGTAAAAGTCAGGGACGTTTTAGAATTACAGTATAGTAAAACTTGTTGACCAGAAAGGGCAGAATTGAAAGTAACTTCAGCCTCCTGATCATCTCTTTCAGCTATGATTGTCGTCTCAGCCAGAGGGTGTGTGATACATATGTTTGTATTTGAATGCAGTATGGTGACAAGTATTTACAACACATTGATAAAAATGCAGAAGAAAAACTGAGATTGATTCTGTGTGATACTATGATCTAGCACAGTATCACTAAGGTTGGAAGAGACCTCAAAGATCATCAAGTCCAGTCTGTCACCCAAGACTGCAAGACTAGACCATGGCACCAAGTGCCATGTCCAATCCCCTCATGAACATGTCCAGGGATGGTGACTCCACCACCTCCCTGGGCAGCCCATTCCAATGGCAAATGACTCTCTTGGTGAAGAACTTTCTCCTCACCTCAAGCCTACACTTCCCCTGGCACAGCTTGAGACTGTGTCCTCTTGTTCTGGTGCTGGCTGCCTGGGAGAAGAGATCAACCCCTTCCTGGCTACAACCTCCTTTTCAGGTAGCTGTAGAGAGCAGTAAGATCTCTCCTGAGCCTTCTCTTCTCCAGGCTAAACAATCCCAGCTCCCTCAGCCTCTCCTCATCGGGCTTGTGCTTGAGGCCTCTCACCAGCCTTGTTGCCTTTCTCTGGACACATTCAAGTGTCTCGATGTCCTTCTTAAACTGGGGGGCCCAGAACTGGACACAGGACTCAAGGTGTGGCCTAACCAGGGCAGAGTACAGGGGCACAATGACTTCCCTGCTCCTGCTGGCCACACTATTCTTGATGCAGGCCAGGATGCCATTGGCCTTCTTGGCCACCTGGGCACACTGCTGGCTTATGTTTAGGCAGTTGTCAATCAGCACCCCCAAGTCCCTTTCTGTCTGGGAGCTCTCCAGCTACTCTGACCCAGCCTGTAGCTCTGCATGGGGTTGTTGTGGCCAAAGTGCAGCACCCAGCACTTGGATTTGTTGAATGCCATCATGTTGGACTCTGCCCATCTGATGATAAAAACAAAACCAGAGTAACACTTGCTTATGTGTTATACACATAAACCCAGAAAATCCAGTCTGATTAGTATGATCACTAATGGTATTTCTGCTGGGCAATTGGCTTACTTCAGGTATAATTTCTTCTTTAACTTGTCCTGAATAACTTGGTGCATATCACCTAAGGGCTACACTCACTTAAAAAACATAAAGCTCAGTTCCAAAGGCTCCTATACAGCAGTGTTAAATACATCCTAACCTTGGGTAAATTTGTTCTCAAAGTTGCTGCAACCAGTTTAGGGAAGAAAATGGATGAGTGCATGATCTGCTGGATAGAGCACTGGCTGGGTGAACAGGCCCTGATAGTGGTGGTCAATGGAGGTAAATCCATTTGGTGGCTGGTCACAAGTGGTGTTCCTCAGGGCTCAGTGTTGGGATCACTTCTGTTTAACATCTTTATTGGTAAACTTGATGAAGACACAGAGTCTGTCATCAGTAACCTTGTAGATGACACCAAATTAGGTGGGAGTGTTGATCTGCACTAGGGTAGGGAGGCTCTGCAGAGGGACTTAGATAGATTGGATCAATTAGCCAGTGTTAATAGCATGAGCTTCAACAAGGTCAAATGCCAGGTCCTGCACTTGGGTCATAACCCCAAGCAATGCTACAGGCTTGGGGAAGTTTGGCTGGAAAGCTGTCTGGCAGAAAGGGATCTAGGGGCTCTAATTGACAAGTAACTGAATATGATCAAGCAGTGTGCCCAGGTGGCCATGAAAGCCAAATGGCATCCTGGATTGTATTAGAAATGCTGTGTTCAGTAGGAGTAGGGAGGTGATTATCCCATTGTATACAGTGCTGCTGAAGCCACACCTCAAGTATTGTGTCAGTTTTGGGCACCTCAATGCAAGAGAGATGTTGAGGTGCTGGAATGAGTGCAGAGGAGTGCAATGAAGCTGGTGAAGGGCCTGGGGAATACATCTTATGAAGAGCAACTGAAGAAGCTGGTGTTCAGTTTGAAAAAGAGTTGGCTGAGGGGAGACCTCATTGCTCTCTACAGCTACCTGAAAGGACATTGTGGAGGGGCTGGTGCAGCTGTGATCGGGCAGGTTTAGACTGGACATTAGGAAAACAAAATTCACAGAAAGTGGTCAGGCATTGGAATGTGCTGCCCAGGGAGGTGATTGAGTCACTAACCTTGGATGTGTTTAAAGGTTGTTTCGATGAGGTGCTCGGGGATATGGTTTAGGGGTGAACCTTGTAGAGTATGCTCATCAGATGGATTTGGTAATCCTGAGGGTCTTTTCCAACCTGAATGTTTCTGTGATATTGTGATTAACAGAGTGAAGGAAATAACGTAACAATAATACGAATGGAGTAATTTATAGAATGAATGATCTGAATCTCAGTCTGGTCACCTGTTGGGCCTTCTGCTTATAGAGTAGGCATGATGTTGTGTGATATGGAATACCCCGCTGGCTGCCTTAGCTGGCTTTCCTGGATGTGGCCTCTCCCAGCTTCTCTTTAGGTAAATTAACTCTGTCCTAGCTGAACCCAGCACAATGATGTGTGGGATTATTGGTACCAGTCACCTGCTGATGCACCACAGAACCAATACAATTAACAGAATAGAGGTGTTCTGCTTCTCAGGTAAACATGTTGGTTTTTTTTTTAAATTAATTTGTTTTTAATATCTCAAGGGACACCCTTATGCTGTAGTAAGACAAAAAATTCCTAAAGGAGATGAATACAGTAGACTGATAGGCATACCAGTCTCACATTTGCAGGTCAAGTGGCAAGTGGGGAAGAAGGTAGAGGAGTTGTCTAACTTGAATTGAAAATTCAAACCTTCTGTGACTGGCTTTAGACACTAAAGATAACCTGGAATAGGAATATAACTTACTGTTTTGCAGAATTGTATTGCTGTTAGCTGTATTGCTGATACGCAGTTATTAGGCGAGAGCACTAATTCTTAACAGAACATACTAATTTGAAGAACAAATGTGTTAATGCAGCATAAAACAAAAGGGGAACTTTGATTTTTACTTAAGTAACTTCTATGATAGAGAATCCTATTGACAGGCTACTGAAGTACTGCTGATTCAAGCTTGAATAATCATTCTGCTGGGAACACTTTCCTTTTTCAGCAGTACGATAGTATATCTTGTTTCAGTTTGGCAGGAAGAACAATGTTATGTCTTTACTGAGCCAAAGGTAATTAAAGTTTCCCCCTTCTTCACTTAAATTTTGTACCATAAAGTCTTGGGTTTCTTTAATTCCCTAAGATAAAGAATATTTTATATCTGCCTGACAATAGGAGATTTTTTTTTAATGTAACAGCAAAATCAGGATCAAAACATGGTGCCAAAGTCATGCTTCCAAAAGGTGTGTGAATGTGAGCATGTATGTCTACCCCATTTATGAGCCATTTCATAGACCGGATACTATTGCATATACTGCGTACTTAGTCCCAGTCATCCAGTAGAAGTGATGTCTCAAAAGCTGGCCGTAAAGGCAAAACTTTGGAGAAGCAAGAGTTTGAACATAGAAAAAACACGGTGGAAAGTCAGTGCCAAGCCAACTGGTGTAATAAATCTAATTTTAAAAGGAGCCAATAGGACTTTGATTGAGGTTTGTAATTCTGTAGTGTTTCTTTTGATATGTAAATGGCATATCTACAATACTTGATTAACTCTTCTTTTTCAGATGAAAATTTCATGTAGAAATCATTGTTACTTTTTTTTTTTTTGCAATGTGAATATGTGGTACAGAGAATGTATTTAAAGAAAAGGCAGAGTAGATCTGTGTGCAGTTTTATTCTATAAAATTAATTAAAAGTGAAAAGAGATGATGGTGGGCTTTAGTTCTTGAACAGTGTGAAGCTTGTCTGTCTGGAGAATGCTAAATCAAAGCCTGTTGTTAATGTAGAAATATTGAACTGAACTCCTAGAAGGAATAGTTGATCACACAAGTTCTTGATAAGAAATTACTAGAAAAGAAAGCTCCTATCTTGTGGAAATTCCAGAAACAATCTAGGCATAGAGCTTTCACACCTGACTGACATGCCAGATAGTTAACTGCCTCATTTCCACTATTAATTTAAAAGAATTGTCATGCTTCTATGGAATAGCATGATTTGGGGAAGTGGCATTTTAAAATGAAATTCTCTTTAGCAAGCTTTTGACTCTTAATTGTGACTTTTAGAGTATTAAATTCAGAAGACCAGTAATACATGTTCAGCCTCCTGTGGGATGTGCAGACACTGTCAGAGAGGAGAGTGCAGGTAAGACCAAGTAAAATACATGTAGCAGTTAGGCCCCAGATAAATTCCGTATGTGAGACAACTAAGGTGCAAAGACCTTTTCCTTGTCTTTATTATAGACTGTATAGTTGTAGTATTTTGTCATCATATTCTTATGCAACACTGTAGTGGTTTGAAATAAAAATACTATTCCCCACTGTCAGAAAGCATGATGGACATTTTATGACTGTAGAGCATTACCATCCTGGACAGCAGATTCTGGGTTACTCTCTTGCTTTCTGGGTCCTTGGTGTGCAGTGTGCTCTTTGCTTTTTTCTGAGTTCTGGACGGTACTTTCCCTTTTTTACTGTTTCATATATGTATATATAAATGAAAATACACACACACACACACACACACACACACACTGATGTAATCTGATACCTTTTAGTGGAGGAGTAACGTATTCGGTGTAAGTCAGCTAGACAACTTGCCCTGCCTTTTTTTAAACTCCCTTTCTTGTCTCTTGCTAAGAGGGGAGGGAAGAGGAGGCAGAGAGAAAGGGCAGGGGCCACTAAAACCATAACATTCCTAATGGAACCCAGCATGGAGCATGAAAAGCAGTGGAAGCAGCTGTATTTAATTACAAACAGGAGAGTATTTAATTTGGCAGGAGGGTGCCAAGTTGAAGTAGACAAAGAATCTTACCCTTCAGGTTAACAAGGTCACTTTGTTGGCTCTGCTACCTCTTTTGGTGGTGTCGTATGAGTTCTCATACAAGCTCTTGTGCATTTTTTTTGGTTTTGCATGCCCTTTGATAACCGTGGTTTCCTTTATGATGCTTGTATTTGTCACCCTGATGAAATGGCTTGTAGTTATAAGTGGATCATTACACCAATTATTTGGTTAGTCCAGTTTTTGTATACCATGTCATCTTGGGATCAGTGCTGGGCCCCATCCTCTTTAATATCTTCATTGATGATCTGGATGAGGGGATTGAGACAGTCATCAGCAAGTTTGCAGATGACACCAAGTTGGGAGCAGATGTTGGTCAGTTAGAGGGTAGGAGGGCCCTGCAGAGGGACCTTGACCAACTGGGCAGATGGGGGGAGTCCAATGGGATGACATTCAAAAAGTCCAAGTGCTGGGTGCTGCACTTTGGCCACAACAACCCCATGCAGAGCTACAGGCTGGGGTCGGAGTGGCTGGAGAGCTGCCAAACAGAGAGGGACCTGGGGGTGCTGATTGACAGCCACCTAAACATGAGCCAGCAGTGTGCCCAGGTGGCCAAGAAGGCCAATGGCATCCTGGCCTGCATTAGGAATAGTGTGGCCAGCAGGAGCAGGGAGGTCATTGTGCCCCTGTACTCTGCATTAGTTACACCACACCTTGAGTCCTGTGTCCAGTTCTGGGCCCCTCAGTTTTAAGAAGGACATCGAGACACTTGAACGTGTCCAGAGAAGGGCAACAAGGCTGGGGAGAGGCCTCAAGCACAAGCCCGATGAGGAGAGGCTGAGGGAGCTGGGATTGTTTAGCCTGGAGAAGAGGAGGCTCAGGGGTGACCTCATTGCTCTCTACAACTACCTGAAGGGTGGTTGTAGCCAGGAAGGGGTTGGCCTCTTCTCTTTAGCAGCCAGCACCAGAACAAGGGGATACAGTCTCAAGCTGTGCCAGGGGAAGTGTAGGCTTGAGGTGAGGAGAAAGTTCTTCACCGAGAGAGTGATTCGCCATTGGAATGGGCTGCCCGGGGAGGTGGTGGAGTCACCATCCCTGGAAGTGTTCATGAGGGGATTGGACATGGCACTTGGTGCCATGGTCTAGTCATGGGGTCTGTGGTGACAGGTTGGACTCAATGATCTTTGAGGTCTCTTCCAACCTGGGCAGTGACTGGCTGGGGAGCAGCCCAGAGGAGAGAGACTTGGGGGTGCTGGTGGACGAGAAGCTCAACAGGCGCTCTCAATGTGCACTTGCAGCCAGGAGGGCCAATCAGATCCTGGGCTGCATCAGTAGAAGTGTGGCCAGCAGGTCAAGGGAAGTTATTCTCCCCCTCTACTCAGCTCTGGTGACACTCCACCTGGAGTACTGCATCCAGTTCTGGAGGCCCTATTACAAGAGGGATCTGGAGGTGCTGGAAGGTGTCCAGAGAAGGGCCACGAGGATGATCAGAGGGCTGGAGCACCTCTCCTGTGAGGACAGACTGAAGGAGTTGGGGCTGTTCAGTCTGGAGAAGAGAAGGCTCCGAGGTGACCTCATTGTGGCCTTCCAGTATTGGAAGGGGTCCTCCAAGAAGGCTGGGGAGGGACTTTTCAGGCTATCAGGTAGTGATAGGACTAGGGGGAATGGAATGAAGCTGGAGGTGGGGAGATTCAGGCTGGAGGTGAGGAGGAAGTTCTTCACCGTGAGGGTGGTGAAGCCCTGGAATGGGTTGTTGAGGGAGGTGGTTGAGGCCCCATCCCTGGGGGTGTTTAAGACCAGGCTGGATGAGGCTCTGTCCAGCCTGATCTAGTGTAGAGTGTCCCTGCCCATGACGGGGGGGTTGGAACTAGATGATCCTTGTGGTCCCTGCCAACCCTAACTGAAACTATGAAACTATGAAACCTTAGTGATTCTGTGATCTTCTATCTGTAGTTTCACTCAACTGATGAATGTAACAGAAATGGACATTTATTAACCTTTAGAGGGTTTTGATGATTATTGAGACACCAACACCAGACTGCCTCTGACATTGGGTCTCTTAAACATGTGCTTGATCGTAGTCATAGTATCACAAATTTCTTCCAAGAATGCTGTTTGGAGACCTGTTCCATGGTTGAATAACTGAGTGGCAGGGTATGTGGGAAAGTCTAGGCCAGTGTTTGACCCACTGGTCACCTCCAGTGTTTTGGAACTTCACTCCTGAGCGATTGTAAAACCCTGATGAGCTGGTGAAATGTTTGTTAAAAGGATGATGTCAGCCTGAAAATTCCTGGGAGACACAAATCACTGTGTTGTGTTGGAGTCTGGCCCATGCGTATTGAGCTCTTTACAGTGTTGTTCAGCATGAAGGGGAAGAGTAGCTTTCCAGGCCTACAAACAGACCAAGAGCCACGGCAGTAGCATCAGAGAGCCAGTTTGTGCCAATATCAGTTGCTCCTGTATAGAAAAGGAAGTACACAAGGAAAACAGCTCATGCTGCAAAGGATGAGGACGAACCAGGGCCATCATGGGAACAAGAAGTGCCAGAGATTCTAGATATGCCTGTGAGATAACTACTTGATCTTTATCATTGGGCAAGTTACGTGATATACAAAAAGTCTATAGTTGCCAGCTGAACGAGCCCATGGTCACCTGGCTGCTTCAGTGCTGGGTATGGAGCTAATGGTTTGGAGTTGGAAGGCAGAGAAGCCAAGAAGTTGGGATCCTTGTCTAGCAAAGCAGGTCTTGACAGGGGTATTGGGAAATCGTTACCAATCCTCAGCCTCTGGAGATGGCTTCTAGCAAGTGTGAAGAGTATGTACCCCACCAAGGGTGATATAAAGGATCGTCTTGGGAAAAGGACTACCATGGAGAAAGGCATCCAATACCTGAGGGAACGAGCTGTGCTGGAGAAGCTCTATATTGAGATGAATGACAATCCCATACCTTATGTCATGATCTGGGAAAATTTCCAGGTGTGATAGGTCTCGAATTTCTCAATCTCAGAATTAGGACATAAGTGGTGTCAAATGCACATGTCGGCTTTTATTGCACTTGCACAGCTTACACACAAAAGGGTAAGGGGGGGAGACAGAGAGAGAGTAAGAGAAGCTGGGGGGTTGGGAAGGAAAGAGACAGGAGAAGTACCACCATGGTGGTGCTCCTAAAGGGATTGGTGCTCGGAAGGTCCACTTGACAGAGTGGGTGGGTGGACATCCCAAACATGAAGTCACATGGGACCCCTTTATATTCCTCCTCATAAGAAAACAACAAAGGTGCTTTCCACTTGTGGTGGGCAGAAGACAAATAGGTACTTTCCACCTGTGGTTTTCTGTACCCATCATGCCTATCTCCATGGTGAGTGGTAGGTGCAAAGCTTGCACGGGCCCTGCAAGCCATGCTATCACTTAAGGCCTAGGCATGTTGCTTCTCCAAGTCCAGCAGGACAGTATCCACACACTCATCCTGCAAAGGATTGGCCTTTACTGTCCAGTCGGTGTAATGCATGCTTAGTACTATCCTGGGCCCAAGCTCATGCATGGGGTCTGGCCTCATTTCGGGGAAGATACATAAACAAGGGTCTACAAAAACAGGATGTCCATCTCACAGTTCTTGGAACTCAGTTCAAAACAAGGGTTTCACAGTGAAGTTGTGATAGGTGGGCATTGTTGGGACATTCTTGTTTATGTAAACACCTCCGTCTCTGACACCTTTAGACACACATGATGTAGTGTGCACACAAGCCATGTGGAAGACGTTCCTATGAGCTGCACCACCGTCATATGCCAACTCATTGGCACTTATGATCTGTGACATGAAAGATGGCCAAGGACAAACAGTGGATGAAATAGTTAGTCACCTCCAGCAACACGAGGGAATTCTCTCAGCTCTCTCTTCTACTGTACTGTTTCAGCTGTGGTGGAGCTGTCATAAAGTGGACCAGCTTCAAGAGGACTCAGCCCATTTGTGCCCTGCACAGTCCAGGGTTTCAGCTATTAAATGCAAGTGTCTCCCTGTACAAGAGAGGGAATCTGGGACACAGACACCTCTAATCATCCTGTGGTTTTCCTTACTTGAGTGAGGGGAGGACATGAAAAAGTGGGATGGGAATTCCACTTCAGCTATAGCTGCCTGAGCCTGTGAATTTCTAGGAAACCCTTATCAGAAGACCACTGCTCCTGTTTCCTGTGGGAAATCGTCAAAAAGAATAAATTATTGCATACTGTCTCTGATCCCCTTGAAGGGGAGAAGAAGGATGGGGAGAGTCTGTTTACAAAGGCCTGCAGTGGCAGGACAAGGGTCAATGGCTTTAAGCTGGAGAAGAGCAGATTTATATTGGATGTTAGGAACAAATTCTTTACTATGAGGGTAGTGGAACACTGGAACATGTGGCCCAGGGAGGTGGTTGAGTCCCATTCCCTGGAGATACTCAAGGTGAGGCTCTCTGAGGCCCTGCACAGCCTGGTCTAATGGGGAATGTCCCTCCTGAATGTGGGGAGGTCAGACTAAATGACCTTTGGAGGTCCCTTCCGGCCTGAGCCATTCTATGATTCTATGATACAGGTGTGCAGTGTACTCTAATGCCATCAAGCTATGAGGGAGTGGAACCTTCCTAAGTTTCTGGTGTGACAAGGGAGTCAACAGCTAACTGTGTTAGAGGCTGAAGTGAGCCTAACTGTGAGTGAGTGGCACAAACACCCCATTGTGACTGGCCCATGCATACTTGGCACAGACTTCAGAGAGGGTATTTCAAAGATCCAAAAGGATACTGGTGGGCATTTGGTATAGCTTCCCTGGAAGTAGAGGAAAAGGAACAATTAAATGCCATTTCTGATCTCTAAAAGGACTCCTTTGTGATGGGATTGTCAGGTGTAAAGACCAACAAATACCAATTGCCACTGTAACAGTGCACCAGAGGCAATATTGCACAAACTGGGACTCTGTGATACCTATATATAAACTAATTTGACAACTAGAGAGATGAAAGGTGATCACTAAGACTCACTCACCCTTCAAGAGCCCTGTATGGCCATTAAGGAAGTCTAATGGTGAATGGAGACTGACAGTGAACTACTGTGCTTGCACAAGGTCACACCAGCGATGAGTGCTGCTGTGCCAGACATGCTGAAGTTCCAGTACCAGCTGGAGTCTCAGGCAGCCAGTTGACATTGCTGATGCATAGCATCAGAATGCAGGCCATAGTTTGCCTTCTAGAGAGGTGTCCAATATACTTGGAGTTGTCTGCTCCAGGGGTGGAAACAACAGCCCTACCATTTGTCATGGACTGATCCAGACTGTACCGGAAAAGGGTGGAGTTCCAGAACACTTGCAATACATTGATGACATCATTATGTGGGGTGAAGGAAGTTTATGAGAGATGGAAGAAAATAATCTAGATTACTCTGAAGTCTGGGTTCTCTATAAAGCAAAGTAAGGTCAAGAGACATTCAAAACCTGGGATGCGCATTTAGCATGAGCCACTTGTCTGGTCAGCACCAGAGGATCTACTAATTGGGCTGGCCCTGCCCAATCCAAGATACCACAAGCTGTAGAAGGTGATAAAGTTCCTGTGGTACACATGAAGAGTATCCTAAGGAAGAGGGTTTATGTTAATCCTGCCCCTGGTTAAAGCAAGCCCCTTCATGGGTTTCCTTTTGCCCAAGGACCAGGATCCACCTGGTGGGTCATGCAGGAAGATGGAAAAGTTTATTGTGTGCCACAGAATAATATCAGTCTAGGTGAGAATGCACACATGAATTATATTAACTGCTGTTAGTATAATACAGATAGTGTGGAATAAGGGGTGGAGAATGTAGTGTTTGAAAAAAACTAATATTCCCCACTACCAGAAATCATGAATTTATGACATTTTATGACTGTAGTGTGTTACCATCCTAGACAGGGGATTCTGGGTCATGCTCTTGCTTTCTGGGTCCCGAGCATGTGGTGTGCTTTTGGCTTGTTTTTGAGTTCTGGATGGTACTTTCCCTTTCCTTTTCTTTCTGTTTTGTATATATACTGATGTAATCTGATACCTTTTAGTGGAAGAGGAAAATATTCTGTGTAACTAGACAGCAATCTCCCCCTGCCTTTTTTTCCCCTTCCTGTCTTATCTCTTACTAAGAGGGGAGGGAGGACATGGGAGGGGAGAAGGGGTGAGTGGGCCACTAAAACCATAATAGCACAAAATATCAGGTGATATATTATGTCTATCCAACCATTTGTGAGGTCATCATTGATTTTTTTATGACCCTTCAAGTTTTGTTTGTCTTTTTCATAAGACTATGTCTCCCATACAAAATAAGATACTGTGGATTTAGAAAAAGGTCCTTTTGTTTTATCTTATTCTGCTCGTGGATTCATGTTTCCTATGAAAGCTTTTTTTTTTTAGATCCAGAAGTAAAACAGCATTGTAAAACTTAGATCCAACCGGTAGTGATGTAAATCTAGCACCCATTAAATTTTTGCTATTAAATTAGGGAAGAATCCATTATGTAACCATGTATTTTTCAACTATTCCAGTAAACTACAGTATATATTATATACTCTACATGAAAAATGTGATACTACATGGGTGGAGAAATAGAATAATAATTTTTTTTTCTTTCCTCAAAAAGATGAGAAAGGACTTGGAGGATAAGGTTGTTTGGGTTTGGTGTGGGGGTTTTTTTTTTGTGTTTGTTTGTTTGTTTGTTTTTTACACAGGCCAGCATAAAGCTTTGTGCAAAGACTTATTAAATACTAGGCTGCCTTGAACTTTGCATAAAATATTAAATTATCTGTGCCTTCGCTTAAAGCCATTTCTTTGACAACAGAGAAGGTTAATCTACTTAAAAGCCCTCAGGTCAATGGAAGTGTAATAATGCCCGAGACTGTAAGGAAAATGCAGGATGTACGGGAAAGGTACTATTCTTACATAGTTTTAATTTATGTGTACCAGTTTTATCGTCAACTACTTAAATGCTAAAAATTTTAATCCAGATATTGAGGGTTCATGATTTCTTTCAGGTTTAGCTGTGGTAACTGCATGAGTTAGCCAGATTTTAGTTCTATAGCAACTAAGTCTCACACAGTTTATAGATCTAAAGCTTGGTCTTTCTGATTGTAGGCTTTTCTGCTGGCACCTATGCTTGGAAGCATCTGGAAAAAGCCTTGCTTCCATGTACTTGCTTTTCTTAAATGAGGAGTAGTCTATGCAAACTAGTTTTATCAGAGATGGCAGAAGAGGAAGCAGTATCAGACCTGGGAGGGCACACTTCAGGGTTAGTTTTATGGAGAGTGTACTGTTTGGAAGACTATTAATAAGTATTAGTAACATACCAAGAAGCCATTCAGGGAGCTGCTTATGGCAAGAAGAAATGACAATGCAATTTGGTATCTTGGACCAGCAAGAGGAAGAAGAGAATAGAATCATCATTAGCAGATAGAAATGCAGACATCAGGAAAGGCGAAAATAAAAAGATGTAATTTATCTTTAAAACAGCATGTGAGGATTGTCAGTGGAAGGTCTATCTTATGCCTTGATCTTCTAGAAAAAATAGATAAGAAATAAATAAAAAAAAAAGACAGTCATCGATGCTGATTTTTTATGGGTTTCTGAACCATGAGCAACCATAGAAGCTGAAGAGGAGTCCCCCCAGCTTCAGGGGATGAGGTACCAACTTAACAGAGGAAACTTTACACATGAGTCTGTCAGTGCTGAATGTCTCACCTGAGCCAAATAATGCCATTGTTAGAGTGAGTCCAGAGGAGGACTCTGATGTGAGGGAGCTGGAGTTGTTCAGCCTAGAAAAGAGAAGGCTTCAGGCAGACCTTGTAGCAGCCTTCTGGTATTTGAACAGGGCCTACAGGATATCTAGAGAGGGACTCTTTACAAAGGCATATAGTGATGGGGGAAGGGATAGTGGCTTCAGGCTGAGAGAAGCTTGATTTAGACTAGACATTAGGATCTAATGACTCACCATGAGTGTGGTGAGGCACTGGAACAGGTTGCCCAGAGAAGTTGTGGAGACATTGAAAATGTTCAGCCAGGCTGGATTGGTCTGTGAGCAATCTGGTCTAGTAGTATGTGTACCTACCTATGGTGAGGGTTGGAACTAGATGATTTTGGAGGTCCCTTCCAACCCCAAACCATTCTATGAAACTGTGAATTGAGGGATTATGTACTTCTCTTCCAGGGAGCACCCTGTTTTGTACCATGCTCTGCTTATATTATCATAAATAAGTTTGTACCTAAGCCCTGGAAGATGAAAACAAAGATTTTGTGAGTTCCACTGATCTTAAAATATAATTTTATTAAACATGAAAACAGTTTGGTAAAAATTAATTAAATTATTCCTCTTAAAGTAACTTCAGATCTCTAACTATCTTCCTCCTTGCTAGGTTTTGACTGTTATAAAGGTTCTAGTAAACAACATTATGAATATAGAATATAGCACCTTGCTGTTCTTGAAGGAGCGTATCACACACCCATGGATGGTGGTGTTTTTGACAGTAATGACTATCTGAAAAAGTGCTATCATGCCGAAAGCACCGACTTCTATGTCTTCTGAGATGCTACAGATCAGACCGAAGGTTAAAAATGTTCCTTTTGTTGTCCCATGGTAGAAATGGTTGTCCCATTGCATCAGAAACAGTGTGGCCAGCAGGAGCAGGGAGGTCATTCTGCCCCTGTACACTGCACTGGTTAGGCCGCACCTTGAGTACTGTGTCCAGTTCTGGGCCCCTCAGTTTAGGAAGGATGTTGTCTTACTGGAGCGTGTCCAGAGAAGGGCAACAAAGTTGGTGAGGGGTTTGGAACACAAGCCCTATGAGGAGAGGCTGAGGGAGCTGGGGTTGCTTAGCCTGGAGAAGAGGAGACTGCGGGGTGACCTTATTGCTCTCTACAACTACCTGAAGGGAGGTTGTAGCCAGGCGGAGGTTGGTCTCTTCTCCCAGGCAGCCAGTACCAGAACAAGAGGACACAGTCTCAGGCTGCGCCAGGGCAGGTTTAGACTGGATCTTAGGAAGAAGTTCTATACCGAGAGAGTGATTGCCCACTGGAATCAGCTGCCTGTGGAAGTGGTGGAGTCACCTTCATTGGAGGTGTTCAAGAAGAGGCTTGATGGGGTGCTTGGTGCCAGGGTTTAGTTTTTTAGTTGTTTAGGTGGGTTGTATTGTACTGTATTGTACTGTATTGTACTATATTATACTGTATTGTACTGTATTTTATTTAGGTGGGTTGGATTGGTTGATGGGTTGGACGTGATGATCTTGAAGGTCTCTTCCAACCTGTTGTATTGTATTATTATTGTATTATTATAATTGGTAGACAACACCCATTTGTGCTAAGATGAATGTTTGCAGTAGCATTCAGTTTTTGCTCACTGCAGTTTGACATGGTTGGTCTTTTATTCAATGCACAGATCTCAATTTGTCTGTTCAGCATAGGATAAACCAGTATTTAACCTGCTCTCGCTTGTATAACACTGTGGTCCTTAGTAGACTTTTGTTAAAGGATATGTGTTGTTTGTGCAAAAAGGTTTCCTGTATTAAAATAGAATGCGGAAGATAGTACTTAGCAATTTGGAGTGATCTGTTAAAATAGACTTAGATTCTGGCGTCAGATATGTACCCAGCTCAAATGATAAAGATACTTGAGTAGAAAATAGTGTCTTTGTGACTAGGTTATACAAATTCATCATATACTGAATTATTTTAGTCATTATCAGTGGGGAATGGGAAAGTGAATAATTCAGAATTAATGTACTGAGTGGTGTTAGGGGTAGCATGTACCTGTTTATGTGTGTCCCTGTAGATGCCCTTGGCTGGTAGCTTTACACATGGCAGCTCTTGTATCATAGCTCCTGATTTACGGTTTGGAGTTATGCCTGCGTGCTTAGGGAAAGTACAGTTTACCCAGTGGTTCTCATATTCCTGTTAACTTAATCTCTAGAGGGACAGCACAATCTATGGATGGGACTTGTTAACTATGGCTGGTGCAGATTGTCTGCAAGCCTGATCAATTTCTATCTATACAAAAGTATTGCTGTTTATGAAAATGGATCATAGAATCAAAGAATATCTGTAACTGGAAGGGAACCATAAGACTTATTGAATCTGAGTTGTCTTTGAGACAGCAAGGTACTTATGTGGATAGGAATATTTGTTCAGAAAATTCAGGATTTCATTTAGGAAAATAATAGCAAGCATCTTATGCTTTCTAGTAATAATTGAGAGTGACATTTTACATTATTTGGTGTGGGGGGTTTTGTTGTTTGTGTTTGTTTTTTTATTTATTTTTAATCTTTTGCTCCCTTGATGAGTTTCCAGACCTACAGGAAGATTGACTGTACAAACATTTTCTACAATTTATTAACCTGTACTTTAAAAAAATTAATAATTAGTTTGATAATACATAATTTGGTATTAGAAGGTAGTTCTTAAAATTCATGCTTTCACACTTTTTTTTAATGAAGAAAATTCTTAAGACTGAAAAAATGATATCAACTATTGCTTTTCTCTCATCAGTCTTACATCATTAGCATGTGAAGCACAGGCTTTGTTTTCTGTTTTTTCTCACCAATTTTGGCTTTGAAATCGAAACTTGAATTACTTCCTAAAACAGATTATAGGCTGACTTCATATTTAAACATTAGTTAAATATCTGTCATAATTTGTTAGCAAAGCTCTGTTGCATGAACACTTCAGTAAGTCACAAATGAGTGATTCGGGAGTGAAATGGGATAGCTGTGTGCAAGTGAATGGATTCTTACTCGGGGAGAGCTAGTCATTAAGACAACCAGTTGTAGTAGATAAAAATACATCCTCTCTGGAATGACCAGAGAAAGGCAGTATGCAATCGAAACCTCTGAATACCTTCAGAAATTTGAGGTTTGTTCCTTTTTCTTTTGGGAAAGTGTTGGGAGCATCTAGTAGGTTACCTAGACTGCGTTCTTATCATAGGCAGAAATATTCTGGAAGAAACAAGCAATTGTTTGGAGGGATAGTATGTTAACAGCCTGACCAAGAAATAGACCCTCTTGCTGCTAATCTGCTTACTGTCATGTTAAGAAGTTACCTTAATAAGCTCCATCTATGAATTCTTGTTAAGCTCTTGAGAGCAGTACAAGGAGATCACAGAATCACACAATTACCAAAGTTGGAAGAGACCTCGAAGATCATCAAGTCCAACCCGTCACCACAGACCTCATGACTAAACCATGGCACCAAGTGCCACATCCAATCCCCTCTTGAACACTTCCAGGGATGGTGACTCCACCACCTCCCTGGGCATCCCATTCCAATGACAAATGACTCTCTCAGTGAAGAACTTTCTCCTCACCTCGAGCCTAAACTTCCCCTGGCACAGCTTGAGACTGTGTCCTCTTGTTCTGATGCTGGTTTCCTGGGAGATGACTTGTGCTTCCACAGTCTGTTTGGGTTCATATGTGTTGATGAAATTCTCCTGTGCTATAGTTAAAAATCAGATGGCTAGTTGATGTGTTCGGATTATGAAGAGATTGACTCCAAATCTTTCTTGCTCCACTAAGTTTAACAAGTTATTCTGCTCTTTATAGCTGTACTTTTTGCAAGTCAACAGTAGGGTTCAGAAACTTTCAGCCTTGCAGTTCTTTGATTTTTGTGTAATTATTCTGTCTCCATTCCTGAAGAGGTAGTTGTGGCAGTTTTAGGCTATGCCTTTAAAATTAAGCTGCAGATTTCCATCAGAAGAGTAGAAAAATATAAATAATACACTATTGGGTGTAAAAAGGAAAACAAAAGATTATTCTAAACAAATTTCATTGGACAGAATGTCTGGTATAGAAGCAAGTGTTCTATAAACATCTTACACATTTTACTTCAATTCCCATTCCTTCTTTTCTTCTCTGGTCTGGCTGTTCTTCTGGGAAGACAACGCTTCTGACCTTGAGATAAGACAAACACTGCTTTCTTCCAGCTTCTCTCTCGGTACAGGGTTGTCTGGGAGGTTTTGGGGGGCACAGTGGAGCAGTTTCTCTGGTCATTTTGAGCAGGGAGGTTTCCATACTATCTTCTGATTATAAATACCTATAGAACATTGTAAATACTATATATTTTGTACATATTCACTGCATTCCATTGTAGAGTGTAGTTTTTGCTTTGTAAATACAGCTTGCATTTGCTTCCAACTGAGTTGGTTGTGCTTAGTTAATGTAATGGTAAATTTCAACCCACTACATTACACAAAATAATTGGCACCTATTCATCGTGGGGCAATTGCTTAATTTATTCCTGCTCAGATTAAGGAAGCAAAATGAAGCTCTTTTGGATTCTGTGGCATTTGATATATTCTGCCCTGACCGTAATAATTTACAAATGGTGTATTGGTATCAGGTATCTTCCCAGCTTATCAAACATTATATATAAATTCTACCTTTGGTTTAGGTACAAATTGTAACTGTTGTATGACCACTGTCTTGGATTCTTTTGGCTTAAGAAAATATGGAAATGTCACCACAACCACTTTACCTGCTGAGATGTATGAATTCAGCATTCCTGTAGGTGAAGCTATGTGAGCAGTAGCAGCTGGGATTCCCGAAGTGATTTATCTGCTGTGTGTAATCCTGCAGTTGGTAAAAAATAATGTGTTCTTGTTAGTGGCTTTGCTTCGGGAGAGAAGAGCAGCTAAGACATGTTTTATTTTTAAATGCAGTAGACATAGGCATAGGAGAAGCAGTTCTAACTCAAATCCAGAGATTTCTAGTGATTAAGAGATAGGGGAAATAGCTAAGAAAGGGCAGGGAGGAGTTACCGGTAAGGCAGCTCTCAACGGGACTACCAGCAGTTTTGGCATTTAGCCAGCAGCAGCACCTAAGATGGCAACCACAGTTTCATCGGCAGCCATTAGAGAGGCAAAATCATTTCCTCCTGCAGCAGCAGGACCGGAGGTGACCTCTGCAGCAGCTGCTGGATCTCATAATCTGTCTGCTGGCACTGCTTCCTTGCAAACTCCCACTGCTTCTCCTAAGCCTGCTGTAAATTCAAACACAGCCCCAATTAAACAAATGGCAGCTTTGGATAGAAGGGGCAGACGCAAGCCAGATGTGGGAACTGATGCAGGAGACCAGCAAGATCCCTCTGCTGGTGACGGACCTTCTGTTAAAAAAGATCCTTCTGAGGATGGAGAGAAGGTTTGCCCTAAAGATATAGATGAATTATTGAGACCATCACTGGATAGTGGAGATACAGGACAGGATACAGGTTCTGGTAGGGCAGCATTTAAGGGAGGTGCTTTTGAATTTAAAGAAATACTTAAGAGAGTAGCAGCAGGATTATGGGGACAGCAACTACAGGAAAATGAAACAGATGAGGAATCCAGATGAGATCCAAACAGCTAACACTCCCAGACAGGAAATTAGGCATGTGAGAAAGGATTACATCAGAGGAGAGAATGAGCCAATTGTAGCCTGGCTTGAAAGGTGTTTTGATAGATGTGCACCAGCTCTAATAGTGCAAGACAAGTCAGCATCTCAGTGTGGACCCTTTCAAAAGATAGTGTAATAGATAGACATCTAGGCAGGTGTCTTGGTAAGGTTTCCCTGTGGACACGCCTTTTACTGGCAGCTCTTATGAGGTACCCATCCAGAGATGATCTTCCATGGAATCCTAAATCCTGTAGTACCATAGATGAGGGAATTAAGCATTTGAGGGAATTTGCTGTGAGAGAGGTGATGTATGGAGATCATCGTACTCTGAATCCTGATGAAATTCCTGTGGGAACAGGTCTTGCTAAAAATCTCATCAAACTTGCTCCTCCTAATTATGCTACTAATGCTGGCAAGCAGAATTGTGGCAAGAAATTATGATGGAGCTCCTCCTATGGTTGGCCATTTCACTGACCAAATATGACAACTGGAGGATAGTCTCACACGTGTTTCTTTGGTTTCAGCCATTGAAACTCTGGAGAGATAAAGAATTACATGAAAGAGCTGAAGGAGGAATTTAAAAACTCCATATCCAGATTGGCACAAGGAGATAATTCCAATTCTTCTTCCTATAGATGGATACAAGTTTCAGCTGTTAGAAACATACGTCCTCCAAGGAGGCCATTCCAAAACAGGTCAAACCAAAACAGACCACAGAGGCAATAAGGGAACTGCAGAGTGGCAGAGCCTGAGGTAGCAATACCAGAAAGGTAGCTGTTACTTCCTCAATTTCCCAGAACAGCTCTAATAGTTCCAACAGTGATTCCAACTATAACACTGGACACTGTGCTAATGGCACATGTGGAAATATTCCCCATAATTAGGGGGAATATCTCTCTCCTCCACCAGGGGGAGAAGAGGGAGATAACAGAATCTATTGGGATATGTACATCCAGTGGCCTGGCACTTCACAATTTCAGAAGTAGAGGGCCTTGGTTGACACAGGAGCTCAGTGCACCATAATGCCATCAAATTATCAGGGAGCAGTGCTTATAACTATTCTGGGAGTCACTGGTGGATCTCAAGAGATAACTAAGATAGAAGTTGATATGAGTTTAACTGGTAAAGAGTAGAAGCAGCTTACTGTTGTGACAGGACCTGATGCAGCTTGTATTTTGAGAATTGATTTTCTGAGAAAAGGGCATTTCAAAGACCCTAAGGGTTACAAATGGGCTTTTGGAGTAGCATCTGTAGAAGTTGATGGACAAAAATTGAAGCTGTCTATTAGACCTGAACTTTCTGATGAATCTGCAGTTGTGGGACAACATGAGATAGAGAAAATAAAGTTGCCTGTTGCTTCTCAGACTGTGCACCACAGGCAATACAGAACCAACCGTGACTCTTTGTTGCCCATTCAGAATCTGGTTCATCAGGTGGAAAGTCAGCAAGTCATCAGCAAAACTCATTCACCTTTCAACAGTCCAGTGTGGACTGTGTGAAAGCAGAATGGAGAATGGCATCTGACAGTTGACTTCTGTGCTATTTTCTGATTGTAAATACCTGTATAATGTAAATACTGTATATTTTGTACATATTCATTGCATTCCATTGTAGAGTGTAGTTATTGCTAGTAAATACAGCTTCCATTTGCTTCCAACTGAGCTGGTCGTGCTCGCTTAATGTGAATGGGAATCTTTAACCCACCACAGTAGTAAGGAGGGAGAACATGATAGCACATACAAATGAATGAAAGAATCTGGTTTGTTGTGGTGTTCATTACTGGGTTTTTGTTTTATTTTGTGTGTTAGTTTTTTTGGTGTTTGTTTGGTTTTGGTTTTAAACGTGAATTCTTTTTTTCCTATTTTATGTTAAACAGGTGTTCAGATAAAGAGTTTTGATAGTTCTTATCCCATACAATTTTCTAGTTTTTAGAACTGCATTATTCCTGTTCAATAAGTCTGCAGCTAATGAGAGTTTAAGAAAGTTACAAAGATAACATGAGTAGTTAAAACAAGTGTTCAGATTTTAGTGCTTGAGAAAATGATTTCTAAAGACAACACAACAATTTTCATACTTTTTCACAACAAAAAGCCTGTGTACCTGATGACATGAATAGGTCTGATAGTCATCACTAATGACTGTTGAGGATCCTTGCTAGCTGTATATGGGATAGTGTTTTCTGGAATATGAGCAACATGAAGCAATTTGTTTTATAAATACAGACTATGTAGGTACAGAACCACATGCTACTGTTTAAAGTTTCAGGAAAAAAAACCCACAGGACAGAATTTAGATTACCCTCCTTGGGAAAAGATAGGCAAGGGAAGTAAGGGGTAAACAAAATTGCTTAACACAGAACTAGAAGTTAAGAAAATAATTTTAACAAATAATAAAAGGTCTTGAGGAAAAATGAATGTACAGATAGATTAAGGGAAGGGGTATATATAGATATATACAAAATCCGAACTGGGATGGCAATGGATTCCCCCACCACATGTGGATGTAGGCCTACCCACACCGAGGTTTCCAGCAACCAGCAAACAGCCCTCCACCAGGCAGCAAGGCAAAAAGGAAGAGAGCTTGCTGGGACTTCCCATCCCCTTAAATAGAGGATGGGCAGGAAAGGGCAGGGAATAACATGACCCAGTGACTCCACCTGCCTAGGGTCTGCACTAGGGTCCACATGCCCACCTGTTAACCCTTAAAACACAACACCATATCAGATGGTTTGAAGTTTTCTGTGTTGTTGTTTGCACTGGAAGTAGAGTGACTTTGTAGATTTAATAATCAGGTTGTTAGTTCATTCCCTTTCCTTCTTTTTTTTTAGGGTTGAATCATTTGCCATGCACTTATGATGAACTTCCTAATGCTAAATAATACTGTAAAAGGATGAGATAATCAGCTTTATTTTTATTCTTTAGGGTAGCAGATAAAGCAGAAATGTATGCTACAGAAGAACAATATGGGAAAAAAAAAAACACATTGGGAAGAGGAAAATGAAGACAGTTTATTTCTTTTGAAGCCCTACAGCTTACATGAACATACCTGTTCCAGACACTGTACTCTTCAGACAGCTGTCTTTCTGAATACATAGGGAATGGAGAATAGATGTCCTGGTTTTATAACCCAAAAGTATTTTGGTGACTGTGTTCCATATAAGGGAAAGAGAGCTAAGTTTCTTCCTTATGTCCAGGTAGAAGTAAAATTAGACATGCAGCTAGCTTGACATTAATGGTGTGCACAAGAGAAAACCTTGACCTTACATATTGTGTAAGCTATTATAAAGAAGGTGGACACTTCCCTGCAGTATTTTGCTTTCACAAGGTTGGTCTCTTTTTACTTTTCCTTGTATTTGCAAGGCTGTGATTTTATTAAATGCAAAACAGACTTGCTTTGCTTGAGAAGTTAGAATAATCCACATCACTTAGTGCATTATGAGGTGTATTTGGCTTCTGAAGAAAGTGAAATCCACTTATTTTGTCTAGTTACTGACTTTGGATGAGCAAATTAAAAAGGGAAAATTGAAATTGCAACTTGAAATGTATAGGTTGCTCTGTGTATTTCCACACTCTTTGGGACTGCTTTTCATAGGGGATTTCAGGTGTTTCCTGAAGCTTTTCGCAGATAGACCGGAAGCTGCTTGTCTGTTACTTTGCTTTCAAGGGGGCATTTGTAAGGTTAGCTCTCATTTGGGTTCTAAACTGGAGTCCCTTATGAAACCCAGATTTCTTGGCTTTCTTGGGACATAGGAAGCAAGGCAACATGTCTGATCCCACAGTAAACACATTCCTTCATCCACTGGTGACAAGTACTGTAACTGACAACAGTGCATGATACTTGACTTGCTTTTTGAAGTGCCTTGGTGATTTGGCTGTGTTTTTTCTCATCATTATCATTCATTGCAGTTGTCTTCTTATTGTGTTACAGAACCGAAGCAAACCCTTGGAGAAAGTCCATGTTGTTCTTGGGAATAAATCCTGTGATTTGGATTCGCTCATTTCTACTCTGGCCTATGCCTACTTTCTAGACAAGGTAATGAAGAAAAGTGGACCATGTGGTCTTACCTCATTTGTTCCAGGTTGTTACAGACATCTTATTGTTAAGCCATTTAAAACATACAGTGACAATATTTTTCTGGACAATAATATTGTTAAGACGAAAGGTGAGACATTTTAAATAGAAACAATCTAAAATTCTTTCTATACAAAAAATCATGAGTGGATATTAGGTGGCTTATTCAATAGTGGCAAAAAAAAATCACTCCTATATATCATTCTTTCTACTTACTGGTTTCTCAGCGGTTCTGTAGAAGGCAAACAGACAGAGAACAAGATAAAAACAAAGAAACTTTTGAAAAAATAAGTAAATGGGGAAAAAAAAACAACCATAAAATTCAGACTGCTTCTAACTGGTCATTCGGTTAAAACATCTTCCTATAAAGTATAGTGAGAAATAAATACCAGGTCTTATTTTATACTGCTCTGACAATGCACACCTATGTTACAGGTCAGCCCTCCTGATGTTCTTTGCTTACCTGTGCTGAACATACCAAGAAGAGATTTCAGCTACTTCACAGAGACAAGATTTATATTGAAGGAGCTAAATATCCCAGAGTCATTTCATATCTTCCGGGATGAAATCAACTTACACCAGCTGAATGCCGAAGGGAAATTGTCTTTAACTCTTGTGAACAGCAACATGCTGACGAGGTATTCTATTCTGTGTATAACAAGATGGCTTATGTGGGTTTGAGCTGTTTTAAAAATTACATTTTGTGCAAAACAAAAGATGTTAAAATGTAGTTTGTTTCCCATTATGTCCAGTAATAGTCATCTTTCCATCACTTTTAATGGAACTATGTGTTTTTTAAGGACCTTGTATTAGATTAGATATTTTAATTTAGTTTAAATAGCCTGGAAGTTTCCTGTGACCAGTAAATTTGAGATCAGTGTTTCTTTTCATGCTTCTTTGTTAGCTTTCAGTAAAGCATCAGGACTCTCACATTGATTTGGAGATAGAGTACTTGTAAATGTTCTGTTAAGATAGCTACTAGATTATTGTAGTACTTATAAGCTACAACATTTTTCTCAAGCTGTCCTCAGTGGCAGAGTCTCAGTTTCTCTGTGGAAGACTGTAGTCCATATACCCATCCTTAGGAGGGAATATTTACAAGCCTGTAGTGAATTGTTCATGGGGAGTCTCTCTTTAATGATCTGTCTTGCTCAGAGTGAAGTATGCTATTTATTTCCAACTCTGTTGAGAGCTTCACTTAAGATAAGTAACATTTTGTTGTGCTGTGACCCCATGCTACTCTGAGAGGTTTGTATGGAAAACATAAAATAAGATGCAGCAGATCTCATAGCTGTTGATTCTTTAACTGCAGTCAGCTTACTGCATGATGCACCTTTTCAAAGTAAAAATTATCTGTAAGATTTGCTTTTTGTTTATTAGTCCCTTCTTGTGTTTCTTCCTTCCAAAGAATTACAATTAGCATTTTATACTATTAAGTATAGTTTGGCCTTGTTACTGCTATTCAAAGCAGAATTAAAAAAAAAGCAACAAAAAAAACCCAAAGCAACAAATATCTCTGTTGTAAGTTTTCAAAATATTTTGTGGGGAATATTTTAATTCTCCCCTATATGAAAAGTTATATTTTCAGTACATACAGAATTGTTTTTTTTTTCAAATTACTAATTTAAAAATATTTTTATAATGGGAATGTAAACATTTGAGCTGTAGTGATGCATCAAGCAGTAAACTCACTGTAAACACTTTATTGAAAAAAATTAATGGTAGGACTTCATTGTGACTTTCTAGCATACTTGAAGGAGCAGCAGCAATGCTGTTACAGAGTTGTAAGAAATACTTTGCACTGTTTTACTGGGTTGTCTAAGCAGCTAGAAAGAAAAAATAAATATATAATTTGTTTTATAGTGAGGATAAAAGTTTGGAATCAGCTGTTGTTAAAGTCATCAATCCAGATGAGCGATGTGATGGCAGCCTGGAGTTACAAGCATCTTCTTCCTCTTTAGTAGTAAAAGAGATTCTTGAAGAGGCACCAGATTTAATCACTCGGCAACTGGCTTATCTCCTCAGAGGTGAGAGATTACTCTTTATATTAAATACTGAAAGGTTTAATGGAGTGTTTCTGAATCTGCTCATGCAGAAAGAGTGTGATCCATTCTTTGGTTAACAATCCCTTCAAAGACCACAGGAAGCTTCATAAAAGAAGCAGGGAGTAAAGAGTTTGTTAAAGAGTAACATTACATTGAATATTAAAAATGTGCATTTAAAAATAGGCATGAGAGGTCTTTGCCGTATCACTAGACAAGAATATTAAATGGGGCTGTCGACACATCAGCTGGGTAGCTGGAAAAGCTGTGCAGTTTGTTGATTCCAGGGGCATTGTGGACAGCAATATGGATTGGAATCTGGTATTTACATGTTAAAGCTTCTCCCAGTGGTGGTACCTTCTTAATGGACTGATGTTTTAATGAAATGATGTGAAGATTTTACTTTTTAGAAGTGCTGTAAGCAAGTTTTCATTGCCCTCTCCTTTTTTTATGCCTGGTAGAGTACAATGGATGGGGATTTCAACAATCAGAACTATTTTAATTTCTGTCTTCATAGTTCATTGGTTGTATTAGTTTCCTCAGTTTATTTGTTGCAGCAGTTGGAAACAAAGCTGCTGTTGAACAGAACTGATTGCTACTTTGAAGTTATTTATTGGATTTTAAGTGTTTAATGAATTTAATAGGTTTTAGATTTTAATTGATATAAAACTGTTAAATGCCCTTTTAAGAAATATATGTGGGTAGGTTTAATAAGGATTATGAAAAGTGGCCTACACTTAGATTTCAGAAGCTACTGGAGTCTTGGCTTGCCACTGTGTAATTAGTATAATGAGAGTGCTATGAAAAATTGCAAAAGGTAGTTTTTTGCCATGTTTCCACAGAAGCAATATTGAGAGTAACAGAATTTGGCCTGGTTTTTAGTATCTTTCCATGCTAATAATCTTGACTAAACATGCCATGAAATATTTGTGTAAAATCCACATTTCTGTTGAATAGCTCTTTAGAAATCTAGGCGAAGTACCTCCATGGATGTAGAGCCAATAACAAGGTCATACTGTGTTTTCCCTGCTTAGTTATGTTACTTTCAGTGTACATCTATATATTGTTAAAATGTATAAAATTCAGGGAGCATTCACAACAGGAAGTCAGAGTGGAAATCAGAATGCTAGGAATTAGGATTTTGTTTTTATAAAGAAGCTGAGAGATCCTAACACCTAGCCTCTGAGCTAGGAACTAATTTTTCTTTTTCTACCTGTACTGTAAGTATTTTGCTAGAAGACTTGTAAGGCTGTGTAGATCTCTCATATTTTAATAATTATTGCACAGTGGCTGTGACAGCTTAATTTGCCGACGCTTCTTCAAACTTCTTTTTTTCTCACAGTCTGTTAGCATATTTTTTCCCCTTTTGATAACAAAGGCTAATGTTTATAACTTGCTATATTTCAACTTTGAACAAACTTCATGTGCTCTTCTATATTTAAAAAGAGAAAACTTTTCCAGTTAAACTATAAGCATTCTTGATTTAGGTAGTTTAATAATTAAGGACTGTGGATTTTTTAGCTGAATGCTTTCCTGGTATCTTTGTCTCTGTGTTAGACATGCTATAAGTTAATTCTACCCTTGGGTTTTGGATAGAGCCTGCTTGGAGAGTCAGAGTGCTGTACAGCCATATTTGTCTTAAGTTAGACCTTGTGCTATCCCTGGATTTGTGCCAGAAGCAAACAATTATAGAACCTGCCAGAGTCTTGGGCCTGTATTATTTCATTTCCCCAGAGATATTTACAAGGGGACTGTTGCCAAACCCAAGATCCATTAAACTGCTGAATCATTACATTTTCTATTGCAGCCAGCTGGCAAGGATGTGATTCCAAGCACTCACTGTCAGGTATCTCGGGTCAGTGCACTTTCAAAAATGCCTCCTTATGTTTATTTGTATAAGGCCTTGAAGAATGCCACAAGGTGCATGTAAACAGAGACAGATTTACAGCAGGAGCATCAGCAGTTCTGTGGTTTGGTGTGGTGTTTTTTGGGGTTTTTAAAATGTGAATCTGCTTTTTCTAGTTATGAGCTACAGAGTTGAGGTCTTTTTGTGCCCATTCGAGCAGTCTGACTTTCAGTAGATTCGTTTGTTATTCTAGCCACCCAAACAAAGGCTAAGAAATGTCCTTTTAAGGATTTCGGGAGTTGCATCAAAAATTTTCTGTTTGTTTTGTTCTGTTCTGTCTTGTACATCCATCAGATGATTCACATGTTCCCTAAATAGTGCATCCTTAATATATATGCCAGAAAGATAGGAGCATTTTAAACTGCACCAAATGTTGCACTCATTTGGACTGATTCTTTTGGGTTTATGTATGGAAACAGTTTTCTTGGAGGCAATGCTTCCTTCCCTCATCTTTTCTTCCCCTAATTACATTTTATTCCAGCTTTAAGACTTTCCTGTTATACAGTGAAGACTGTTTGCTTAGGTCTATTTTACAGTTTGTGTTTGTGGGTTGATTTTTTTTTTGTGGGGTGGGGAGTGTTGAAGGATACTTTCCATGAGGGACTATGGATTCTTCCATTTTTCCTCCTCTTTATTTTTCCAGGTCATGCAACAAAACCTTGACTAGAGAAATGCCTATATTTTCATTGTACTATTTCTCTTAGCCATAAACTTAGAATTCAGGAGATGCTTGTGCTGTTCTTAATGTTTTCCCAAAACGACTTCTGCCTTCATTAGATAATGTTTAATATTAATGCACAGCAATTGCTTTTGGCAAAACTAGTGCTCCACTTCCAAACTGTTTTGCAAAAGAGAATAAGATGCACATTTTAATATTTTTTGAGAGTCCTGGCCTATTTTCTAGTGACCTCTCCATTGGAAAAGAATATCTGTAATGTAGTGTGATGTAGTCAAGAAATAATATTGAATCTTGTGTTATCTATTATGTTGTTTTGTTGGTTTGTGCGGGATTTTTTTTCCCTGTGCTGGTTAGCAGACAGAGCAGCCTCTATTATGCTTTCAGAAACCCTGGGGGAGTTGCACCAGCACTCAGTAAAATCTGCAGGAGATTTCTAAGTCCATGTATCTCTTTTATAGCAGGTACTTAAAAGAGGGCACATGACTAAATGGACTACTGACCTTTGACCAAGCAGAAGTACCTTGAGTGAACTGTTTTTCTAAACTACCCAGAATCTTAACCCTCTAGGGATGCTGAAGATGCCTGGGAGAGAAGATGTGTATCTTTCTTTCCTGCTGATAAGCACACAATTAAAGAATGAAGGAGGAATAAATGTTGATCTTACTACTTGCTGATATGCCATTAATTGGAGAAGGATCCTTTTCTTGCTTTCATCCTGGTAGGGGAGTTAGCAGTTGAAATCACTACAATATTGCTGTGACAAGTGGAAAACAAAGTCTTTTAGAAACTGTTCTAAGATGTCTGCCTACCATGAAGCATTATTTCAGGCTGGCTGCATTTCATTCTTGTAGTAAGTTATACATACCATAATTTCTAAGTTTGCTTTGCTCTTTGAAGATGTTACTTCTGACCAAAATATGAAAAAGGACTGATCTTGAGATGAATTGAGCAGTGAAAGGCAGAGGCTTCCAGTTAGATGCTTCAGTACAGTGCCTGTCTAAACACATTCTTATTTTCCAACTTTACAGTAATACTGGTGTCATGTCTAAGATGAGGTAAATTGAAGATGGCCGAACTGCTGAAGAAGCTGAAAATTTGTGACGTAGAAGAAACAAACGTATGCGTACTGATACCTGTAGAGATACATGTGGTAGGATGCCATAATGTGTCCTTGGCGATTTGTCCATCCCTTTTGATTGCAGAATAGATAAACAATAAAATTCTCTTTCCCCAGTCCATGTGCTTAGGAAGATTGAGGTAGTTTTATTGGCATGAGCAATGCTGCTGCAGCACTATAGTTGGAACTACTTTGGTATGAAAAGAGCCCGTATATTATTTTAGCAAACAGATCCAGAATCCCAGAATGGGTTTGGTTGGAAGAGACCTGTAGGATCATCAAGTCCAACCCCGTGTTGTTTTTTTATTTTTTAATTTTTGTTTGGTTTGTTTTTTTGTGCTGCATAGCCACTGTGGTTCAGGCAGTTGTTAAAATCACAGCCAGGTACTGGCGTGGCTACTAGAACCTGTCCTGCTGTAAGCACAGCTTTCTGCTGCCAGTTTTGTTTATTGCAGTTGGAAAAATAAAGAAGCATAGACTTGTTCAGGTTGGAAGAGATGTTTAAGATCATTGAGTCCAACCATTAAGCTAATACTACAAAGCCCACCACTAAACCTTGTTACTGAGCACCACATCAATGTGTCTTCTAAATTATTGAAGGGATAATGACTCAACCACTTTCCTGGGCACCCTGTTCCTGTGCTTGACAACCCTTTCAGTGAAGAACTTTTTCATAATTCACAGATTGCATCTGGTTGGAAGGGACTCTCAAAGGTCGACTTGCTCCATTCCCCCGTGATCAGCAGGAGCACCTCCAGCTAGATCAGGCTGTCCAGGGCCACATGGAATCTGATCTTGAATGTCTCAGGGATGCAGCCTCAACCACATCACTGGGCAAGCTGTTTCAATGGTGTACCACTTCCATTGTAAAGAACTTCCTCAGGTCCAAGCTAAATCCACCCTGTTCCAGTTTAAAAACATCGCCCCTTATCCTGTCACTACAAGCTCTTCCAAACAATCTTCCTGTAGATCCCCTTGAAATGTAGTTACAAGGACTCCCAGGAACCTTCTCTTCTCCAGGCTGAACAGCCCCAATTCTTTCAGGCTGTCTTCACAGGAGAGGTGCGCCAGCCCTCTGATCATCTTTGTGAACCTCCTCTGGTGCCAGTTGAGGCTTCTTCCTCTTCTTCATCCAACTCATTTCCTGTCTTGCTTTCCCAAACCCACTACACTGGGGCTAGTCAATTTAATTAGATGGCCTAGCCCTCAACTTTACTTTGAAATACTATATGCAAAATGTTCAAATAATCAATTTCATTCAATTGTAGTACTGTGGGAATTGTTTCTGTGAGAAATGGGGGAAAATATTATCTATATGTATGTATGTATCTTGAGTGCTTTATAGTTCAGATATTTACCTGGAATCTGCTTGCTGTGGAGCCATGTTAAAAAATTAGTTAAAAAAAAATCCCACAGGAAATATTAATAAAACCTACTTACTGGATAGAAATATTCGATTGTAGAACAGCTCTCTCACCAGCAGGAACTTATAACAATTCAAACAGTATGAGCAAAAATACAGAAACAACAAACAGCAATTTAAACTGTAAAGAAAAGAAAAGGGAACATCAGCACCAGAGCTGGAGATTGCCCACAAAGCCGGTGGGCGACTCTAGAATTCTCCAGGGCAACAGACCTTTAACAGATGCTTATAAAAAGTCAGATGTTGTAATTACTCACTGATTGTGGTACCCTGCAGCACATGTGGGGATTTAAACAAAACTAAAATGGCGTCGACCATGTGAATAATGCAGGAGCACAGTTTCACTTTCTGTTGGCTTCTGCAGCTTGTCGCTAAGGCATGCACAGGATTTATCTCTGAAGGCTTTGTAGCTGAAAGCTTTGTAGAAAAGAGGTTGCTGCTGAAGCTTGCAGGGCTTGTTGGCTTTGTAGTTTTGGCTATTTGGAGAGGTTCTTCAGCTGCAATCTTCTCAGCCTTGCTTGTTGCTTCTTCTAATAAAATGAAACTGTCTGGGGGACTCTCAGCTCCTCCTGGGTTTCACCTTTCAGCCCGGTGAGACACATTCATTCTGCTCCTGGGCTTTACAACACTATACAGTGAGGGGTCTTGCAGTCTGGGTAAACTGAAGCACAGCTCGGATTCCAAGCCAGGCTTGTGACTTCTCCCAGAGCTTGGACAATTGCAAGGCAAGGCACTGACTCTTTGGGCTGGTATTTATAGATTTCCTGAGACAATGATGGCCAGTGATAACAAAGATTGAGAGATAAATCCCAGATACTTTAACCTATAGAATGAGTTTTCTCCAAACGTGGCCAAAGGCACACACACCTGGCCCACTTGGACTCCAGGGCATGTTCAGACAAGCCTGGGCAATGTGGGCATTTTCCTGAAAAATCAGACCTGCTGGCCCCTGCCCCGTTGTCTGATTCAGAGCATTTTTGAGGCTTTTAGTCCCTTCAGGACAACATTCTACACAACACAGACTACAACCAGCCAATCAACTTAAGGATTGAATCCTGCAGTCCCAGCAATGCTGGCACCCACCTTCCCCCTTGTGGAAGCCAAAATATAACAATTTCTCACAGGTACTAGTCAGTGGGTGGCTGTGTCCAAGTTTTTCTTTCCTTCTCTTGCTTCTGTGCTTGTGGTGGTAGGGCCAAATCGGCTCAAAACAAACCCAGAACGAGTACTGGCATGTCCAGGCATGATCCTCCTCTCCCCTTCCGTCCTGAAGGGGTCAGGGGAATGCAGGGAAAAAGACAAAGAACCCAGGTGTCAGAAAGTCTGGTAAACAGGGACATGTTCTCCCATTGTGGTAAACAGGCACCTACACTGCCCATGCTTCACCTAGACTAAGGTCATGCCTTTACCTTATATGGTCACGGCCTGGCAAAATCCCCTTCTATTGGTTGCTGGTTGGCCAAATTGATCCTTGGGCAAATGATAAAAGCAAAGCCAAACAGTAAACAATGTGCCTTGCCTTGCCTTGCCTTGCCTTGCCTAGCCTAGCCTAGCCTAGCCTAGCCTAAGATCTGGGAAGGGAAGCCATGAGCCTTACAACTCAGAATCTTTGCCATGCCTCAGTTTACCCAGAAAGATGCAAGCCCCTTCACATAAGCTGCACTGAAACCACAGTCCACCTCTTCACATCATAAAAGCCCATGAGCAGACAGAAGTGTCTTGCTGGGCAGAAGGGACAAAGCCCGAGTGAGCCAAGACCTGGAGAACTGTCCCTTGCAGCAAGGAGTCACTTCCAGCCTAAGCACCTGCTTCTCAAACCCAGACCTTGCAGCTATTGTTGAGAGCCTGAAACCCTGAACAGCCTGCAAACCCTAGGGAGCTTAAAGAGCCTCCTGCTATTGTGCTGTGGCCAGCCCACCCACTGGGACAGTGTGACAACCCTGCCAGCAACCAGTGCCTGAGAGCACCCCAAAAGCTGCTAATGGCTAATTCAGCAGCACCCATCCACATGGGTGGAACTCCTGTTGCTCTCTGTACCTTGGACTATATTGCAGCCCCAGAGAGAATTCCAGAGAAATAATATTGTAATTGGTTTATCTCTATAAATCCTCCTCGTGAAAGGTTCTGTTTGTCTTAACTGCTGCTGTTTTATCAAGGTTCCAGCTGAGTCTCCTCCTAGTGGGCAGGCAGCATCCCTGCCACAGATTCTCTTTCCCAGTGTTATTTTCCTGGTTTGCTTAATACTTAGTTTCATAGTTTCATAGTTTCAGTTAGGGTTGGAAGGGACCACAAGGATCATCTAGTTCCAACCCCCCTGCCACAGGCAGGGACACTCTACCCTAGATCAGGCTGGACAGAGCCTCATCCAGCCTGGTCTTAAACACCTCAAGGGACGGGGCCTCAACCACCTCCCTGGACAACCCATTCCAGGCCTTCACCACCCTCACGGTGAAGAACTTCCTCCTCATGTCCAGCCTGAATCTCCCCACCTCCAGCTTCATCCCATTCCCCCTAGTCCTATCACTCCCTGATAGCCTGAGAAGTCCCTCCCCAGCCTTCTTGGAGTCCCCCTTCAGATACTGGAAGGCCACAATGAGGTCACCTCGGAGCCTTCTCTTCTCCAGACTGAACAGCCCCAACTCCTTCAGTCTGTCCTCATAGGAGAGGTGCTCCAGCCCTCTGATCATCCTCGTGGCCCTTCTCTGGACACCTTCCAGCACCTCCAGATACCTCTTGTAATAGGGGCTCCAGAACTGGATGCAGTACTCCAGGTGGGGTCTCAGCAGAGCTGAGTAGAGGGGGAGAATCCCCTCCCTTGACCTGCTGGCCACACTTCTCCTGATGCAGCCCAGGATCTGATTGGCTTTCCGGGCTGCAAGTGCACATTGAGAGCTCCTGTTGAGCTTCTCATCCACCAGCACCCCCAAGTCTCTCTCCTCTGGGCTGCTTCCCAGCCAGTCACTGCCCAACCTGTATTTGTGCCTGGGATTGCCTCGACCCAGATGCAGGACCCTGCCCTTGGTCTTGTTGAAGCTCATGAGGTTGGCTTGTGCCCACCTCTCCAGCCTGTCAAGGTCCCTCTGGATGCCATCCCTTCCCTCCAACGTGTCTGCTGCACCACACAGCTTGGTGTCATCAGCAAACTTGCTGAGGGTGCACTCAATGCCACTGTCCATGTCACCCACAAAGATGTTGAACAAGACTGGTCCCAGGACTGATCCCTGAGGGACTCTGCTTGTCACTGGCCTCCACTGGGACATGGACCCGTTGACAGCCACTCTTTGGGTGCGGCCATCAAGCCAGTTCTTGATCCATCTGGTGGTCCACCCATCAAACCCGTGTGTCACCAGCTTGGAGACCAGGATGTGGTGTGGGACAGTGTCAAAGGCTTTGCTCAGGTCCAGGTAAACGACATCAGTTGCTCGCCCCTCATCTATTAATGCTGTCACTTGTTCGTAGAAGGCCACCAGGTTTGTCAGGCAGGATTTGCCCTTGGCAAAGCCATGCTGACTGCTCCCAATCACCTCTTCACTACTCTTCTGAGTCAGTAGTGCCTCCAGGAGGATCTGCTCCATGATCTTTCCGGGCTGTTTAAATTGTTAGTATTACCTATATACTGTACATATACATTGTAAATATACTACAGCTGATCAGCATACCGATTAATAATTTGTTGGCAAATTGTCATATTATTAAATAATTAGTATTTTTTATTAATAGCATGTTTGCTTTATTATTAAATCATAATTCATATTCATATCAGTGCCAAAGACTATGTTAAACTATTGCACTGAGACAATGCAATCATACACATGTTTGAAGTCCCTGTACATAATACAGTAATAAATATATAGTTTCAGTGCTGAAGTGTAAGATTTTATTGTCTGTACTTTAGTGTGAGTAATTGGAAGTGAAGGCTACCTTTGTATATAGTGGTCAACAGGACCCCAATCTCTGGGGAATGTAAGTGGGTTACTTGAAACCTTGAACTGTCATGAATGTTTCACATCTGGGATGGAACATACTCAGCACATAGTTGTCTGCAAAGACATCAAAGCTAACTCTGTATTAGTGTTCTGGTTATGGTGAAATTATTTATTATATTATGTTTCTCTTAAATTCTAAAATTGAATACACCATTTTGATTGGCTGAATGTGCAGTGCTTTCTTTGTATATTCATTGATGAGGAGATAAGCAGAGTCAGCTACACCAAAATGACAAATGGTCATTTAGTCCAACCCAGACAGGGGCATCTTTCACTAGATCAGATTGTTTGAAGTCCCATCCAATATGACTTTTAATACTTCCATGGAAGGGACGTCCAAAACTTCTCTGAGCAACCTTTTCCTGTTTGTTACCATTCTGATTGTAAAGAATTTTGTTCCTGTGCCCACTGTAGCAGTTCATTGACATGTGAAAAAGGAAAGTTGTCAATGTGGATTTTCAGCATGTGTCTCGATCCAGAGAGGGAAAGAGTTTCAGGTTTTTAATGAATATTCCCGTGTTGTGAAATTAGAGGCACAAACGAGGCCAAAATATCAACAGCTAGACTATTTATTACAGAAATACAGTGGATGGACATAAATAAAGTGGAGAGAGAGAAAATAGAGAGAGAAGAGAGAAGAGGAAAGGAATTATATTACCTCACCCCCCAAGACAGTTTAAGTCTGTGGAGGAAAGGTAAACGGTGCTGCAGGAGATGTTGGGTCTGTAGAGGAAGGGTGCTGAGGCTTTGGCTGTAGAAGGGATGTCGTCCTCTGAGCAGCTTCCTCAGCTCCATGAGTTGCAGCAGGCGGAACTTAGGGCATGGAGAGAGGGTTTTTCAGAGTCCAGGATCCGTTGTGTTGGCCCGTGAGCTTTCCAGCGTGTGGTGCTGCATTTTTCTTCTTCAATTTTCTTCTACAAGCCAGTAGTTGCTCCAGTCTTTTATAGTTTTTTAGTCCTCAGGCAAGTGTCCAGGTGTTGTTCCCCAGGATATCGTTCTGGGAAATCATCCTTAGGTAAGTGTCCAGGTATCGTTCCCCAGGAAATTTTTCTGTGTACTCAGGTGAGTTTGGGCAGCTGTCTGGATGGAGAGGGGGAGGCCTCCGCCTCCGCCTCCTCCTTCTCCATCTGCCTACCCACACACTCATTACACATCAGGAAACAGGTGGTGAATCCATTGTCTTACCATCCTCCCTCCCTAGAGTATCTGATAGCTGGAAATGTTCCTGTCCTGAAGGTGTGATGGCTGGGCCCTTGGGCCATTGTTGTAGGCCAGCTGCAGTCCAGTGAGCAATGTTATCTTTGCAGCTTCCAAGAGTCCTTCCAGTGGCTCTGCCCAACTCGCATCAGCTATTGTCTGGGCAAGCAGCAAGTGATTTTATCTTTGTTGAGTCACACCAGGAGAGACAAGCTTTAGTCTCTCACAGCGTGCCAACACTTGATACTGCCTAGAGAAAGGAACATGCCTAGATGTCCCACTGCTTGCTAGTGTTCATGCTGCAGACCTCTGTTAGATGTACAGAACCATGCTGCACACCATGGCAACGCTGGGACTAGCCCTTTAGCTGTAACATGGGCCCTGACAACCCACCTGGTTCAGATTTTATAAACTGCTTTCATGTCAAGAGAATGTTCTTTTGTGAAGAGCATTCAATATCTAATTCAGTGAATTTGTCAGTAGAAACAACAGCTTTTACAAAAGAAAGGTGGCAATGCAGTATACATCCATTCTTGTTTCTTTGCTGTTTACAGGAGGCATTGATTTTGTCTTTCGATGTTTCAGGAAGCATTCTTTTCAAGTGCATCATGTCTTTGGAGACTGACAGTATTACAGAGCAGCAGGAGAAGGTACTGTCAATGCTAGAGGAAAAGTTTCCAGATCTTCCCCCACGAGAGGAAATTATCTCTGTTCTCCAGGATACTCAGTTTAACTCACAAGGTAGTGCAACTTGCTTAAGTTTTTCAGACCTTTAAAACATGTAGTTATGTAACTGTATCAGAATGTATTAGCTTGTGTTTGATAAAAATAGTTGCAGCATGCTATTCTCATTGACAGTTACACGCATTATATTTAATTTTATACTAAGTGGCTAGCATTCTGGATCACAGTATTGTGATTCTGTTGAGGAACTACTGAACTCCTAAGTAATCTAGTATTACTTCTACTAATGTCTGTGTTTGGCTGGAATAGGGTTAATTATCACAGGAAGCTTGGAGAGGGCACAACTGGGGCAGCTGTTGTGAATTGGCCAGGGGTATATTCAATACCATATGATAAGTTGGTATTTGGCTCCTCATTTGTCCAAACACATTTTGCATGTTATGCTAAGCTTTATAAATCAGTGGACATTTTAGTTGCCACCCTACAGTGATGTAAGAGGCTTGCAGCTTTCTTCATACAGATATTTGGCTATCATGTCTGTATTTTTGATCATGTGATATGGCCATATTCCTATACATCATATATACTTATTTTGAGAATCTTCACAGTGTTTTAGACAGACATCTTTTCTTAGAGAAACTTAGTGACATGAGTTTTCAATACTTTGTGCTTAAGCATACTAGTGTTTCTGGTGACAATTTCATTTTTATGCAGTTGTTTCTGATTATAATATTTAATTCTGTTTCTATGGTATATAACATCTAGTTGGTTCATTCACCATTTGATGTATGTGAGAATAGAATTATAGAATTATTTCAGCTGGAAAAGACCTCTTGAGTCCAGCCATTGACTAAACATCACCATGGCATTTAAAACATGTCCTGAAGTACTATGTCTACACATTTTTTGAACACCTTCAGGGATGGTGGTTCCACCAGCTCCCTTGACAGCCTGTTCCTATGCCTGGCCACTCTTTCCATAAAGAAATTTTTCCTAGTATTTAATCTAAACCTCCCCTGGCACAACTGGAGGCCACTTCTTCTCATTCTGACATTTGATAGTAGGGAGGAGAGACCAACAGCCACATCCCTGCAACCTCCTTCCAGGTAGCTGTGAAGATGAATAAAGTCTCCCCTCAGCCTCCTGTTCTCCAGACTAAATAATCCCAGTTCCCTCAGCTGCTCTTAATAAGACTGGTTCTCCAGATCACTCTCCAGTTTTATTGTCCTCCTTTGGACATGCTTCAGTTCCTCTTGTAGTGATGGGCCTAAAACTGAAAAGACTATTAAAGACACAGCCTCACCAGTGCTGAGAAAGGGAGCTCCATCACTTCCCTACTCTTGCTGGTCACACTATTCCTGATGCAGACCAAAATGCTGTTGGCCTTCTTGGCTCCCTGAGCACACCTCTGGCTCATACTAAACTGGCTGTCAAACAACACTCCCAGGTCTTTTTCTGTTATGCAGCTTTCCAGATGCTCTACCCCAAGCCTGACGCATTGCAGGGGGTTATTGTGACCCACCTGCAGGACCCAGGAGAAAATGGGAAAGGACCACTGGTGTTGGTATTGATTTGTAAGGAAAGTCAGAAAGGTTGAATAACTTTCTGTTTACAGAACATCTTAAGTGCTTTGTTTCTGAATATTTTATAAATACCCTGGTATTCCACACATGCTTTTAAATACATTACTCATTCCAGAGGTGTGTCCTATTAGTGGTTTCATATTAGACCATAGGAGTGGTTATTGTTATCATCAACTGGAATTCAGTTTGTGTAAAAAACATGAGTGCTTATACAACTTCATTGCAAAACACTTGATTCTTCATCCTTTTCTTCCCTCCCCTTTAAATGTCTTCATTGTTTAAAATGTCCCTCTAGAAACATTAAGCATTGAAATATTAATGTTGGATTTAGTTTTATTTTTGTCCTAGCTTAAAGAAGGCTCAAAATTTAGGTCTAAGATGTGGCTTTGTGTTGCTGCAATTGGTCAGCTGTAGATACTTGCATGTATTGAAATCCCTTTCTCTTCTCAAACAGGTATAAATATTGAGGAGGTTATGCTGAAGGATCTGAAGGAAATTTCAGATGGAGAAATCAAAGTAGCAATTAGCACTGTGTACATGACACTAGAGGTAAGAGGAAACTTAGTTGGCAAACAACCCCATTGCATATGGGGACAGTTCTTTGATTTTTATCCAGTTATTTTCTCAAGATTTTCAGTGTTTTAATTAACTTTGAGTGAAGCTTTTTTTCTAGTTATAATGTTTACAAGTCACACTCTGCACTAAAAGGACTCTTAATTTCACAGCTGGGACAGAGATCAGTTTTGCATTTTGTGCATTACTGGCCTTTGTTCAGATGTCTTCTGAGCACTACTCTAAAGTACCTGATGAGCACAAGACCTCTTTTTACTTACTCTTAGTAGAACCAGGGATGATATGTTCTGCACATTGGTAAAGCAGGTGGCTTGTAAAAGCAGTTTGCACTGGTTAGTTACTTCATCCAGTATCGCAAAGATAATACATATAGGGGAATTCTAGATGAAACTGTCTGGACCTGTCTGTTTAGCTTACCATTCTGTTATGAACTCAGAATACACAAACTTTAATGACATCAGCATTTTCTCAGCAATAGTAAGGGTGATTTGTAGTTCATTCTTGAAATACTCTACAGATACTATCTCGTTAAACATTAAGGGGCGGTGAAGAACAGACGTGGCTTTGCTTCAGGTGCTGAATCTCTGATGTGTGCCTCTTCAGAAAATTCAAGAGATCAGTTAAATATTTTTTCTTCATCAATAGGTATACAAAAGTAGCTTTCAATGAAGTGCTTTCTATAGGCTTGATTATGTCCTTTGATTCAGTGGTCTACCTTGTAGGAATTAGTGTGGAGAACAAAGATGGTAATTATATAATTACAGTTGGGTAAAGGAAGCTGTTCACAAGGATGCATCATGTGCTGCTGGTTTGAATATGCATCTTGAAGAGTGAAAGTGTTGCAGGTCAACATGCAAGCTCTGATTTCAGTCAGTTTTAGAACAGTAAAGATGGTGATCAGTAAGTCTGATACTCTAACAAATGTCACACCTCAATAGCACATACTCAAGTGATAATAAAGAAGCTTTTCTTATTTCTGTTGTTGCGGCAAGTTTTACAGATCTTTACTGAAAGCAGATTCTGAAAAAAGTCCTCTGTTCCTGAAAGGCTGGATGCTATTTTTAGGAAATTCATGGCCTGGGGCTAGTTTCCTTTCCCTTCTCTACTGCTGATTTCCTCTGTTTTAGATAAATAAATGCTTTCCTAATTTTCCCCTCTGTAAATGAGGAGGTTCATCTTCTATTTCCATTTAAATTAATTGAAGCCTGTGCTAGATATGTTGCAATAGATTCAATTTTTATTAGTAATGATACAGATTTCCTTGTATCCATGGGAATGTTTTCTAGGCTCTGTACTTTATAACAAGGAAATTATTCTTATACTATAGGAAGAGAGCGTTGTCACTAGTGATTTTAAAAAAAGGGGAAAGTATTTCCTATGAATGTTTTTAGATTTCTATAAGAGTCTATATGCAGCTTTGAATTTCTTGACATAACTCTCCGAGCATGTGTTAACTTGGATTTCAAACGCATAGCAGTGTTTTTTAGAGAGAATGACACCAGAAGAGTAACAGTGCTCGGTTCACAATTGCATTTGTTATCTTTGCTGGAAACTTTCCCCAAGTCATAATAATGGTTATTTACAGGATATTGTAGCAAAATTCAGTGCATACATTACAGTTAATTTCTGTTACATTATGCTATACCCTGAAAGTATATTTTGCTTATTCTCGGCTGGAATTCTCTTGGAAATGAGAAATATCTTCTCAGTGTTACTTTCTGTGCTTTGTTTTATTTTGTTTGTTTTGTTTGTTTGGTTGTTTTTTTTACTGAAAATGTTTTCTGTGTAAATTGATCTCTCTTCTCTGCTTTCTTAACTCTAGTATACCAGAAGAACAATGCAGGTTTCATGAGTGTGCACTCTATTTGAAAGTGGCTTATGACAATGTAACTTGATCATGTGTTTGTTGGACTAAGTCCTTAAACTTTTGATTCATGAATTTTTTTTCTAACTGCTCACAGAACTAATGGTGACTTAAGATAGAAAATCAGGTTTCTTAAGGCAGGAGCAAGGCAGTCAGTTGAAAATCAGGTGAACAGTCCATGGCTGTCTGATATTGACTTACAAACAAAGTAATACCTGCAGATCTGTTGAGATTCTGGTTCATGTTTCTGGCCATGGTATCTGAATATTCCATAAAGATAGTTCCCAAATTCTGGAAGTTGTGTAATTGTATTGTATTGTAAGGTTGGAGCTAACAGTGTTCTTGTCCCACTAAAGAAACCCTCATGTTTGTGCTGCCATAGTGTGCTGGACTGTCCTTAGATAGTATCTAGTAGTCCAAATAAGGTGAGGATGTTACCAAAGGAAAGTTTCTGCAAGATCCAGAACTTTTCTCTTTGAGGCTCTGTGTCTCACAATGACTGTTCCAGCAGCAGGAAGTTTAGGAGTGTTTTCGTGAACAGTGGATCTGCTCCCTAATAAATAAGTAGTCTGATTTCAAAAGTGCTGGTTTGATTTTGTGGTTGTTTTGTAGTAGTATTATGGCATGCAGTTATGTTAGTAATTTGGAAAATTTTTATTTGTGCATTATGGAAAGTGATGCTTTTAATATTTTTGTGTAAAGCAAATGAGGAATATCTGTTTCAGCTGGACCATATTAAACAAGAGCTAGGTAGACATATGCATCTAAGTGAGATTACAACATATTTAGAGGTTTGAACTTTTGTTGTCTGTAATTATTGGACCATAGTTGTGTATTTGGAAACTTCTTTCTTGCAGTATAAATACAAATATTTTAAACGGCATCAGATTGGTCCATGAATTTGTTTTTTAATGCTAAAAATAAAACAAGAAGAAAACCCCAAGTAAACAAGTTAACATTTAATCTTCCAGTAGTAGAATTTGAAACAGAAATTCTCAGAAACTTACAATAGCAATGCTGTTCAGAAGTATTTTTCTGATGCCTGTTGTGAGAAGTTAGGGTATGTAATATAAATGATGTATGGAGCTGTAGGAATGCGACTTTGGCAGGCTACCTTTTGTCTAAGGAACATTAAACATAGTGTTCTCGTTTAGCAAATAAATAACCATTCATTTCAATGGCTGGATAGTCTGGACATTTGTGCATATTTTTGCAAAGATGAGAAGAGGCCATTAGGGATTTAATATAAAATAAATCGCCAAGGGGTCTTCTTGTACTCCTAGTCTTCCTGCCACATGGTGTGTCACTAATGTGCATAAATGGGCTTAAATGAATTTGTTATCTGTATTACATTTGCAGTATGTATATATTTATATATTATTTTTTAATTGTGTTTAAAAATAAAACATTAAATACATCATTTCTGAGAGTTGAAAACAGACCATTTGTAAATAAATCAACCTTAATTAAGGTCTTAAAATGTCAGTGTGTGAGATCTGCCTGTAGGAAAAATCTATAAAATATATAGTACATGAAGCTTGAGCATGTTTCTGTTTGCTTTTTTGGAAGTATTAGGAGGGTTAAGTCATCACCTATAGGACTGAGTTATGCAGCCAAACATGTTAATATAAATTCTGTACTCATGTTTAAATACCAGGCTGCCATGTTCTGGAGTATGGTAGCTGTTCTGCTGGGGCTTTGGATCAGCTAAGTACCCCATCTATAATGAGCACAATCCAAGGTGTGGAGATCTGAGGCAGACGTGCTGAATTCTGTGTTGTACTTAGCTACTTGTCTCTGAAGGTATGAAAGGAAATGGGGGGGACAACCTTAGAGTGCTTAAAGTGCTTTCTAATTAACTATATGAAATTAAATGGCAGTAAAAACGACATTGATTACAGTGTTTATCAGGATTGCTTATAATTTTAAAATTGAGACCGTATCTCTTCCCCAGAGGTTGTGTGAGGGTGTTTTGAACAAAAATTGGCCTGCTCCGTGAGGCGTTACTACGTGAAGTCATGTAGGATGTCAGACAAAATGTTCATTGTGGTCCTTTGCGTAGTGGGAAAAATGTAAGCTTGTAAACCTGGCCAAGACCACTATAGTTATGCATAGACTCATAGAATGGTTTGGGATGGAAAGGATCTTGAAGATCATCTAGTTCCAATGCCCCTGGCATTGGCAGAGACACCCTTCAGTGGACCATATTGCTTGTGACCTCATCCAGCCTGGCCTTGAACACCAAACCAGCCTGTGCTTAAATGATGAAATGTTTTATTCAACTGTCCTTTTTGCAAGGTATACATATTTATTTAATTTTATTTTTGTACTGCTGTCATAACTTGCAGTAAATCAGAAGGTTTTCTATATGCAGTATCTCTAAGAATACACAAGGTGTATACAGTGATATGAGGCATGCAGTGGTATTTGTGTTGGATTTTGGTGTCTGAAGAAACTGGATGTACCTTGTCTGTTACAGGTTGTGTGACATCTGGTCTAAATTTGGCCCATGCTATTGTTTCTAATTGGCCTCTACTGATTTTGTTCAGTTTTGGTTCAAAAGTTAATAAAGCAAAATAACTACAAGAATTATTAAAGGAGTGAGCATAGACATGAAATTAATCTACTAACACTACAGTAAAAATGTGCTTGTGGTTAAGAATATAAACTGTATTTTCTTTTGTGTAATTTATGAACTGTGTTTAAATTAAGATAGTTTATGAAATACAGCTGTATAATAAGAACTAACAGATAAATAAAATGCTGTAATCTACAGTATCATTATTGGACTGCATTCCTGACTTCCACAAAGCTGACTAATTTATCATATACATACTCTTCTGCTTGTGTTCTTGTCAGTAGCATCTCAGTTCAGCTGCTTGTGGGGCATAGGCACTGACAGCACATTTAATACTTGAAGATCTGGCCATATTGCATGAGAATATAGGAACTGGTCATAGGGGTGATGACCACGTTAATATTACAGAAACGTTATATGTTGTTTTATGCTATTTACTTTGTGTGTGAGAAACAACATAATTAGAACATTAAACTGTTGATCCAATATTACAATATAATTCCAGCTGTAATAAAAAATTATTTATTTTGGGTTTGCTGGTGTTAGTGTTGTTATTACTACAGAAGGTAGCAATTCTATCCGCAGAAGTGATGGAGATACAGGGTATTTCTGTGCAAATGTTTGTCTGGTGACTGCTTTTGTGCTTTTCATTTAAAAATGCACACTCATGGATTCCCATGTTGAAACACATACAGTATGTATTTAGAATAGTGATATTTTGACACAGAAAACAAAAAAGAAAGGTCTTCTGTGTCTTGAAATATTAATTTTGTTCCATCTGTTTGGCAAGGTATGTGCCTAAAACACCTTCTGAACTGGAAGTTACTTAAATGTTTAATTAACACTTACAAACATTACAATAGCCTCTATTTTTAGCATACCCAATTGAATTTTATACATTCTGCTATGTATCAGGAGCCTGGTCTTGAATCTATCAGTTATTTTAAGATACAGGAGCATTCTGGAATTTTGGGTTAGACAAAGCAACTGCTCTGAAAGGATTTTCATCATTTATATTCTCTGGTTAGATGATGACAGGAAAGTTCCTCCTCTTGACTCTCTGTGACTGGGTACACTGTCAGGCTTACTTGAAGTCTGGTGTTTTGACTGACTGAAAACTTCAGGGTTTATTTTATATACAGTTAATATATTTATTTTACAGGAATCAAAAAAATACAAAGTTATTCAACTTGAAAATCTTCAGCCCTTCTTTGAATACTCAAATTCAGAGTAGATAAGGACATCAATTGTAGTTCTACTGAAGAATACAATTTTTCTTTCTCTTTCTAGGAGGCAGATAAAACTTTTATCAGAAGGATCTCTCCTCCTGTATTCAGAACAACTCATGGCTTCTGTGCCTCTCCAACAAAATGTAGTTTTCATGATAAAGCTGCTGCATGAACATTACTTTCTTCTGCAGCTCCATAGCTAGATCATGTGTGTAGTTGTTTGGGTTTTTTGTTTTGTTTTGTTGTTTTTTTTTTTAATATTGCAAATGCTGCGACATCTTATTTTGCGACCGTTTTATTTTCCCCTTTTTAGTATAGACTTGACAACAAGATGGCCAAGAGCCAGCAATGTGCCCTTGTGGCTGTGAAGGCAAATGGTATCCTGGGATACATACATGCAAGTTGAGGGAACTTCTCTTCCCCCTCTTCTCTGCTTGGTGAGGCCTCATTTGGACTAGTGTTCCCAGTTCTGGGCTTCCCAGTTCAAGGACAGGGAACTGCTTAGAGGGTACAGCAAAGGGCAATGAAGATGATTAGGGGACTAGAACATCTATCTTATGAAGAAAGACTGAGGGACTTGGAGCTTATTAGCTTGGAGAAGACTGAGAATGTATCTTACTAATGCTTATAAACACTTCAATGGTAGGTATCACGAGAATGAGGACAGTCTTTTTTCAGTGGTGCATGGTGACAGGACAAGAGGTAATGGGCAAAACCTTGAACACAGACAGTTCCAAATAAACATAAGGAGAATCTTCTTTATGTTGAGGGTGGTGCAGCACAGGAATAGGCTTTCTAGAGAGGTGGTGGAGTTTATGTCTCTGGAATTGTTCAAAACCTGTCTGGATGCCATCCTGTGCAATCCACTCTAGTCCTGTGGCAGTGCACTAAATGGTCTCCTGTGGTCCCTTCCAACCATTAGCATTCTGTGATTCTGCAAGAAAGGAAAAATGAGTCTGAATATAAATTGCTTGGTTCTTTGGCTCAGGTCTAACAGGAGCATAGAGTTAGTAGTAAAATCAAAGAGGGCACCTGGCAGAATTACCTATGTCTTCATTGCCAGTGATTTTATTTCTTCCTTTGCATGAACAATGAAGCCAATTGAAGAAATCTCTCCTATCATGGATTCTACCTTTGTGTGGTGGGGTGAGAAAGTTTCCCCCACACACAAAGAAACCACAGCTAACTCAGTCGGAAAAGCAGATGTGATGAAAGCTATATTTACAGGCATAAATGGAATGCAATGTATATGTACACAAATATACAATATTTACAATATATACAGAAATACACAACAATGAACGTAATGCAGAAAAGCCTTTTCCCTCCAGCCAGCCAGGGGGGTTCCCTGAACCTCCCTCTCTCCCTCCCTACCTCCCCTTTTTCCCAAAAAGGGTTAGAGAGAGAGAGAAAGGCGATTAAGGAGAAAAAAAATCTATTAGCTCAAAGCGAATGCAAGAATTAGTTTTCTTGTCTGGTTAGTTTTGTTAATTCAAGGTCGCTCCTGTCCGGCAAAGCTGTTGCTTCAGAGAGAGAAAAAGTACAGAACTGAACACAGCCTGAACCCAGACCAGACTGGCAGAACCCAAACCCAAAGCTGCATTCTACCAATCCACCAATTAAATTAGTTTAGACTATCTTGGTTTTGTTTAAATATCAAAAACATTCAGCCAGAGTGTTCAGCAACTGTCTCTTTCTTAAAGGCACAGCCTAAACCAGTCACACTTTGCCAACAAAAGCTATTAGGTGGCATCTATTGATTGCCAGTTCTGTTTTGTTTTACAGGAGAAATCTCAGTACTAGACTGAGGACACCTACTGGAACAGCTCTCATATGGGGAAAGGCTGAGAAGTGGGGTTGTTCAGCTTGGGAAAAAAAGAAGGCTCCAAGGAGACCTTGTTGCAGTTTTCAGCACCTAAAAGGAGGCTATAGGAAAGACAGGGACAGTATTACAAGCAGGCCTTTTATTTTCTTTTTTTTTCTCCAAAGGACAGAGGGTAATGGTTTTAAACTGAAAGAGGGTAGACTTAGACTAGATACACAGAAGAAATATTTTACAGTGAGAGATGCTGAAAAACTGGAATGGGTTTCCTGGAGAGGTGGTAGATGCCCCATCCCTGGTAACATTCACAGTCAGGTTGGACAGGGCTCTGAACAGCCTAATCTAATTGAAGATGTACCTGCCTACTGCAGGGAAGTTGGACTAGATGACCCTTAAGTGTCCCTTGCTACCCAAAATGCTATATGAGTCTATATTCTGTAACCTGACTATATGTCAGCATTTCTGCCTTGCTGACAAAACCAACCCAAAATGTAGACTTGCAGAAACAGAAAGGGATAACGTTAAGAGTAAACAGAATCCACAGAGAATCTCCTTAGAGTCCACTATTCTTTTTTGTTCCCACTGCAAGACTGCCATCTGTGCCTGCATCTCACGCTCAGAATTTGATATATTATTTTTTTAAGCTTTCATGGATGCTGGATATGTATGCTGGTTTGTCACAGCATACTGAGTGTTTGTCTCAGACTAGAAGCAAAAAAAAAGTTGAAACAGATTAATTTTGTACCCAGAATAAGAAAGAATTGACCTAAAGCACCTCAGTAGACAGAACACTGTGGACATGCACTATCTGTGAAGCTGTGAATTGTTTTGGCTGAATTTGTGTGTATGGCGATTGTACAACGAAGAACTCCTGCACTTGTGTGTTGAGTGTTGAGACAACCACTGGTTTTGTCCGATTTCATCACATACTGAACTATTTTCTACTGAAAATGTATTGTTTTGGTCTAAGGGTTGTCATCTCTATATAAATAGTATTAGTAGAGCTATTTCTCAGTGTTTGCTGTTAAGCAAGACTTTCTAAATAAGGAGACTAGAGAAAATTCAGAAACAAAAAAGTGATTTTCCTTTCACATCTCTCAGTTGAGTATTTGCCATATGGGTTGCTCAGCATCACACTCTCAGCAGGTCTAATTTATGGTAAACACACAGTGAGTGAACAGGAAAAAAAAGACAATGAAAATATTAATATTCTCCCTCTGCCCCATTTTTTAAAAATGGAACTAAACATATTCCGGATCAGCTCATAGAGTTGTGACATTTAGTTGAGGATGTATGTATTTGCCCCTCTGCTGGGAGTATAAAGAATGAAATGCAGTACTTTTCTTGCCATGAGACTGATTTACTGGACCTTGCATGGCATTGTGTAAATTGTACCTCCCCTTCTCTAATCTGGCATTCTGCCAGTCCCTATACCCGAACCCTCCCCAGGCTGTACTCTCTCTGTGAAGGGCAGTTGGTGAAAACATTGCTACTCTTACTGTGCCATGGGGTGCTTTTGATTTTCCCTGGGCTCCCACAGGAGGATCACAAACTGAGGAAATATGTTGGTGCTCTGGTCCATTGCTAGGATTTGGAACAGGCAAAGTAGGAGATATAAATAATGATATGGATTTTTCTGGAGGCTCATAACTGTGGAAATCCACAGCACTGACATTTGAAAACATCCAGTCTCCTGTGTGTTCCTGGGGCTTTCTCTTACTGTTGCATACATGCTCTTTTTCAATTTGTGGTTACCTTCTCCTTCTAGAGACTTTACTGCCATAACTTCCCCTCAGGTACTCTAGACCTTGGTGAACCCTACTCCTTAGTCTGCCTATATGGGAAATTACTGGAGAGCAACACAAAGTACTAAGTATGTACCAGCAGCCCAAGTGAGTACTCCGTCAGTGCTTCCAGCTCAGGAAGTCTGCATTTCTATACTTTAAAAAAATCTGTTTTACAGTTAGGAGCATATATGTGCCAAAGAAATTCAATTGCATTACCAGGTACGTTGTTCTAGAAATTGAAATTTATGCTATTACACACCTGATATTGTAATTGCAGTCAAGAAAAAGCTACAAAAGAAAATGCTTGAAAAAAGCCATGGTTTGAGTCCAGCCCTCTTCTGCCTTAGGGTCACACACTGGGCATTGGTAATGTACATGCTACTTTCCTTTTTGTCTGTATACTTCCAGCAAGAAGCCTGCACATTCCCCTGCTAGATCTTAAGATTCAGCCAAATAGTTGTGAACTGTGCATGGTTCAGATTTAGAAGAAAATACAGCAGTCCTTCATTGGATAATCCTGATCTAATTTCCTTTAGGCAACATTTTTTTCTAAGTCTTCAAGGGGAAATGTTTAGTTTACAGCACCAGCAGATAGTTAGTTCAAATAAATAATCTTTCTTTGGATCCTGCTAAATGTTTGTCTCAACATGATCTCTGCAGGCTGGAAGTAAGATTGACAGGTTGCATATTTAGCTTGTATATTAGTATTTGTAGTTGTGTTCAATTTCCTCCTGTTCAGTCCTTTGAACAGGGCTTAATTAGATTGGCCAGGTTTTTTTCTCTGCTTATTACTGGGTATTTTATGCTCCTCTACTGTACTGAATCCTGTTGTTATTTTTCATGAATGAGTATGTTAAATACTTGTAGATGAATAAATAGAAAATATTTGTTGTTTTATTATCTAGTGTGAATTCTTACTTCATGTGTATCATTTGGCTAATTGTTTGCAGTGTTCCAGTCAGTTACACTTACACAGATCCTCTGAGGTAATGGAGTTCTGTTTTGTAGTATAAACTAATATTTACTGAGAAGCCAAACCTCACTCAGTCTCACTTCCTGTGGACTCATAGTACTATCAGTGTAGCCATAAAATCCAAAGTGAGATTTTCAAGATGTCTGGGTGGATAGAACCATGAAAGTACTCATTTTACTAATTCCTATTTATGCATTTAAATTTAATTGAATTAACAGCTAGATGAATTCAGGTTCTGTTTTGGACTGTGTGTTTTTTATGCTTTATTGTCATTTTAGCAAAAATTAATTTACAGTGTCTTCTGTCAACTGGAAATGGTTGGGAGGTTAAAATAAGTGATTAGGGATCCTTTATGTACTGTACACTCAGTCATTGTGAACTCACATTCTGAATACATTTAAAGTGGCATTGAATTTGGCTATATATATGTTCCATTATTAAAGACTCAGAAAACAAGCATATTTTCAAATGGTGTTCTACACAGTCAGTGATGTATCTGTGCTTGATGCCACTGCTCTTCACAAAATGTGATAATAATGTTATCTCTTAACATAAAAACAAAGTTTGACTCCACAGAAGCAGCTGGAAATGGATAACCACAATGTGCTTGAATCTCTTAGGAACGCACTGTTAGACATATTCTGCTAAAAGTTCCTCATATTTAGGAATCCTTTTAAGAGAAGTACTTGTGCTGAGTCTCAGCTGGTGTGCATGCAGGAATATTGATTTCCCAGTGGTACCATGGAATTTTATTTTCTTACCTTTTTAATATATATTTAAGAGATTGAAACACTTGGGGAAATAAAAAAAAAGAAAAACAACCGCCCACAAAACACCCAAGACCTATACATTTCTGATCATCATCTTATTCAGAGAGGTTTTATGGTTCTGATTCCAGCCTTTTCTCATGTTTTATGTATGGGTAAATCAGAAGCTTGTCCAAGCTAGCAGGGAGCATGAACAGTCCTCTGGGACATCCAGGAAGATAATCAGTCAGGCAACGACAAATGGATGTTTACTGGTTGCATACTGCGGGTGATTTGAAAAAGGATTGTCTACAGTTTGGCAGGAGGGTCGTGCTAACAGCAGTATGTGCAAAAACTTGTTATTTTGTAGTTGCAAGAGTGTGTATGAGCCTCTAAAGATATACTGAGAATTTCACACCTGCAACTCCAGTGTAGTTTAAATTTTAAAAATGTGATTATGATGTCTTAGTTCCCTGTGCACAGAGTCAGGAAAAATTTCTGCAGTAGAAGAAGGTGGTGGAAGTAACTGAAAGAAAGGAGCTTTTGGGAGTTTGATGTCTGGTCAGAAAGGACATTCCAATAGTCAGAGAAGAGGTGTAACATGATGGTGGAAAAGGACAGTGAGCTACTATGGAACAGAACGTAAAGGCATAAACCAGTGTGAAGTGTGTTACAAACCCAACGTGTGGGCTTCAGGACTGTGCCATAACATTGGTCTTAGAGTTGAGGCTGCTAAACTGTGGCACTGCATGCCACATGAGATTTTGCTTATGTGCGTATGTATGTATGTATCTGCATGCACCATGTATATGTGAGGAATATGTGAGCTGTCTGCCTTCTGTGTAACATGAAGGCTTTGCTACATGGAAAGTAAATCAGGCTCATTCTGTTTTGTCTTAATTACCCATTTTCTTTATTCTAATGCAGTTTAGTTCTTAGTTTTATCTCTGATGTTGCATCTAGATTTCTCAGATTATGAGAAATAAAATTCTAGCTTTCTGAAATTCAGACTTGTTCTGAGAAATGGAGAGAGGCCAGAGTCTCTGCTGACATTACCAACTGTGAGTGTCATTTCTCTCATTTCAACCATGCAGAAGCAGTAAAATGACTCAGTTACACTTGATAATATGAATAATTTTCCAGAATAGTTTATTCTGTGCATAATTTGGCTTAAAATGCAGATTTCAGAGCTGGAAGAAATATTTGTGGTGAAAGTCAGCTGAAGGGAAGGGGCTTTCAGGTGCAGGGTCAATTAACATCATCCACAGGATATTTTAGAGGTAAGCTACAATCCAGGTTCCCTTGAGAAAAGGTATAATTTTAAGCTGAGGAGGAGCAATGCTGTTATACTGTAACTGTCTTGGACAGTATCTGTAGTAACATATTTACTATCCAGGCAAAGCAGAGGAAAGATCAAGCTGATAATGATGTGTGGAAATAACTGCATAATTCCACAGATCAAATAAAACTATAGACAAAAATCTCACACAGGCATGGAGGTTGTCTCGCACTAGGTTGTAATTAATACTGTTTCATAATCACAGACAGTAAAGGTGAAGCTCTTCACAGAAGTGTGATTTACTTACAATGGACAAATGCATACTTTTTCAGAAAAGAGATTATGAAGAGAGAGACAATGTGTTTTCCTTAAGATTTGCAGAATCTATATAATCCTGTTTTTCTTGATAGTTTTAAAGATACCCCACTGGTAAAGCTTTAAAGAAAAGAATCTCTTGACCTCGTGAAAAAGTTAGTTATCTGGAATGTTAAATGCAATTATATTGACATATGGTGATAATGTGATAAAGCATAAGGGTTAAAGGTTGAAGGAACCATGGCTTGGCAATTAGCAATGTAAATGAAACATTCATTATCCAGCATGCTGAGAAGTTGATGAACTGTACAATAAATCTGAACCCAAGTCACTACTGAGATAACTCATTTCAGACATAACAATATTTATTAGGATCCTGGACATTGTTTTGCATTCTCTGATCAAATACCATGCTATATAGAAATATTTTATCCATTAATTTATGTGAAATAAGTCAATACTAAAAATTCATAAGGCCCTAGGCAGTTCTCGAAGTAATATAGAATAAAAAAGGGAGAAACACGAATGAGATTGAAACTGACTCTATCTGGACAGATGTTTAGTTAGATGTAGTGGTATCTCTTCATTGCATACATATTTCTCCAATATAATTTATCTTCAGTAGCTTATATTAACTCACCTGAAGCCCTTTTTCACCTTAACAGTTACAACTGAAGTTAGAACCTGACCTAGTGAGAGCAAGGTATGCTGTATATATAAAAGAGGGCGATGTACACAAGATGCAGACTTGTTTGTGAGATTATTTGTAACTTACTTACTCAGTATTTACAAATTCCATGAAGATTAGAACTGAGTGTTTTCATGCATTATTGCAGTTAACTGTATTTGTGGCTCCCCCTGAGTAATGCTCAGTACCAGTAAAGCCAGTACCAATAAAGCCACAGCTACATTTATTAACTTTATGATAGCAGTGGTAGATTACCTCCCATTCCTTAGATAATTATTCAAACAGTTTAGGCGGAGTTCCTAATAATAATTTTTTCAGTAAAAATAACCAAGAAGTTAACAGAAACCAGGACACAAATATGCACTAGCTTTTTTGCCAGTGAGAAAAAAGAATTTTATGTTCCAGTGAGTGATGGAATCAGTATATATTTGAGCTGTATTTAAAAATAATTAAGACGTTTGTTCCTTTTAAAGGCTACTAGTTTTTCATGGCCATGGCAAGAGACACATGATATTTTCTGCTTCAGTTTTGCATGCATTTGGCATTATTAGATACCTTACTTTACATTTTATTCTACATAAATTTCCCACTACGGAATAGACAAATTTCTTACTATTGAGGGAATACATTTGAGTAGATGTGTATTCATTACATATACACTCTGAGGGAGCACCACATCTTAAGTAGTTTTCATGCTAGTTCTCTGAAAATTTATTCTTACAGATCATTATGAATCCTGAAAGATCATGTAAGAATTTATGAATTGAGCCAGCCTCAGTACTACTGTAATCTTCTCTTCTGAGTGTCTGATACGCATAATTCTAATTTCACTCATCAGTGTCAGCAAGAAATGCGACATTTGTTCAGTAGTACAAGGAAATAAAATGCACTTTGCAGAAATAATACTGATCAGGTAGTGAGGTGGATTGAGAACTGGTTGAAGGAAAGAAGTCAGAGAGTTGTGGGCAATGGGACAGAGTCTAGTTGGAGGCCTGTACCTAGGGGAGAGACCCTCAGGGGTCAGTACTGGGGCCAGTGCTATTCAATATATTCATCAACGACCTGGATGAGGGCACTGAGTGCACTGTCAGCAAGTTTGGTGGTGACACCAAGCTGGGTGGAGTGGCTGACACACCAGTGGGTTGTGCTGCCATTCAGCGAGACTTGGACAGGCTGGAGAGCTGGGCAGGGAGAAATTTAATGAAGTTCAACAGGGGCAAGTGTAGAGTCTTGCACCTAGGAAAGAACAACCCCATGGACCAGTATAGGTTGGGGACGGACCTGCTGGAGAGCGGGAGAAGGACCTGGGGGTCCTAGTGGTTGGAAGGTTGACCATGAGGCAGCAATGTGCTCTTGTGGCCAAGAAGGCCAATGCCATTCTGGGGTGTATTATAAGGGGGTGTGGTCAGTAGGTTGAGAGAAGTTCTCCTGCCTCTCTACTCTGCCCTGGTGAGGCCACATCTGGAATATTGTGTCCAGTTCTGGGCCCCTCAATTCAAGAAGGACAGGGAACTGCTTGAAAGACTCCAGCACAGAGCCCTGAGAATGATTAAGGAAGTGGAACATCTTCCTTATGAGGAGAGACTGAGGCACCTGGGTCTGTTTAGCTTGTAGAAGAGGAGACTGAGGGGTGACCTCATTAATGTTCATAAGTATGTGAAGGGTGAGTGCCAAGAGGATGGAACCAGGCTCTTCTTGGTGGTGCCCAATGACAGGACAAGGGGCAATGGGTGGAAGTTGAGGCATAGGAAAGTTCCATGGAAACATGAGGAAAAAGGTTTTCACTGTGAGGGTGACAGAACACTGCAACAGGCTGCCCAGGAGGGTTGTGGAGTCTCCCTGTCTGGAGATATTCAAGACCCTCCTGGATGAGTTCCTGTGTGATCTGGTAGAGGTGATCCTGCTTTGGCAGGGGTGTTAGACTAGATGATCTCTCAAAATCCCTTCCAGCCCCTAACATTCTGTGATTCTGTGAAATATAAGCACAAGTAAGTTACTATGACCTCTTTTGTTTTAGACAATGTAATTCAGGCTAACCCAAATCTAAATATACTTGCTGACCCACAGCTTTTTTGTATTGTTTGGATAAACAGGGTTCCTCTGAATTACAATGTTTGTAAACTCTTGCTTTCCTGACTCCTGACTGATTTGCTGTACTGGATCACTTTGAAATAGAATGTACAATCAATAATATGTATGTGTGTTTATATATGTAAAAATGTATTGTTTTTTATATGTCTATGTTTATGCACATGGACACTGTTGTAGTATGAAATAGTCACTATATATGCTGGGTATGTACAGTATGTATAAAGTACTCAGTACATAGGTGGTACAAAATACACGCATTCATCAATATACATTAGATTTGTTGAATTTATTTCCACAAAGAGCTCTAACAGTAAGCAAAAGTTCAGACCTGAAGTCTGAGTGTTGCCTTTACTTGTTTTATGTGTTTAAGCACTGTGCATTCAGTTTCTCGCTGTTTTTTGAAAAGCAATTAGAGTCTTAAAAGAAAGTTTCATGGAGAAGATGGGTCATCTTTCATCTCCCCTTGCAGCCTTATTTTAGATTTCTTAAGCTTTCTTTGCCATTCTTTTAGCTTTTGGCCACTGGTGGAAAATCCATCAGTCATACTAGTGTCATGACAATCCAGGATGAGCAAGGCAGAAGAGTCTGCTGTCTTTCTTAACTCTCTTGGTCTGCTTTTGCTGAAGGGAAAGTACTTTGGTGGATCCCCCAAAAGAAATTGAGAAGGAACTGAGTATTTAGTTGAGAAGAGCACTTAATTTTTATTTCACTTACCTGTGGAGGGGAAAAAACTAGAAATGTAGAAGAGGAAAAACAAGGGATTTCAAAAACAAAGAGATAGTCACCACTGCAGATCCAGCAATGTCTCATGGGTCCTGAAGGCGTCAGTTGGCAGGGAAGCTCCAAACTTCACCATTACCTTTGAAGTTTTATACTCCTTCCAATATCATTTGTGGCCGCAATTCCTCATTCAGTTGCTGTAGTTATAGCATGTTTGACTTGTGTCAGCTCCATGCTGCAGTTAGTTGCACAATGTTTACCTCTAAACTGCACACGTGTCAGTTCTCTGTGGGGGGTCTCTCTGAAGACCTCCAATATCTGTCAGCCCATTCCATGACTTTTGGGTGCATTTGTACATTAAGCTTCAGCCCACAGTACAATATTCTTGAATGTAGAACTGCTGTTTTTGTGAGATCCAGCTTGCATAGCAGCACTAGCTTATGGTTTTGTCTTGTTACCAGTTGTGATAATCACAGATCTAAGTATAGGATGAGGTACAGGATGAGATACCCTGCTCAGTTGTTTCAGTAGCTATCTTAATGGGACACTGTTGAGGCAAATATCTCAATTTAGCAACTTAACTCCTTAGAATTACTTATGATGATACCTCAGAGTATGTCTTGTTTATTGCAAAGTTCCTTGAATAAACTTTCTGGAAAGATGAAAAGAGGGAAACTTTTCACATACTAACATGAACTTCCTAGACAAGTCAAGCATTGCTCTTTCTTGTGGCATCAAACAAAATTAAATAACACTGTGACATATGAGTAAATATTATATGGGCTGGCCCCTAAATGATTGGCAGATAGTGCCTATTAACCCCTCTCCTTTCCCAGAAAGGAGAGAAAGTGAAGAAGGGAGAGAATCTGACGAAGAAAACTAAAGCTAGTTTAATGTGTAAATAATAATACAGAAAACTGATATTGAACCAAACTCCCCTGGTTTTGATCAGTCATCCTCACCACTGATGTTGTGGAAGTCCCAGAGTGGCTCAGTGACATATGGAAACTGGATTTGGGAGCTCATGGTTTGGGGCTGAAAGCAGAATGAGCAGAATCCTCCTTGAATGCTGGCTATTGATGAAGAAAGCTTGAACCTGGTGGTCCCTTAGCTTTATACTTAATGTGATGTACATGGAATAAAATATCTCACTGGTCAGTTTAGGATCACCTGTCCTGTCTGCTTCTCCCTGCAGGTGCAGCCTTTTACTTTCTGCACCTGCAGAGTGTACAAAAGATTTAGCAATGGCCTTAGCATAGCAGTCTTTGGTACTAACTAGCAGTGGATGTAAGCTGCAGCTTAGGAGGTTCCACCTTAACACAAGGGGGAGCTTCTTTACTGTAAGGGTAACAGACTACTGGAAAAGGCTCCCTAGAGAGGTTGTGGAATCTCCTTCTCTGGAGACTTTCAAAGCCCATCTGGATGCATTTCTGTGTGACCTGAGCTAGATTGTAGGGTCCTGCTGTGGCAGGGGGGTTGGACTCGATGATCTCTTTGGGTCCCTTCCAAACCCTGACATCCTGTGATCACAAGTTGTTGCTGCTACAAGCAGACACTGTGTGCAAAAACACACTGTTAATTTGAGAAAGTGCAGTTACTTAGAAGAGACTGAGATAAAAAATTAAAGAACTGAAGAAAATCAGTTTTGTTCTAACTCAGACCAGGACATTTTAAGTTCTTGAAGCCAAGTAATCTCTCAGAGTTCCCAAACTAACAGATAAATAATGTTTCTTCAATAGTGCATTTCCCAGTTAAAACCAACAATGGTCTGTGCCATACCCATAGGCATGAGATCCTGTAGGAAGAGGTTGTGTAAGATGGGAGGGTCCACCTGTAAATAGCAAAAAATCAGTCTTGAATGAATTTTTTTTCTTATGTTTTTCTGTGTAGACCACTCCAAAGTATAAACATTTATTCTCAAAATGTAACTTTCACATCACTCTTTCCAGTGTGATGCTAGTTAAGTGACTTAGTGACCAGTAAGAGTCATGCTTGAGATGAGTTTTTTCTTTTTTTAATGGCAGCTACTTTATAAATATCAGTTGTGAGATTTGCAGTCTAGTCTCATTGGTGGATATTTTTTTTTCAGTCCAAACTCTTCTGTAGCTGGTTAGAGATAGTAGGAAGTACTTTTATTTTAACTGATCATATTGTTTTAATTGATCATATTTAGATTGTGCTTTTTTCTTGCTTTCCTCTTACTAGCTGCAAGGCCAGAACTAGATCTGACCACATGTTTCTGGGCAAATAGAGGCAAGAAAGAAGGCCTCAGACCATGTGTCTAGGGAGAAACAATAGTTTTATCAACTTTATAGTGCTGCTTCTAGTATATAAATGTCTGCTGATAGCTCTGTTTTGCAGAATGGGTGTGAAATAACAGTAAAACAAGTAGTAGTGGTAAAACATTATATGATATTGAAAGGACTGTTGAAAGAAAGTGGTGGGTCACCACAGAAAACTCCATGAATTTCAAGAGACTCCGGGGGGGGGGGGGAGGGAGAGGAAGGGGGGAAAAAAGTAAATATTTGTCTCTTAGGTGTCTCTAGTAATCAGGAAATTTGCTATGTGCTTATCAGACTGCAGTGATAAAGGTAGAATGTGAAGATCCTGGCGCTCTCTGACATTTACTGTAAGCTAGTTATCTAGGAGAACATTTATAGTATATGTGAAAGGTGCCTTTCTGTAAGGTGGCTCCCTAGTACTACCAGCAAATGATACACATTTAACAGCTTGTTTATTCATACCTTTCTTCTGTGGAAAATTGGAGCCATCTACTGTCCAAAGAATGCATTGCTCAAAGTGAAGTGCATGATTTTTCTGTCTTGATCTATACTCTGAAAAATCCTTCAGTGTTGTTAGTAGGATATTTGCTAACCAGATGGATGCGCAATTAATTAGGTATAGATGTTTCTGGGAAAAAACTCTTATCTATTAGTACATACAATAAAAGGTATTTATCCAAGCATCAGCATTAACTGCTATTTAAAAATTTACATTACATAGGCATCTTTGAGAATCAGGGAGAAAGATGAACTAACAGCAAGTGTACAATTTCTAAAAACTTAATTCTGTAAAATTAACATTTTTTTTCTACTCAGTTCATAGTTTGCTTCCATTCCTAGTTTTCTTCTCAATACTTAAACAAAACAAAACAGTAAAGTACAGTTCAAGCTGGTTAATGACTCAATGGAAAAAGCATGCCAGGGTCCTAGTTTCCTATGTCTTCCTGATTTCAGATCTAATCAATGGACTAAAATATTTGGTCAAGAAAATGTTTTTTAAAAAGCAAACAAACAAACCAAACCAAAACAAAGCCCAAACCAACCCCAGTTAAAACCAACAACATAAAACTAATTAAAACTCCATGAAGAAATGACAAATCTGGAAAAAAGAATGCCCTTTTTTATTTCCCTTGCCCTTTCTTCCCACCCAGCAGGTCTTTCAGCTCAGGTCAAACTTTGTAAGTCTGTCAAGATTGTGTTCCTCTAATGCTTTCCACCACTTTTGCCGGCGACATTTTGCCATTGTGTGCTGACCAGATGCTCTGATTATGCCCTTGTGAGAACCTGAAACTGTGTTTCAAGGTCTTGAAAAGGTGTAGCTACATGGAACTAATCAATCATATGTCAGTTTGAGACATAAAACAGGGTAGCTGCTGCTTAGTTGCATCGAGCTATTCAAGAGTGAGAAGACAGAAGAAATATATAATATGCTTATTTGCTGGCAGAGTCAAAAGATACAGACTAATTATCTTAGCTAGTAAGGTTCCCTATCATTTTAATTGCTCATGTCTTGTACACGTAGATGAGCACACCCAATGCAACTAAGACAGCATTTATATGTAGGTTGAGCCAAATGGTTATAAATGAATTGAGGGATGTCTCCTGGGATTGGACATAAAGGTCTTGTAAACTGAAAATTTTATAAACAAACAGCTGTTGGGAAAATACCATTATGCCGTAATAGCTGCTATTAAAATCCATTAGCAATCTTGATGGCCTGTTTGAATTTGATGCATCATTTGCTCTGACAGCATTTCTTTCTAAAGAAATTTGTGTGATATGTGTAGATTATGAAAGACAGTAATAATAGACTAGGAGATTAACACCGATTAGGCGGTTTGCTTCCATGTACTAATCAAGCTTTGGGGAATGCCATGGATCCTTCAGTTTAAATGTTAGCAAACTAACAGGAGCACAGTAACCTGAGCAACTGCAGAGTTTTCTCCATTACTGTGAGAGAAATGTACAACTCTTCAGGGATTAAGTATTTCCATATTAAAACCCATGTTTCAGGCAATAACCCAAAACTCCCTGTTTCAGGAAATCTATTGATTTCCAGTGTTTTCTAAGAGTTTGTGTGCTCTCCTTCTTGATGTCAAACTGTCATTCTCCTCCTGCTCACAGATCCAGACACCACGGTGGATACCAGCTGCCATAGGGGTAGGCATGGCCTGTAGATCACGCTGCTACCAAAATTAGTTAGACTTAAAACGAGATTTTGAAAACTCTGTTTGTCAAGAGCAGTCTGAAAACTTTTCTCTTTTAAGAACAGTTGGAGTGTCAGTGTTGCAGTTAATCTGCCCCTTCAGAAACTGGGATGGAAATGCTTGGAGTGAAATTTGTACGTATTTGAAATTTGTGCTTAACTTGCTTCTTCATGGATGCTACAATGGCACCATCTGGTGGTTGAACAGGAATAAAAGACCAAAGGTAATGTGAACAGATCTAAGCGTCTTTTAAACTTGTCTGCTCCCTTTTTTTTAGGGTAATGCTTATGCTCAGATGGTATAATGCTAATTATTGTGTATACTTTATTTCCTAGTTCTCTCTGAGCCTGTGTTTTTCAATGTTTTATTCAATGAACTCAACAGGTAAATATTTTTAAATATTATTGTGATATAAACTCATCGAAATTTTATGGATACCTTCTTTTCCCCACTCTCTTACTATTTTCAGCTTCTTTGCCCTATCTTCTTTCTCTTCTCTGATACAAGAAGCTTTTTGCTAAAAGGCCTGGCAAAGTATGCTGTGTCTTCTACTATTTCCTGTCATCATTCCTCCTCTTCTTCCTTGTGGAAGTACAATAGTGGAGTAAGTCCCACCTTCTATGTGGGAATCAGATGTTAGTTCATTTTGTAAGAGGGAGGAGTTAGAAAGGTTTGTGTTTTAATGTAAAGAAAGATAACTCAGTGTCTTTATGTCCTTCTAGATCTGGACCACTCTTGCAGATTTCGAGTTTAAAATTATCTTTTTTTTGGTTAATGATTATTATGCAAGCATCTTCTTCAAAAGAGCTGTAGGTGTGTGATACCACTGTTTATTCTGGTGTTGTGGTGTTTGGCTAGAGGTTAAAACTAGAGTAATGTGTGTAAGTTGTTAAAAGAGCTTTTAGTTTGCTACCTATCTGCTACTGCATGGTTGTAATCATACATTATGCATTCCAATATATGCTATTCTCTAGCATAGCTAGCACAGTGTAATGGAGGTAAAGCTCTCATGTCATTCCACATGCAGTTTTTTCATGGTTTGAGAGAAAATTGGATGCTATTTGGAGCCCAGATTTCAAGAAAACTGGATGCTATTTGTAGGCCAGGTTTCTCATTTACATGTTAATGATTTTAGTCATATTTTCAGAAAACAAATGAGGTCCTGAATTTGAAGATGTCAGTTTCAGAGGGGTTGAAGTGAGAGCATTCTAAAAATGAGACAGCAGGATCGAAATCCTTTGACTGTGGGACCAACTAATAAGGTGCTCATGCACATATTTTTTACTTTCATTAATTTTTTTCAGTTCCATGAATTTGGTAAGATTTAAATATATGTTAAGTATATTAACAGTTTCACCAGCCTGACACCCCATCTTTACCTCATTTACTTCTGTGCTCAGAGAACAGAAATTAAACAACAAAAGAACTGTATTCAAAACCTTACTTTTAAAACCTCAGATTATCAACAGGCTTCAGTGAACTTGATGGGTAGCAGCAGAAAATGTAGTAAATAATCTGCTTGCTTTGTTAGATGAAATTTTGCTTTGACATTGCTGAGAAGTACTTGTTTCCTTTCAGTGTTAGAAGGATGCATCAGTGACTATGCATGACTGCATTCACAAAGCAGAGAGAGAAAAAAATGCTTTTTAAGGCATTACAAGTATGCATGGTGTGCCTGTGACAAACTCAAATATGTGCTCTTAACTTGCCCTTTTTTTCTTGTTACTTTTTTAAGCTTGTTTTTGAATTTATATCTAAATGTACTTACTTAATTTATTAGGAGTTTTACTGTTCAACTTACCTGGCAGGTTAGGCTTAAGATCTTGTCTTAAGATTTAAGCGCTTGGAAGGAAGCTGTAGTGGAGTGAAAAGAATTACTTGTGCTATTTGGAATCACTAGTGCACAGGTTTGGAATTGCCAGCGGTTGGTAAAGCCTGTTTTTAAGTTATGTTGAACTTCAGAAGCAGTATTGGTCCACCATGATTAGCACCAATAAGTTTTTGTAAACTGCTTGGCCTGCCTGCTGAACATGTTGTAAAATAATAATTTTGTGTGCCATTCTTCCTGTGACATTAAAACTTAAAGCACTCTTGTTTATCATCTCCAACAAAATCCCTGTATTATTGTCATCTAGAAAGAAAGAAAGGGAGAAAGAAGTCTTTCCTTCATAGTCAGAATTCCTTTTAAACATTGATGGTTCCATATAAGTATCGAGTAGAATTAGAATAATACTAAATGTATCAGGACTACTTTGAGCCCTGAAGACTGGTGGTTGTTAAACTAAATTTACACGCCAGTGTCAGCAGTGCTGTGCCACAGAGTGGTTAATTCTGAGCTGGATTCAGGATATTGTCTTGCTTTGTGTATTATTTTTCGCTCTTTGTTATCAACAGAAAGGGCAAAGCCCAACTTTCTGTGAAGCACACCACCTAGATAAAGCTTGTATGCTAGAGAACTTGACCCTGCCAGTTGTCATCCAAAATCTGCCTTGCAGACATCTTGCATTTTATTCCCAGAAACTTGATCCAACTCGATTGCAAAAGATACTTTCTTAGCTACTGTAAATGTAAAACAGAGACAAGGGTGTTACAACTGAACTCCCTGGAGTAACCAAGTGTATGTCCCCTGACAGGCATCTGCGGAAGAACTGTGTTTTGCTTGTGTTGGTAATGACTTCTTTATGTCTTCTGAGGGAACTGACTGTTTAACAAATGACTTGCTAAAGGCATTTTGTTTGCGTAAGTGCTTATTAGAAGAATCCTTAGGAAAATTTGAGTGAATTACAGGAAACTGAATCGCTTCTCTTATTTGTAAGAAGGATGAGATTTTTTGGAGGCAAAGTTCAGTGTACAGTATTCAGTCATCTCTGTTCATTTCCTAGTTCAGGTTCTGAAACAGCTGGCACAGATGAGACTACAGCTAGGTCTTCTGAAAACACATTGGTCCGTGTTTATGTGTCTTGGTGGAAAATACTCAGCTTCCTCAGCAGACAGAAAGAATGTAAAATTCACTTGTCTCCAGTTGTAATCCAGATGAGGGTTACTGCCTGTCAACAAGGCGGCATGGGCAGCCAAGGAAGGTGCCAGTGATTTAGCATGTATTGCAAAACTGACTTAACCAAAATAATTCAAAATTAATTTTGAAAAATTTTGCATACTTAGTAGAGAATGTTTGCTTCTTGATAAACCTGAGTCCTTGAAAAATAGCATGAATGTTGGCTGTGTGGGGAATTAAACAGCGAGAATACTTACATATATATTAGTAGTGTGTGCCAAACCCTTTGAAGTCAGTGAGAGGCTTCCCACTAAGTTTGTTTGGGGATTTTTTTGTTTGTTGGTTTGGTTTTTAAAAATGCATTTGTCATTGAGGTATTCATTGAGGCTTGTGGAAGGGACACTTAAAGGTAATAGTTAACTATTTGGGTTTTTTTTAATATGCAGAGACCCCACTTAGAGTAGGTCATTTCCAAGCCATGGCTGTACTGCTGAAAGGAAAACATTACTTGTGAAACAAAGGATAGAAGTATAATAAAGGCTGAGGTACAATGAAAGAGCATTTTGCTTCAACAGGAAGCCATGTTTTCAGTTAGAGAGATCTGGGCCAATGGGGGGTGGGGGGGAAGGGAAAAAAACACCCAAACATAAAAAGCTGGTGTGGTTCCCCTGCCCCAACATTAACATTGCCAGACCAGCTCAGCTGGAAGCGAATGAAAGCTATATTTACAGGCAAAACTACAATCTACAATGGAATGCAATGAATATGTACCAAATATACAGTATTTACAAATATGTACAGGTATTTGCAATTAATGAAGAGCACAAGAATGCCCCTGGTCAAAGACCAGGGGAAGCTACTAGTTTCTCCTTCCCTGCTTATCCCCTATCCCCCTGTACAGAAGAAGAGAGAAAGGAGCAGAGAAGTTAATGCCAAAACAACACAGCCCAGGTCAAGCAGAATCTTCACTCTCCAGAGCAAAGAAGCGAGAAGAGAAGGATTGTTTTGGTACAATCAGTTTAAGTTTCTTATCTCTCCAATGGGATTGTTTAGAATTACCTTTTTTTCCCTCTTTTACACCTAATAGTGATTTATTTACATTTTACTACTTTTCTGTTCAAGATCTGTGAAAAATTATAAAGGCATAGCCTAAAACTATCACAGCTAGAAATAAAAATCTAAAGGTGGCGCTGGTGGTTCTTGCTGGGAATTCAATTGCAATAGAATAGAGAAGGAGAAATTGGAAATGGGAACAGAGGTTTTGTAACAGGTAATAGGGAAAGTAAAAAAAAACAAACCACACAAAAAAAGTCAAGAATTTGCAGCACTGTAGGAAGAAGATGCATATAAGAAAATAACATTTTGGAGTCAAGAGAATGAATGGGAGAAATACAGTTTTGGGGCAAAAATGGTTTGTGATCAAAAGACCAAGAGAGAAAACAAACAGCTCATTTAGAAAGGTGGAAAAGAGGTAGTTAAATGAAAAAGAAGGCTTCACCAGTTACTAAAACGTGATGAAACAGGCCAAAGTTGACATGTTAAAAACTCAGAATATATTAAAAGTGATAGATCTGCACCCTGTACAAATGGTTCTTTTGAATTTTTATTAGCTGATCATTTTCAAAGGAGGATTTTTAATGGTGAAAAGAGGTTTGGATCCTGCACAAATCTGGATGCCCAGTGGCCCTGTATTGATGAGTGGTTCATTTTTATTATTCTAGGCCAATTATCTTGCAAAATCATTTGCCCATATATGTAGAGTGAGATAGCTGTAACAATTATGTAACTCTGGTTTATCCCAATAGTGAGATTATGATATGCTTAATGATATGCTTACATCAACTAGTGAAGTATGTGTTATGGGAAAGAGAAAGGTAAAAAAAAAAAATCAAAAAGTCAGCAATTTGGGATTTAAATTTGCCATTTAACTTTTAAGAAACTTCAAGAGATTTAATGGATTATAAATTACTAAAAATTCTGGCAACTGAACCAGGAAACAGAAAAGTGTATCCACATGGCTGCATTGCTGTGTGAAGAACACTCAGATTGACAGGTAGTATTCACCAGCAGCTTTTGAGTTGCATTTTGGGTTTTGGTGGTGTTTTTTGTTTTGTTTTGTTTGTTTGTGATGATGATTTATCAGCTTGAGTTAAAGTAATTTTCAAAGATTAGGAGAAAGTTATCTCCTGTTACAGGCTTGGAGGATATCTGTGATATGTGTAATATAGAAAGCATAAATGTACGTAATTTTTTTTCAAACTGTCTGATGGTATCCATTGCTAGCAACTGCTAGCTTCTGGTTACTGAAAGTGTTTTTTATGGTACATCTATAGTCTTCTTGTCTGTAGACAAAAAAGTGTTCCTGAAAGTGGGAGGGAAAGAACTGGTGCATCCTTCTGTACTGATAGCAACTAAAGAGATGCAGTACTTTTTGCCAGACAAAGCTACATGTTAATGGGCAAATGACAATAGTATACTGTTATCATTATTATGACGAAACAACTCTCAGTTTCCTATTTAAGCTTGGAAATATTAAAAGTACATACAAGAATAGCTCACCATCCTTCCTTGGCCTTTGGGGCTTTTTTCCTTGATTATATCTTCAGGAAGAATTAACATTGCAATATAACATTTGTTCATGGATTTGCAGTGGTTAAATCAATAGTTAATGAGGTTCATCGTATAATTTCAGCTTGCACTTTGTTTATGCTAGACCAACTTTATCCATACTCCAAACAAATTATCTCTTATAATCACCAGCCTGAAGATAAATCTCTAAATGTTTTTCTGATGATAGTGCTGTGGTTGGCAGGTGTTAGAAGTGCCTCCCAGGGACAAAGATTGAAGATGGGCTTGTTCTCACAAATCCTTCAGGCGAGGTTGTTTAGCTTTCTATCCTGTCATCTGCAGAGGAGCCTTGTATGGTGCCCCGCTAATGAAATCTAATAGGCAAAGGTCATATATCTTTATGAATAAAAATGCAAAGCTGGTGAGTGATAAATGTGCTCCATGGGGTTCAATGGACGATGCTTAGCAATAAAATCCATGTTTAAACAGTGTTTCTAACGGCTTGGTGTGTCTCTGGCTTTTGTGCCTTAACTACTTTGTATAACAATTCTCATTGCTAGTGATGGTATTAGATAAAGACAGTAAGAGTTTAATATGCATGCCAAGGTGTCTATGTAGTTAAATAGGTGAGGACTTCAACTTGGTAATTATTTTTCAGTTTTCATAGTATAATGAGTAAGATGGGTCACATCAAAAGTATATGGCAGTACTGTACTTTAATTTGAAAGCTCTGTTGACTACCAGTAGGTGCATAATAGCTAGTGTGAAGACTTGAAGATTTAGATAGGTTGTAGCATCACTTTTAAAATGCCTTTGTCATATGTCAAAGTATTAGGGGGGGAAAAAGCAAACCAGAACATGCAGGCATAAAATAGCAGACAGAACTCCTAAAGAATGTGAGTTAGTCCCTTTAAGAAATTGATCATCTGAAGTTAAAAGGAATTAAACCAGATATTGTTGAATCACTGCTGTTTTTTTTGAGGAGTTACCAGTTCATTTGCTGTAGTTATACTGCTGAGCTAAGAGACAGTTCAATAAATCAACTCAGGCTTGATGAATTCTACAAACCATTGCAGTGAGTGCAGGGAAGAGGAAAGAAATCTCTTAGTGTTCCCGCTTTGACAAAAGGGTATGCAAAGAGCCTGAATGGATGAATGGTTGATTAATTTTGCCAGAAATTTTCTTGACAGCTAGAAATGTGTTTTTGTGTTACCATGTTTGCATGGGAATTATTTTGTAAGATATGAATTATAACATACAAACTTACACCTGAGACATAGCTAGCTAAAATAGACAGCTCCTGATCAGTGTATATGTATGGTTGTGATGTTTCTTACGTTTTAATTCATCACTCTAGCAAGTCAGCCTTTTGCTTGATACCACTTTCTAATCAGTCAACAGTGAAATCAAATATTGTATGTGATTAAATGAACCTTGTAACTGAAGTGGTAAGTTGTAGTTTTTTCAGTATTTTTTAATTGATTTACGAGCTATGAAAAAAATCTGATGGAAGTTCTTAATTTAGGATGAGAAAGCAGAATATTATCAAGTAGAAGACTGGCCCAAATACTTAGCCCTGGGGAACACTACTAGAGACCTTCCACCAACTGGATTTAACTCCATTCTTCACCACTCTTTGGGTTCTCTTTTTTCAATTAAGAGACTTTGCTTCCCATGCAGTTTGCTCCAGAGAAATATTTACATTGAATCTTCAAAATGATGTGGAGGAAGAACAAGTTAACATAGTGTATGTGTGTGTTAAAGAAAACAGGAAATGCTTCTGCAATTATATTAGCAATTGCTCTCTACAACTACCTGAAGGGAGGTTGTAGCCAGGCAGAGGTTGGTCTCTTCTCCCAGGCAACCAGTACCAGAACAAGAGGACACAGTCTCAGGCTGCGCCAGGGCAGGTTTAGACTGGATCTTAGGAAGAAGTTCTATACCGAGAGAGTGATTGCCCATTGGAATCGGCTGCCCGTGGAGGTGGTGGAGTCACCTTCATTGGAGGTGTTCAAGAAGAGGCTTGATGGGGAGCTTGGTGCCACGGTTTAGTTTTTCAGTTGTTTAGGTGGGTTGTATTGTATTGTATTGTATTGTATTGTATTTAGGTGGGTTGGATTGGTTGATGGGTTGGACGTGATGATCTTGAAGGTCTCTTCCAACCTGGTGTATTGTATTGTATTGTAAGTATATGAAAGGAAAGGAGGACCAAGAATCTCTGTCCTTTGTTGGATGCAGGGGGAAGATAGTGGTCAAGGATGAGAAAAAGAGTGAGGTACTCAATACCTTCTTTGCCTCTGTCTTTAGACGAGTTGTTAGCTGGTTCCCCAGCCCTCTGAGCTGATTGTCAGGGATGGAGAGCAAAATGGAACCCACATAGTCCAAGAGGAGATGGTTAGGGACCTGCTGCACCACTTATACATAAGTCTCTGGGGCCAGATGGCATGCACCCATGAATACTGAGGGAGCTGATGAAAGTGCTTCACCAAGTCACTTTCCATCATTTACCAGTAGTCCTGGCTAACTTGTGAGATCCCAGGTAATTAGAGATTGGTGTGGTGTGTTGAAACTACCACAACTGGGAAATATGATGCCCATCTAAAAGAAGGGCTGGAAGAGGAGGACTGGGGAACTACAGACTTGTCAGTCTGATTTGAGTACCAGGAAGGTCATGGAACATATCATCTTGAGTGCTATTGTGCAACATGTGCAGGGCACCCAGGTGATGAGGCCCAGTCATCATGGATTCCTGTTTGGCAAACCTGATCTCCTTCTGTGATAAGGTGACCTGTCATGTGGGTGTGGGAAAGGCTGTGGATATTGTTCACCTGGACATTAGTAAAGCATTGGACACTGTGTCCGACTATGTCCTCCTGGAGAAACTGGCTGCTCATGGCTTGGATGAATGGATGCTTCACTGGGTGAATAACAGGCTGGATGGTTGTGCCCAAAGAGTGGTGGTGAATGGAGTTAAATCCAGTTGGCAGCTGGTCACAAGTGGTGTTCCCCAAGGGCTGAGGCTGGTTCTCTTTAATATCTTAACCGGTGATCTGGATGAGGGGATTGAGTGCTTCCTCAGTTGGTTTGCAGATAATCCTAAATTGGGTGGGAATGTTGATATCCTTGCAGGTACAAAGGCTGTGTAGGATTAATGGGCCAAGATCACTTGCATGAGGTTTAACAAGGCCCCATGCTGGGTTCTGCACTTGGGTCACAACAACCTCATGCAAACCTATAGGACTGGTGGAGAGTGGATGGATGGAAAGCTTACTGGTGGAAATAGCCTTGGGTCGTTGGTTAACATATGGCTGAACATAAGCTGGCAGTGTGCCCATGTGACCAAGAGCATCCTAGTCTGTATCAGGAATAGTGTGGCCAGCAGGAGTATGGAAATGATTGTCTCCTGATATTGAGCACTGGTGAGCACCTTGAGTACTGTGTTCAGTTTTGGGCCCCTCACTACAAGAAAGACTTTGAGGTCCTGGATCATGTCCCAGTGAAGGGCAACAAAGCCAGTTAAGGGTCTGGAGAATGAGCCTTATGAGAAGCAGCTGAGGGAACTGGATTTGTTTAGTCTTGAGAAGGGGAGGCTGAAGGGAGATCTCACTGCTCTGTACATCTACCTTAAAGGAAGTTGTAGTTAGGTGTGTGTCAGTCTCTTCTCCCAAGTAAAACATGATTGGATGAGAGGAAATGACCTCAAGTTGTCCCAAGAGAGGTTTATATTGGATATTAGAGAAAACTTCTCTGAAATGGTTATTAAACACTAGAATAGGTTTCCCAGGGAGGTGCTTGAATCCCCACCCCTGAAGGTGCTTAAAAATGCATAGATGTGCTGCTAAGGGATATGATTTAGCACCAGACTTGGCAGTTTGATAATGGCTGGACTCTGATCTTAAAGGTTTTTCCAACTGAAACGATTCTATGATTCTAAGTACATGTCACTACTTGCAGCAAAAGTTACAATGTTAGGATTGGAAGTTTTCTGGTTTATCCCTTTAATTATTTACAGAGGAAGAGTTTTAAAGATGCATTTGAAAAAGGACGTGGTATTTAAGCCTTTAATGTTGAAAATCAGATCTATGTGTTTTACTGTATTTTATATTTTTAACCCCACTTATCCTTCAACTGCCAAAAATGCTGAAGAATGGCAGCTCTATCTTTATCAGTCATGATTTTTCTATTACAGAAAACATCTATTAACAATATGACAGATTTTAAGTGCTGTGAATTTTTTCCCTTGATGATGGAAATAAATAGGCACTTTCACCTTCATCTCACTAAATTAGATGAGATATATGACTTCTTTGATTCCAGTGCTGCTGCAAAACCTTTTTTCCCACATTTTGTGGTCACAGACATCTAATATTATTATGTTGTTCTAGTGCACATGGATAGTATGCTACTATTACCTATGTTTGTTTATGTCTTTAGGCTATACACTCAAGGTTTATTTCATGCAATAGTGACAGTGCCTTAACAAGTCTTCATCTCCAGCCCTTCCAGGTTATTGCATTCATTGAGTGTATGTGTGCAGACCCCACTGACCCCAGGAAGCATTATTGACTGTTGTATTTCAGGCAGTTGTACACTTCAGTAGTCAGCCATGGCTGCCTTGCTTATAGAATCATAGAATGGTTTGGGTTGAAAGGTTCTTCCAAAGGTCATCTAGTCCAACTCCCTGGAAGTGAGCAGGGACATCCTCCACTAGATCAGCTTGCTCAGAGCCTTGTTGAGGCTGATCTTGAATAGCTCCTAGGATGGAACCTCAACTAACCTCCCTATGCAACCTGCACCAGTGTTCCACCACATTCATGATAAAAAACTTGTTCCTAACATCCAATCTAAACTCCAGATCCCTGAGCCTGTCCTTGTATGAGAGGTGTTCCAGCCCCCTGATCATCTTTGTGGCCCTCCTCTGGATGCACTCCATCAGGTCCATATCATTCCTGTGCTGAGGGTCCAGAGCTGCATGCAGTACTCCAGGTGAGGTCTTACCAGAGCATAGTACAGTGGAAGAATCACCTTTTTCAACCTGCTGGCTATGCTTCTTTTGTTGCAGCCCAGAATGCTATTGGCCTTCTGGGCTGCAAGCACAGAATTTGCATTCCTTCAGGTGGGAGGCAGTGATTGCTACTGAAGGCAGGTATTCCATGAGAAGGAAAAATGGTCTAAGCCCAGTGGGCCATTATGACATCCTTATGTTGCATTAACATGTTATGTTAATGTCTCTTAAGATGCGTGGGGATGCTGTACCCCAACTGCTCAATTCAAAGCTGTTTCACCTAGCTGTGAAAATGTGGAATAATGGAGCTGAAGTTTAGCTCTTTCACCTTAGCAAATGTTTTTTTTTGGTTAAAAAATTACAAGCAAGTCAAGACTTTCCAGTCTTTCCTGAATATCGTGTGCTGTGCTAAACACATATAAAACATGCACATCTTTATAAGGTCTAGTTAAACACATTAAAATGGACAAGCCTGAATTCGTATACACAGAGTTTGTGCTTGTACTGAGTGCACATCAAATTGATTTAACTGTAGTCTCCATTCAGAAAGAGTGGATCATTTTTAAGACAATCATAAAATGTAGCAGTGCTGTAGAAAAGTCACTGTTTCCAGCCTGAAACTGTCTAAACACACTTTCATTGAATAAATTAAGAGGGATTATTCCTTTTTTTTTTGCCTTTGTTTTTTTCTTCTGCAACAGACTGTAAAAACACAGCCCTCACCGATAATAAGGGGAGTGAGATAAGTGCTGAATTAGCATTCATCGCTTTATTCTGTATGTAGTATTTAGCAATGCTATAGAATTTCCTTCTATGTTAAGTTTAGGATTCCTGAAAGTTAAACAGAATGCCTAACTAGGGTCTTCACAGAACGGGGTAGCAGAAGCTATCAGATTCCTGGCCAAGCTGGCAGCCCATGGCTTGGACAGGATCAGACTGCGTTGGGTTAGGAACTGGCTGGAGGGCCGAGCCCAGAGAGTGGTGGTGAATGGTGCCACATCCAGCTGGCGGCCTGTCACTAGTGGTGTGCCCCAGGGATCAGTGCTGGGCCCCATGCTCTTCAACATCTTTATTGATGAGCTGGATGAGGGCATCGAGTCCATCATCAGTAAATTTGTGGACGACACCAAGCTGGGGGCAGGAGTTGATCTGCTGGAGGGCAGAGAGGCTTTGCAGAGGGACCTCGACAGGCTGGACAGATGGGCAGAATCCAACGGCATGAGATTGAACACATCCAAGTGCCGGGTTCTGCACATTGGCCACAGCAACCCCATGCAGTGCTACAGGCTGGGGTCAGAGTGGCAGGAGAGCAGCCAGGCAGAAAGGGACCTGGGGGTACTGGTTGATGGTAAGCTGAACATGAGTCTGCAGTGTGCCTAGGCAGCCAAGAAGGCCAATGGCATCCTGGCCCGCATCAGGAACAGTGTGGCCAGCAGGAGCAGGGAGGTCATTCTGCCCCTGTACACTGCACTGGTTAGGCCACACCTCGAGTACTGTGTCCAGTTCTGGGCCCCTCAGTTAAGGAAGGATGTTGAGTTGCTGGAACGTGTCCAGAGAAGGGCAACAAAGTTGGTGAGGGGTTTGGAAGACAAGCCCTATGAGGAGAGGCTGAGGGAGCTGGGGTTGCTTAGCCTGGAGAAGAGGAGACTCAGGGGAGACCTTCTTGCTCTCTACAACTACTTGAAGGGAGGTTGTAGCCAGGCAGAGGTTGGTCTCTTCTCCCAGGCAACCAGCACCAGAACAAAAGGTCACAGTCTCAAGGTGTGCCAGGGGAGGTTTTAGGCTGGAGGTTAGGAGGAAGTTCTACACAGAGGGAGTGATTGCCCATTGGAATGGGCTGCCTGTGGAGGTGGTGGATTCACCATCATTGGAGGTGTTTAGGAGGAGACTTGATAGGGTGCTTGGTTGCATGATTTAGTTGATTAGGTGGTGTTGGATAATAGGTTGGACGCGATGATCTTGAAGGTCTCTTCCAACCTGGTCTATTCTATTCTATTCTATTCTATTCTATTCTATTCTATTCTATTCTATTCTATTCTATGCTATTCTATTCTATTCTGTTCTGTTCTATTCTATTCTATTCCCATTGTTCTGCTCTTTGGTTTAGGACCTAATACCTCTTTCTCTTTGGAAACTTTGGACAGCAACACAAAGAAAGCAGAATTATTTGCTATTTTTGTTCTTTTCACAAGACTAGTAAGTATTGGTACAGCAGAGCTGTGATTTGTTAGATTGAAATGCACAAGAATCTCCTTATAAAAAAATAGTGAATTTTGTATAGAGCATTTTCACCAGTGGTGTTGGTATAAAAAAAGAGGTAGCATGTAACGAGGTAAAATACAGTATCTATATTTGTTCATATTTGTGGTGTTTTATAAACAACCTACTGTTTATACTGTGGGTTTTTTTCCATTTTTACCTGAAAACTTTTATTTAAAACATGAGCCTTTTTCTGCCCCCTGCCTTTTTTTTTTTTTTTTTTTTGACAGGAGGAGGTTTCCAGTAATTAGCTGGATTTACAACAAATGGCACACAGACTGCTAGCTCTGCGTGTGTGCTATAACATTGGTGTTTACCCTATTATATTGCAATTTGAATATGTCATAAAGTTTTATCAGTGATCACACAGAAATAAACTGGAATGCAGAAGTACAAGTCATCAAATATTAAGAAAATTCAGTGTGAAGCAGTATGTATTGAATTCTGTATTGTGATAATTGCCTTGGTTGTGAAAATTGTAATGGAATACAGTGATAGTCCTCATTTATATTTTGTGATAGTTGGGTATTTTTAGCAAATGAGTTGTCAGCAGAAAGGCTTCATTAGACCCATCAGGGTATCTGCCCATGAATAACAAATCCTAAACTGTACTGACAGTTTCCTTGAGCCAAAATGATGGAGCACCTCTGACAAAAGCCATATTGTGCTCTCCATGTGAGGAGTCTGAAGAACAAAAGAGATAGTTTGTTCTTAATTTGGTCAGGTTAATATTGACACAGTTAGCTTAGAAGAATCAGAAGTGTGTGTAATACACATTTGCAGTGATCACTTGGGTAAACGGCCTTTGGCTTCATGAATTAGAAGCTGTTGCTAGAGATGGAGAAGTTACAAATTCTCTGGCTATTGCTTGGAGATTTTACTTCTTTTATGGGATCATCGGTGTTTGTAGTCAAGTTAACTATTGAATGGAAAAAAGAGGTTCCTGTAAGAAAACAAAGTTTCAGGGGAAGAATTTAACAATATACAATCTAACTGGACTGGTATTTCTCAGCAGAAATATTCAATAATTGAACAGATCCTGTTCAAAGACTGTGGATTTCCTGAACTTTCTCATTCTGTTTACCCAACTAAGCATTTGCAAAATATATTTACTACTGGATTTGATTTATTTCAAGTGTATTACATTTCAAGTGTAGTAACAGTCCCATTTGTAAACAATTATAGGTTACTTAGAGATCATTGTACAACTAGTAGTGTTTACATATGCCATTTACCTGCTGTACACTCTATAAATGCTAACTAATACTTAAGCCAGCACATACTAATAAAGTAAGGAAAAGTCGTGTAAGGATGAATAACTGTTTGACCTTTGTCATAATTTGGCTGTATGTGAGTGTATTTCCTACTATACTAACTAATCAGCATATTTTACACTGCTTGTAATTAATTTGGAATGTAGCATCTTAACTTTTGAAATGATTAACATTCTTTTTGTTTGTGAAGGAAATGTTTTATTTTCTGTTAGCATTTAAAATACATGCAACATTCTGGCTGTTTACTTAGGCTAGCAGATTTGTGGGAGAGTGCTTATGTCTACCATGTCTTTTAATGTACAGTCTTTGGTAATTTAGAAGAGTTTATAGTTTGCAGCTCTACTTATTTGAGTGTTTGGGTGCTTGTGTGTGGAGTGTATCTGAATTGCATTGTTGGTACCAGTTTAAAAGAGTAAACTTTATGGATGTGTGGTTGGTTTACACCACACAGAGTTTGGAAATTTACCCCAAGGAGTAAATTACCATACTACACAGAATTTGGAAGTAAAATGAAATTATTGTTTAGGAAAAAACACCTTAAATATAAAAACATAAAAGGTAATAAACATATACAAAAATATATTTACATATAGAAACTAAACAATAGCCCAGCTAGCCCCCTTCCCCTGGTAGAGACCCAGACCCCCCCTGGACAAAGGTCCAGAGGGGTGTTATTAGCTAATAAGTTACACTTTCTACCTCTTGTTCCCATTGCTGTTTCTTACCAGTAGCCTAAACAAAACCTGGCAAGCCAAGCAAGCAAAGTCAGAAGCAGAGACGGAGAGAAAGAAGCAAGGCAAGAGAGCGAGACACGCTGTGGTCCCAAACTACACAGAAATTTGCAGAACCCAATGAAATGGGATAAATTTATCTTTTGTATTCTGTTCAGCCCCTTTGAGAGTTTCCTTCCCACTGGACTCAAAATTCTCTGGAAAAACTTATTTACAATTAGGGCCCTAGTCCCTTAACCTGTAACAGGATGCTTGGGGCCTAGTGTTGGAATTAAACTAAGTTTTAGGGGGAAAAAATTATTTAATGACGTTTTTTGAAATGAATAAAATGACCTTTGCCTATTTTAAAAGTAATGAGAGATAAGGTAAAGTCATGATGCTGTTAGACATGGAATTGATTTTCCTTTTATCAATAGCTTAGTCAACTGCATTTTCCATCAAATTACTCTTTTATTTATTCTTTTAATGAGGTCTGTTTGCCTTGTGTTTAATTTCTGGATGCATGTAGTGAAGAAACAAAAGAAGTGTTTGTTGTTGGTTATTAAAACGACTGTTTCTGACAAAACTGAGTAATTTCTTGGGTATTATTTGAATATTAATTGCTGCCTACTGACAGTAAATGTGAGAGGCTTCCTCATGTTGCAGAATGAACAGGGTCTGGAGTTTCATACCTTTGCTGAATAATGACTTTCAACAGAAAGTTTTCTTATTGATAGGCTATGAGAGAAAGGAGCAGCTGAGATGTGATCAGCACCCTATGAAGTCCAGACCCTGGATGAAGGAGAGAAAGTCTGGAGAAGGGAAGACTCTACTAGTCAATGAAGATCGTCTCTAGACTCTTGGAGGAGAGGAAGATGATCAAGAGCAGTCAGCATGGATTAACCAAGGGGAAATCATGCTTGACTAATCTGATAGCCTTCTATGATGTTGTAACAGAATGGGTAGATGCAGGGAGACCAGTGGATGTAGTCTACCTTGACCTTAGCAAGGCTTTTGGCACTGTCTCATATAACATCCTTGTGACCAAGTTCAGGAGGTATGGGGTAGAAGAACAGACAGTAAGATGGATTAGGAACTGGTTACAAAAGAGAGTCCAAAGAGTGGTGAACAATGGTGGCAAGTACAGCTGGAGAGCTGTAACTGGGGGAGTCCCCCAGCGATCAGTGCTGGGTCCAGTCCTGTCTTGATCAGTGACATTGATGAGGAGATAGAGTGTCTGCTCAGCAAGTTTGCTGATGATATGAAACTGGGAGGTTTGGCTGATACACCTGAAGGCTGTGCAGCCATTCAGCAAGACCTGGACAGACTGGAGCGGTGGGCAAAGAGTAGCTGGGGAACGAGGAACCTGATGAGGTTCAACAAGAATAAGTGCAAAGTCCTGCACCTGGGAAGGAATAATAAACTGCACCAGCAGGTTAGGAGGTGATCTGCTAGAGAGCAGCCCTGTGGAGAAGGACCTGGGAGTCCTGGTGAACCACAAGTTATAGATAGGATAGTAATGTTCCCTTGTGGCCAAGAAGGCCAATGGTATCCTGGGATGCATTAAGAACAGTGTGTCCAGCAGGTCGAGGGAGGTTTTCCTCACCCTCTACTCTGCCCTAGTGAGGCCCTACATGGAATATTGCATCCAGTTCTGGGCTCCCCAGTTCAAGAGGGACAGGGATCTACTTGAGAGAGTCCAGCGGAGGGCTACAGGGATGATTAAGGGATGGAAGCACTGCCTTATAAGAAAAGGTTGAAAGATTTAGGGCTCTCCGAATCAGAGGGGATCTAATAAATATATATAAATATATGAGGACCGGGTGTCAAGAGGCAAGGGACAGCCTCTCCTCACTTGTGCCCTGTGACAGGACAAGGGGCAATGGATGTAAACTACAGCACAGAAAGTTCCACCTCAGCATGAAGAACAACTCCAATGGCATCCTGGCCTGCATCAGGAACAGTGTGGCCAGCAGGAGCAGGGAGGTCATTCTGCCCCTGTACACAGCACTGGTTAGGCCACACCTCGAGTCCTGTGTCCAGTTCTGGGCCCCTCAGTTTAGGAAGGATGTTGTCTTGCTGGAACGTGTCCAGAGAAGGGCAACAAAGTTGGTGAGGATTTTGGAACACAAGCCCTATGAGGAGAGGCTGAAGGAGCTGGGGTTGCTTAGCCTGGAGAAGAGGAGACTCAGGGGTGACCTTATTGCTCTCTACAACTACCTGAAGGGTGATTGTGGCCAGGCAGAGGTTGGTCTCTTTTCTCAGGCAGGCAACACCAGAACAAGAGGACACAGTCTCAGGCTGTGCCAGGGCAGGTTTAGACTGGATGTTAGGAGGAAGTTCTATACAGAGAGAGTGATTGCCCATTGGAATGGTCTGCCCAGGGAGGTGGTGGAGTCACCATCATTGGAGGTATTCAGGAGGAGACTTGATGGGGTACTAGGTGCCATGATCTAGTTGTTTAGGTGGGTTGGATTGGTTGATAGGTTGGACACGATGATCTTGAAGGTCTCTTCCAACCTGGATTTATTGTATTGTATTGTATTGTAAGGGTCACAGAGCACTGGAGCAGGCTCTCCAGAGAGGCTGTGGAATCTCCTTCTCTGTAGACTTTCAAGACCCATCTGGATGTTTTCCTGTGTGACCTGTGCTAGATTCTACGGTCCTGCTCTTGCAGGGGGGTTGGACTTGAAGATGTCTAGAAGTCCCTTCCAACCCCTAACATCCTGTTATCCTGTCATCATTTTGCTTGACTTTGCCTGTTCTCTGATGTGGTGTAATGACTTGCTTAGTACTGTTGTTGATTGCATGTCATTGTCTCTCGCACTTTTAAATCCTCAAATAATTTGTATGTTCTGTTTAAAGATATTTTCTATCAGTATGATGTTTGGTGCTGGCACATCTAAACTGATTCCCATGCCTCAGTTAGCAGTCTCTGATCAATTGATAGTATTTTGCACAAGGTGGTGTTGGTCCATTGTGATTACAGTAAGACAAGCACACAAACTCTGTGACATATCTTTTATAATGCTGATTGTTAGAAATAAAATTATAATGAGAAAACAGATAATCCAACACGCCTTCATTTGGTGGGAAATGTCTCCAACCAATGCATAGCAGACTGGAGAGACTCTATTCTTTGAAGTGACTTCACTTTGGTGTTGTTTTAGCTGTTACAGGATTTTCTTACGCAAGATCAACTTCATTCCTCATTTCTACTTTCAAGCAAAAAGGATGTTCATATGAGAACTTGTTGCTGCACTTCTAGATAAAGGCAAGGACAGGGAAGTGATGTAATTGTTAGTACCAAGTGGATGCTGCCTGCAGGCTTCTCTGGTGCAGTGAGTTTATTCTGTGTAGCATAACTCTGGCCAAAGGCCAAGCTGAATGTGAAGCACAGAGAAGAAACACAGGTAGTACAGAACTGATTGCCTTATGGAGCTTACAGTCAATGGAAAGGGATGGGTAGCCTGTACAGAGTTAATCTTTAGGCTTCTCTAAGTCATCAACATGCTGAGAACCTCAAGAAGAAAACAATACACACTCTGAATAATAGTGAGTGTGAGAGTATAGAAGAAATGGAGAGAACTTCAGGTAGCTGGATCAATTAATTACGTAGGTATTACAGATCCATTGTTGTTTATATTAGTGTGACTCAATGTGAAGATCTCTGTTCTAATTGCTCCGCTAGGGATACATATTTTGCAACTTCCCCACTTAGAGTGGCAGGCAACTGGATCACGTGCTGCTGTACCAGTTCCTCAGTGTTGCTCTTGATCATATTATGTAAATTAGCAAAAAAACAGGGCACAGGGCAAATTCAAATTTTGGCACCTTCATGGACTTTGTCATGGCCATTTACAAGTTTAGTTCTTGCTCTGACTATTAGAAGTGACTTTCCATTGTATGTCATTGGTGCTACACCCTTCCCTGTAGTAACAGCAGCTTCTTGACAGTAAATAGCTGCTCATATATGTATTGTTCTATTTGTAGCCCAGCCCTATGATGCCCTAGTGGTCTTTGGCCTTAAATTCTAGAAGTTGGCAGTGGTTGTGACAAGGGAGTTTCCCCTTGTTATGTAGGCAGGTTAAGAGAGTCCTCCCTCAAAATACTGCAAAAAGAAGGATTTTTGGCACTCCCCAGTCTAGCACTTTGTGACTGCCAAATGCAGGCTGAGATAATGGTAAGTAATATCTTAGTCAATTAATGAAACTTCCAGTTCAGTCACATGATTTTAACAGAAAATTTCTAATACCTTACATTTTCAACTGATACTTTTCAGTATAGAATATAAAGCATCATGAGGCTTGAAAGCTGGACATTTTCTAGAATGATCATTTACTTACCTTATATATAGCCATATAATTCGTTGTAGACTAGGTGCTTGGTTGGTCTGTGTCCTTCTTTCTGGCTTCCTAATTTTCCTGAATTGTCTGTAACTTGGTATTGGTATTGTAACTGGGGTAACTGAGATAAAAAGGTATTAGAGATTTTTAGATGGTTTTGAATCTGATCTAGTTTAATTTTTGTTCTAATAGATTTAAACTATTCCAACTTGTCCTGGTTTCAGCTGGGGTGGAGTTAATTTTCATCCTAGTACAATACAATAATACAATACAACACACCAGGTTGAAAGAGACCTTCAAGATCATCGCGTCCAACCCATCAACCAATCCAACCCACCTAAACAACTAAACCATGGCAGCAAGCACCCCATCAAGTCTCTTCCTGAACACCTCCAATGATGGTGACTCCACCACCTCCACGGGTAGCAGCTGGTACAGTGGTGTAGTTTGGATTTAGGATGAGAGTAATTTGTAATGCGTTGATGTTTCAGTTGTTGCTAAGTAGAACTTATCCTAAGTTAAGGATTTTTCAGTTTCCATGTACTCCTAGTGAGGAGCTGCACAAGAAGCTGGGAGGGAGTATAACCGGGACAGTTCACCCAAACTAGCCAAAGGGATATTCCATATCATAGAACATCTTGCTTAGTATATAAACTGGGGAGAGGTGGCTGGAAGGAGCCATCAAGAGGACAGGGGAAACTGGCTGAGCATTGGTCAGCAGGTGGTAAACAATTGCATTGTGCATCACTTGTCTTACTGGGATCTTCCTTTTAATTACTGACGTTACTTTATTTAATTATTAAACAGTTCTTATCTCAACCTGCAAGTTGTGGGTGTTTTGCCTTTCTGCTTCTCCTCCCACCCTAACAGAGAGGGAAAGGGGAGGAGGAGTGAGCAAGTGGCTGTGTGGTGCCTAGTTACTGGTTGGGGTTAAGCCATAATACAACTGCAGTTAGAAGTGGGATAACTGAAGTAATCTTTCCAGGATTAAGTGCATTTTGGTACTTTTTCTAATAGGCCCAATTCTTGAGCTTTCAGAAAAATACTTCTGGGTTGAACCTTCCAACATAATCCACCATAATTCTTCATCATAGCCCCCTGTTCAGATTTCACATACCAATGTCCATCAGTAAACTGACAGCTGATTTTTGTTTGTGCATTAATCATAGAGTCGTAGAATAGACTGCATTGGAAGACACCTCTTAAGGTCATCTAGTCCAACCCCACTGCAGTAAGCAGGGACATCCTGTAATAAATATGATTTTATTTTATATTTAATATTTTGGCAGTGGTATCTTCTGACACCACCATAACTTATTGACAAAGTATATTTACAGGTTCTGTTACTTGGTTGTGGGTAATATATTCCACATATAAGGACTATGGAGACAGTAAAATTATCTAAGCAAAATTGTGAATTTCCAATACAGCAATTTAAACTGGAAATGCAGGTGCTGCGATCTGCTGTTTCCCACAAGGGGGATTCTGTAGCAGATTAGCTGGGTACTCATGGTTTGCTCCTCTCTCTGCTCTCTTTTCAGGTGTTGTAACTATAATTCAAGCTTTTCCTTGTCTTGGAGAGGGCTAAGGGGCCTCTCTCCTCTCATGCACAGTTTACAGGCTGTAGCAGTGCAGCTCTTCTGGAATTCAGTTCTCTCAGGGCTTTTCCCCTTTATGCTTCTGGTGCAGGGCTCTCAGAGTGTTGGTTGTGTTGGTCCAGGTGCAAGGCCTAGGTGTGGTTTGCCTGCTAGGACAGTTTTTTCATCTGCAGCTCCAGCAGCATTTGGATCTTGTTGCAAATTGCCTACCTTCTCAGATGATTAAAGTACTGTCCGAAGACAACTGATGTCTGTTGGTACTAGACAAACCTGATAGCTTAACCTATAGGATGGGGCGTGTTCAAACACGGCCAAGGGACACACAGTTAACAGGTGTGTTACAAGGTTAATGACACATGCTACACATTTTCCTGGACCATCTGGACCCCAGGAAGTGTCCAGGTTTGCATAATCACAGGTGCTTAGTCCATTGTCTGGATTAGAGCATGTTTTGAGGTTTATCCCTTCAGGATAAATCCCCACTAGATTAGGTTTCTCAGAGCCCCTTCAAGCCTGACCTTGAATGTCTCCAGGGCCAGGGCTTCACCACCTCCCTGGGCAACCTGTTCCAGTGTTCCACTGCTGTCATAGTAAAGAACTCGTTCCTAATGTCCAAATCTGTATGAATTTCATGTAAACCACATTTTTATACGCTATATGAACATAAAAAACAAACATATTTTTGTGTTTTGAATGTAACTTACAGGAGGGAGACACATTGTGAACACATTTGAGTAGATTAATAGATAGTATTTGTATATATGTAACCAAAACAGTAATTTATTAAGTAGGAGACAGATGCAGTGGAATAACGTACCAAAATGCATATACAGTTGTGCTGTGTTCATGATGAAATGCTGTTTATTCAGAGCCAGTGTAGCTTGGCAGCGTAAGAAGAACAATTACCTAGAAGACAACAAAAAATTATCTCACATACTAATAGCAGAAACATAAAGGAGAAAATAAAATTTCTAAGACTTTATTCACTGGTAGTTCTCTGAAGTGAGACATTTATATTTCATGCATTGTGTCCTCAGGTGAGGAAGAGGGATTTGTGGTTTATGTTGCAAAATGCAGATAGTTCAACACTGAGTTACTCCAAGAGTAAGGAGAACAGGAATGATAAATGCAGTGTTTACCTCCTGTGTATTGGGTGTGGAGTGAGTGTGAAAACAAGCACATGACTCAATTTCCCAAAGACGTTTTAAAACTAGTTTGCTGTATTCTGTCCTTATTTTGGGGGTTTATTTTCTGAAGATTTGCATAGAATCCAAGGAGCAGGAATAAAGGTGTCTGAAATAACTGGTGGTGTAATTGTACACAGTCATGTAACATAATAATGGATACATGTAAAGTTAGCACATATGATTTCCTGTTGAGTGCCTGATTTTTCAGCTCAATAATATTATTTTAACATCTATTATTTTAAATTAAATTTTGACATATTTCATAAATATTATCTAACAGAAAAGGAGGTTTTACTAAAGAAGTAATAGTAGTCTGACAAATTTAAGCAACATTACAAAAGCAAGTAGCAGGAATAAACAAGAATTCTATTTCAGCAGCAGTTTCAAGAAGACAAAACCTACTTTTAGTATTTTAGCATTCTTCAGACCCAGAAGTCTGTTACTATGCTGTGAGGTTGCTTCTTTGGGTGTTTTTATGCATATAAATGTTTCGGCAAATGGAATGGAATTCTGTTGATGTTTATAGACACTGATGCACATTAATGTTTCTGTCTATTTTCACCACTGATTTGGATTTAAAAAAGGCAAGGAAAGACACTGACATTTCTTTTAATTTCTTACCATATTTCAGGACTGTGTTTTACACAGGAGTCTCCTTGGTGATCTGAAAGCATTCATAGATAAATACGGGTTTGATGTACTTGTCATTTTGGCCAACTGTGTATCAGATGAGAAGCAAACGAAACGACAGATAGCAGTATACTCGGAAAACTTAGAGATAGGCAATCAAGTAAGTACCTGGAAAAATCATCATGTCTTTCCTGAAAAAAAGTGGGGGGGTTTATTTAAAGTAGCATTTACCAAAGCATCAAATAATTAAGTGGTATCAAAAAGCAGCAACAGTTGTCTGTCAGCTGTGGCTATTTCAAGTGACTGCATTATTTCTATGATGCAAGATGAAACGTTGTGATCTTTACGATTGTTTCAGACCATCCTAACAGAAAAAGCATATGATTACAAGAAAGAGATGGGATCTTTCAGTTTAGCTAAAACAAAATTATCCTTTTTTAACTACTAGTTTTTGCTTGGTTTTATATTGTGATCTACACAAATGGGTCTTTGTCAGCGAGGGTAAATGGTAATAACCAGAGCTCATCTATGTGTATGTTATTGTCAAAGAATTCAAGCTCTGAAATGGAGTGTAATTATTACTAGGATGTTCACTTATCAAAGCCAAGTGCTGTCCATTTCTTGGACTGTAAGTATCCCAATATGAAAGAAATAATCTCAATGGTAACTTTCTTGACACTTTTTATCAATCTTAAAAAGTCCTGATTTTAGAGACAGGTGTCTGAAGGACTCTATTTCTTTCAAGGTCAATATAATTGTATTTATTTCACAAATATAATTGTCCCATTCTAGAAATACTTCTTTCATGTAGCCTTATGTGTTTTATTCAGATTTCTTAAGGCAACAGCTAAACACTTACTTGGATTTGTCTTTATTAATCAGAAGTGAACTTGCAAGTCAAATGGTATCATTTCAAGTAGATATTCTAACAAATTATATAATACATATTTTGTATTAATCTTCTATTTTAACATGTTACCTGTTTGGGGATCATAATTAGGCTGCTACAGTGAAATGGCCAGGAAATAGATTAGTAGAAATAGATAGGTATGGCTGTGTTACACATTGAAGTGGTCAGTATGTGCCGTTATGCCCATGATTGCAATGGCATTTGAAACATCCTATTTTTCAACAGATCTGCTGTGAATTAGAAGAATGTCAGAATCCTTCTTTGGAGCTGGATCCTGTAGAATGTGGATGTGACCAAATTCTCATTTATCTTCAAGAAAATTCTTTGGTGACCTGTGATCAAATTTTTCTTCTAGTTAAGGAAGTTATAAATAGAATACAACCAGAAATGGTGTCAAACAGTAGAACTTCTTCTACTGAAGCTGTTGCTGGAAGTGCTCCACTTTCGCAAGGTTCTTCTGGTATCATGGAGTTATATGGTTCTGATGTGGAACCACAGCCAAGTTCTGCCAATTTAATAGAAAATCCTCAAGATATAAATGGATCTATTCAGGCCCACGTTGATGTTAATATAGACCTTGTGAGTCCCGACAGTGGACTGGCTACCATTAGAAGTAGCCGGTCTTCCAAGGAGAGTTCTGTTTTCCTTAGCGATGATAGCCCTGTTGCAGAAGGTGCTGCTGCCCATCACAGTCTTCTGCCTGGCTTTGATTCCTGTAGCCCTATTCCTGAAGGAGCAATAGTCAAAGAAGAAAAAACTGAGTCTAGAGATAATAATGATAACTTTGATCTTTTCAATTTTGATCTAACACCCATGGTCACAGCTCCATCAGAATCATCATCTCGTTCTGTTGATTGTTCCCCAGCTGATGACTATTTCCTCAGTAGTGATTCATTAGAAGGACAGCTCACGGTGCAGAAAGAACTTGATGAGACAGACCTGCTAGGAAATGGTACAGGAAATTATTCAACTGACTTACTTATGACAACAAATGAGGAAGACAATTTAGCAGAATTTGACAAGAATCTAGTAGAAGAGCATGAGAAAATTTCAAGTTTGATTGATTTAGTTGAAGGTGATTCTTCACCAGAACTGTTGAAATCTGCAGATTCGAGAATTCCACCAACTCCTATGAACAGCCTTGTAGAAACTTCACCATTAGATAACGGGCAGCCTTTATTTTTCCCACAAGATGTCATTAAAAAGATTAATGAAATAGATGACACTAAGTATTCTCAATCCCATGTTAGATATGGGAGCTGGTGGGATGGCTATGACTTAGAGTCCAGACGTGCTGATACATGGAGTTCAAGTGAGCAGGAATCTGTATTTCAGAGCCCTGTCTTATGGCAAGATTGTAAAGAAAGTCCTTTGCTACAAAAGCAGATTGATAGAAGAGCCTCAGATTCTGTATTCCTCCAAAAACAGCCAAAGCAAATGGAAAATGTGAGAGCAGGTCTGTGGGATAATCAGTTTAAGCAAGATAATCAGAATCATGAAAATCAAGAGAAAAGCAGTGAACATTTGTGTTTGCAAACTACTTCTTTAGGGGAGACAAAGCAAGAACCAGAGAACTTTACTGATCCTTGGAAGGTCAGTCAGCTGACGGCTGTGACATCAGATGCATGGTGTAGTGGTGACAGGAAAAATAATGAGTTAGCTGGAGATCCTTACAAAGTTTGGACTAAGTTTGATGCAGAAGATACTGCTAGATCCCCAGAAAATATATGGAACATTCATGAAATGGGTAGAGAAAAAAAATCAGTGAATACTCCTGAGGAACAGGCCACATCAAAAACTAGTTTAGCAGATTCTTTGGAAATTTCAGTGGACAGCGAGACCAAAAATTCACCTATCCAGGTATCTCCAAAGGCCTGGAATAACAAAAGATATTATTCAACAGAAGAATATGGAAAATCTGATAACACAAATTCTGTTTTCAACAATATGCAAAATAATTCCAAGCTGCAAACAGAGGGAAAATCTGTATTGGGTGACTCTAAACAGAGACAAAACCAAATTGAAAATATACAGACCTGGAATTTGTATGATCAAAACATCCAGAAAGACATGACAGAAGTAGTGGTGCCATGGGAAGATACCTTTTTGTATAAAACCTCAGATCTTAGTTCATCAAACATAATGGAAGATTTAGTTATTTCTCCACCAGACACCAATTACTCAACATCTGATTCATATATATCACCTACATTTGTGGGAGATGAAAGAGAAAACGAGGACAAAGATTTTGATGAAGAAACAGTTATTGATGAATTGATAGCCACAAATTTGTCTGAGCCAAAAGTACTTGAGAAAGCAGATAAGGAACCATTATCTCCTAGAAACATGAGTTTTTCAAGCACCAGAAACACAGACATCTGGAACCCTCCCATAAACAGTGTCACTGAGTTACAAAACAATTCTGAAATTACTGCTCTTCCTGCCTCTGTTACATCTTTCTGTAATTCAGAACAAATTGATAATCAGTGTTTTTCAACTGAGATACAAAACAGGGAAAACAATTTTTCTGCACCTGAAAACAGAAGAGTAACTCTGGTGTACAATCAAACAGTGAATGACTTATCATCACTACAAAATGATTTCAATACTAGACAGACTTCAGCTGAAAATGTAGAAACAGTGTGCAGCGTTTCTGTAGAATGCACAGACACATCTCCACCAGCTTCAGACACTGGGAATGGTTTGGATCTGAAAATACTTGACTTAGGGAGTCAATTACTCAGTATGAAGGCAGCACACAACACTGCTGATGTTGATGAAAAGCTGGATAGCCAGAATTTAGTGCAGCAGCAGAACTCACAGAGTGTACAGAGTGAGAAGAGTTGTGAAGAAGGCTGGGACAATGCCATTGTCATCTTTCAGGAAGGAAAAGAGGAATATAAGAGAAGACATGAGAAATCTGGACAAGAAATTATTAGTGGCATTTGTAATAAACCAGTGCAAGAGTGCTGTGAATCTTCCTGTAACCCAGATTTGGAAGAAAACAAGTCAACAACTGAAGTTCCCAGCTCCCTGGAAAAAGTGATAAACAGTGTTAATCAGGAAGCATTAGTCACAGAGAATGAGTCATTTTCCAGTGAAAGTAATCCAGTTAGTCAGGAAGAGAGGAATGCCTTGTCACAGAATAATGCAGAATCTTCTTCAAGTGCTTCTGAGGAAGGCAGGAATTATGAAACTTTTGATGACTCCAGACCACAAAATTATAATTATGGTGAAACATCAGAGCTGCTTTCTGAGAAAGCTGAAAAGGAGATTACAGTGATAGAGGATGCATTAAGTACTGATATAGAAAGTGTCTCTGAAGGTTCTGATAAGGGTAGTGATAATCCTGAAAATAACTCTTCTGAAAGGCATGTAAATTCGGGTGTCTGGAATAGCTGTGGAAAGAGTGGCCACCACTTAGCAGTATCAATTCCTTTGATGAATGAAGGCCAAGAAGAATTGACAGAAGTGAAAGAAGGCTTACATCAAGTGAATCCTCACTATCCAGGCATTTGTAATTCTGAGTTAGTATCTTTCAAAAATAGCTCAGAGCTGAACAGGATGCATAAAGATTCTTTCACAGATGAGTTTAAGGAGAGTCCTTCTGGATATACCTGTATTCCTGACACTACAGGTGTGTCAGTGGTGGCAAACTCATTATCACAGGAAATAGGTTCTGACAGAAATGAAAACTCTGAAAATTTAGAACCTGCTAATAATCTTTGTGGAGAGCCAAGTGTAATGCTTAATGACAATTTTCCCCAAACTGCTCAGAATTCTCAGCCATGTGAAGATTTGCTATCTCCTGGAACAAGTCCTGAGGCAAGTGAAGTTCTTGAAATAGCAAACACCACAATTAACCTTTCAGAAGATACACAGGTCAAAAGTTATTTGGAAGAAGATAATGTATGGAGTGATTCAATAAATGATTACGCACAGTCAAGTGGAACAAGCCCCGATTTAAGTGATTCATCTTTGAATGCGTGGGGAGACCTAATTGCCAGTCATCACAAAAGAAGTAGGAATATGTGTGATATTAAAAATAATAAAAATCTTGAAGATCCTGGTAAGAGAAATGAATTTGGGAATGAACATGAAGAAGGATTGGAAGCAAGTGCTGAGTGTAACAAAACTCCTAAAAGCTTAGATTTTTGGAATGCCCACGTAGATGATGATACTGTATCTTCTTTATCAAGTCCTGACATAAATGAAGATTCAGAGAATTCAGAGTCATGTTCAGAAGTGATTCATGAAGATTCCATGGATGAAAATCAACAGCACAAAATGTCTGAAATTGGAGAGGATTATGCTCAATCCAATGCAACAAGCCCTGAAGTAAACGAAGGCAATTTACTTGTAAAAACTAAGGTGGGAGGGGAGGTCCAAGTTGGCATTCTCAGTGAAAATCCTGAGACAACTGTAGCTGGGAAAGTATTACAGGACGACTTAACTGTAATGGAGCGTAATGAAACTACTGAATGTTTAGGTTACTGGGAAACACTTCAGGAAAAAGGTCAGGTGAGTATCCTCAGTAAAAAAGAAGGTAGCAGAGAGCATTTATATCAAATGAATGAAGATCCTACACTGAGTTTTGCTGGTGGTGATAAAGAGAATTCTTCTAAAGCTGTGGGTATGTGGAATACGTCTTTGGAAGCTGATATAGGAGCGGATCCAAAATCCACAGTAGGAACATTTGGGTTTCCAGCTGACAGTTCAGAATGGTGGAATTCACAACCTTGCGAGGAAAAGCAATTGAAAGATCAGTATTCTGTTTCAAGTAATTTTGCAACAGAGCAGTTAACAAGTAATAAGGAGAACTTCCAGAGCTCACCTTCACAAGATGAAGAACTAACAGAAGCATGTTTCAGTAATGGAACTAATGATGGAAATCAGCCTCTTCCCTTGTGCTGTGGTGAAAAAGAAAGTGGAAGGCTAGTATATCCTATGAATATTCCTAATGGTCCTATATATCAAGACACTGTACAGTTCAAACAATTTGATCCTTTCATACTGGATGAAGAAGAAAGGAGCTTGAAAGAGAAGTTGCTTGCTACAGAACATGAAAATCAGATGACTCTGACGAATAATTTTTCAGATGAGGAAGAAGCTATACCAAATCCATCAGTTCAAGAAATCACTGTACTGGATCTGCCAGAAGGAACTAAAGCAAATCTCGTATCTCAAGAGCAACAGTGGGATACCTGTGAAAGATTACAAGTGCAAAACTCACTGCCAGATGCTTTTGCTGTAGAAGACTTATGTTTTGAACTGACAGAGAAGTCAAGTCCAGAGTGGGGTATATTAGTCCCCCCAACTGCACTTATCCCAGATATCTTACAGGATAACACACAGGAAAATAATCAACACTTTTTTGTGGAACCTGACCTGTGGACTGATGCTGAGCAGATTGTGACTTTGAAATCAGATGGTGAAAATCCTGATATATTAAGTCACTATGGCCAAGACAGTAGTTCAGAGGCATCAGTCAGTCCTGATGTGTGCCAGGAGTATGAAGCTAAGCATGCTTCTATCCCATATTCTCAGAGTGGGATGGATCCTGAAGAGAAAGATAGTCAACCAGTTCACCCACGCTCAAATAGTGAAGAGGCAGATTCTGATTCAAAGTGTCAGCTAGTAATGCAGAAGGTAGAGACACAGAGTGAATGTAGTAGCCCCCAGGACTATGAGCAGGGGAAGACTGATAAATCCTATCAGCTTGTCTCTTCTAACTTTCAGGAGACTCCTGAATTTGCAATTTCAGAAGAACATGGTCTAGAAAATAAACTTGTTACTGACGCAACTGAGTCGGCTAAAATTAGCAATGAATTTTTAAAAGTGTTGTCTGTAGATGTGAAAGACATGTTTCATGAAAACCATAGTCCTACAAGTCATCATGCAACTTCAACTGATACAGCTCAAATAGCAACCTCCCAAATGCAGCTGGTTCCTGTGCATTTCACCTTAACTAATATGGCAGATCAATGCCTAAAAGAAAGTAGTGCCTTGGCTGAAGTTGAAGAATATTCTGATACTGACCATACAGTAGTAAGTGGTGATAAGCTAGACAAGTCAGAAGAATGTGTGGATGAATCTGAGACAGGGGTAGAACACAACATAATGAACACATCAGTTACTACTGTCCCAGGAACTACATGTGATAGGCTGAACATACGGGCAGTAGTAGGCAATGAAACAGCAGAAGGGGAATCAGAGGATCAACAGAGAGACTCTTCCAAATCCTTTCTGCCTGGTGGTAATGAATGTCATGAATTTGATTCAAATAGTCAACTGGCTGATGACACAGAAAAAGAATCTGAAGATGTAATTGAAAATTGTGTTACTGTGTTTAAGGGAGTGCCTTGTGAGCAGTCACCGGTGGTATGTACCCCCCCATCCTATGTATCTTTTGATGCTGAACCCTCTGGCAGCAGAAAGTGTGTAAAGGATGAGCTGGTGTTACAGCAGCCATTTGGTGACAGTGTTTCTTTGGAAAACTTTTCACCACTGCCAACTCCTGTGGAATATGCAGAAGGCATCCTAATGACCAGCGACAGCAATATTCAAGATCGGGTGTCTGAAATGTCCCCAGAGTGCCTCCAGGAAATTGACACACCAGTACCTTCACTGTCCGAGGCTGAAGTAACTCTGGGAGCTTCTGAGATTGTGATAGGAAAATCTGAAGCAGAAACAGCTGATCTCAACTCACCGGCAGGTGGAGATAAAAGATCACCTGATGGTAAGAAAACATGCTTTGCAAAGAAAGTTCATAGGACAAAGAAACAAGGAAATTTCTGGAGTATTACTGCTGAATGATGAGGCTGTGAATGAAGTTTGAAGTTTGTCTGTCTCCCATATGTATAAAACTCTATGCTTTAGAAAGACTATTAGCATTACCCTTCTAGAGAGATTTAAAACTTGTGTGGTTTGCACAGGACCTAGCATATGGGACAGTGAATCAATTGTCCCCTTAGGAATGATTGCAGTGTTAATGTATAATCTTTAACAATAACGATGATGATGCTGTTATAAAATTCAAGTAAACATTAACAGAGTAAAGCAAATTGAGAAGAGCTTTTTCTCACTGTATAGATTTAAAGACATTATGGTGACTGAAATAGTAATTCACAAACTGAAAGGAGTTTCTGTTTGCTTGTTTTCTAGAAACTGGCATATACTCCCTGCTTTGTAGGGAGAATATGCTGAGAAATTCCTCAGAGAGCCCTGAACTGAAAAGTACAGAGGAAGATGTGAGGTTGCAAGTGCACCAGTATCCGACTTCACTAGAGATGGATTACATCCTTGTTACCGAGGAAGAAAATAGACTGTCAGCAAAGGATACCCTTGAAAGAAACAAAAGTGACTTTGCATTTCTAGAAGCTAATGTAGCTGAACAAACAGAATCTCCTGAAGGCTTTTCACTGGGCTCCTCGGATACCTTTCAGCCAATCTCCATTACAAATGAAAGGGAAGGTCACACCGTTTGTGGGTCTGAATGGGACTCTGTTCACTTAGAAGAGAAAAGTTCTTCTGTTGTGCCTCAAAAACTGGATGATGAAAGGTCACAGGAAAGCTGTGGGCAAGATGAGAGCTGGATTATATTAAGCCAAAATGAAGCTAGTCATGTGTTGCCTGAAGAAATTTCTGCAGAGTCAAAGATGTCAGAATCAGAGTCTGGACGTTTTGGCAAAGAACCAGAAGCTGTTTTAGCACAGGAATTGATACTTGACACTTGGGCAGAATTTCAGGTAGAAACTCCCTTTCAGAAATCTTTTGAACATGAGAGCTGTTCTCCTTCAGACAGCCTGACTACTGTGGATGAAAGTTCAGGCTTTGCAGGAACACGTGTGTTGCAGATGGTTCATCATGGTGCATGGGAAGCAAGTTCTCAACAGGGACTTGTAAATAATGTAGCAATAGAACAAGAAATGGAGGAGGGAACAGTGGTTCTCAACAGCGAAGAAGAGCTGAATCAAAAATCACGGTAAGGAAAAACCAACCTGTTTTCTTTCAAATGTCTTCTGTTCACTTGTTATCACTGTTACTGAAATGTCTGACTTCATGTACTGATGGCAGGACTTTCTAGTCTGAAGTTCTAATAATATTCACATTATTTACATATCATTATATTCCTCCTTTTCTGGAAAACAAAATCTTGGTTCTTGGTTGCTTTATATGAACTAAATTAGGATTGTTTTACAAGGCAGGAAGCTTGTAAGGCCTTGAAATAATAATACAATCTTTTAACCTACCCTTAAACATGAAACAGATATGGCTGGGGAATGACGGCCAAAACCAGGCGCAAATGCTATTGCTAGTCCAGGTACAATACTGGTGACGAGATTATGGAGAGATCAAATTTAAGTACTGTCTTTGCTTAATGTGAATTTGCTGGGAAGAAAAAACAGGAGAGTAGAGGCCCAGAGTGAGAAAAATGTGCTGCTTACAGAGGAGAGAAAAGGATGAAGGAAAATTATGATCTGATATGGTTATTAACAAGCTGTAGTCAGGTCAGAGCAGTATTTCTGTCTGTTCAGATTGGACTGGCAGTTGAGGCAGTTTATTTGTACTTGCCTTTGGGTGGAAGTTAACAACATAACAAGAGGACACAGTCTCAAGCTGCGCCAGGGGAGGTTTAGGCTGGATGTTAGGAAGAAGTTATTCATAGAAAGAGTGATTAGCCATTGGAATGGGCTGCCCAGGGAGGTGGTGGAGTCACTGTTACTGGAGGTGTTTGAGAGGAGACTGGCACTTGGTGCCATGGTTTAAGTTGATTAAACGGTGTTGGACTTGAGGATCTCAAAGGTCTTTTCCAATCTGGTTAAATTCTATTCTATTCTATTCTATTCTAGTCTAGTCTAGTCTAGTCTAGTCTAGTCTAGTCTAGTCTCCATGCTTACAGGATTACTATTGCCTAGTGTCTATCTGCTGTGTCAACAGATGGAGAAGTGACTTTCATGCCTCCATTTACTGTATCATTTTGAAGAGGGTGCTTCCATTGTTCACTCCTTTTGCAACCAAGAGATTATAGCTGTTACAGTGGACATCTGGGGTAGGCCCAGAGATGCAAGTGTGGAAGTCTGACTGTTTTTCTCCTGGGCATCTATGGCTCACATGCAGCAGTTTTACAAAGAGAAACCTGGCAGCGTATTTATAGAATGAAATTCATGTGAGCAGTAAAAGAAACTCCCCAGTACAAATAAAACCAGATGGTGCAACTCTTTTGCACTTGTTACTCCTTTTGAGCCACACTAACTCAGAAAAGCATATATAGTATGAAACCTGTAGAAACATACTGCTTACAAGAAATGCAAGGCACCTTTTTTTTTTTTTCAAGTTTCTTGTTAGTTTGGGTTTGATTACAGATCACATTCACAGCCTCTACTATCAAGTTTTAATTGGCCTGCAGTTTATTTTATAGCTTTTTTATAATTTTCACTATCAGTTTTGCAATTTTAGCAGTAAGTTTTCTTCCCCTTAAAGGTGGTGTGCTGGTGTGTGATAGTATAACCCTGGTGATAACTGCATGCTCAAGTAATCTGTGATGGAAAAGCACAGCTTTCTGGTACCTGCCTCCCCACCCTAAACAGTTCACATTTTATTACGATTTCAGGAATTAATAGTTCGATATCTGTGATTTATCTTGTATAAACTACCTCCCCTTAAAATATATTCACACATTTATCAAAAACTGTATTGCTACCACAAGATCCGATCCTGTTACAGCTGAGGTGCTTTTAATACAGTTAGTGCTGCCTTCAGTCTCAGAAACTGAAATGTAATGATGATATGCACAGGCTTAAACATGTATAGGCTTTAGGTTTTCTTGAAAGACAAGTTTTTGAATAGTACACAAAGCACACTTTGCCCTCACATACTGTCCTTGGCTGAGTTGCCTCAGTCTAACTAGACAGTGCTGAGTAGAAGACAGTAGGGCAGTGACAGCTTTCATTGATACAGGTTAACATTCACTGCCATTAAGAGAGGGGCAAAGAATTAACAGAAGATGAGCACTCTACAGTTCTGTATGGTCTGAGATAAACCAAGTGCTGAGTGCTTGACCGTGAAACTATTGAAAGTAGAGCTGGTTGGCACATTCCGGTTGTACCAAATCATCCAAGAATAGAAATTTTGACATTTTCTACAAACCAGAGAAGAATCAAAGCGAACAAAACACCCAAGCAGGTGTCTTGTGTATTACTGTGTGGAAGAGGGGCTTGGGATTTGTGGATCTAGGAAAGCTAGGTGTCCTTTGACTTGGGGCAATTTGCTTGTTCATACACTAGAAGTCATCTTCCTCCATTATCTCTGCAGGGTTTCACTGGGAGTTCAACAAAACCAACTAATTTCAGGGAATATAACTGCGTTTGGACAAACCAGTAATTTCTAGTGAAAATCAGAAAATGCTTACTGCCTCTGGTCACAGTAAGGGGTGAATAGGGTGGAAAAAAGAACGGGTTGTTCAGAGGTGCTGGCTGGTTGCAGGCTTGCAAATCTGACACAAAGAAGTCAGCTATCAGCTAATCTCTGTCTCCCATACAGAATTTTAAATTAAAAGCATCCAGATGCTGACCCTGTTTAAGTCACACTGATTAATTACATCCAGGCAATATGCTAGGGTTTAGCTTGCCATGCCTATGTGCCCATGATCTTCTTAGAGAGAAAAAGAAAACTGGTCTAGGTATCTGATTTTAAATTGTTTTCATAAATCAGCAAAATGGAGTTGTGATAAATTCAAAGGACTAAGATTCTTTGTTAGATCATTATTATTATTATTTACAGGAGCATGGAACCAGGAAAATCTGCTTTTGGTTTGGATTATGTTTTGGTTTTAGACTTCTTTGTTGACAAGGCATGAAATCTACTCAAAGTCTTTCCCACCATTAGTGTTATTAAGAATATTGCACTTACATGAGGATTTCATATCTAATGAGATTGCTTTTTATGGTGCAACTTTTCCTTCAGTTTCCCCTGTGCTTGGTAGCCTGTGTTCAGTAAATTTGTAATAAGCTTATGTCTCTGGTCAGTTAGATGATTATTTTAGACTTTTTAGAGAGTAGCAGAAATACATGGAGATGCCCACAGTATGATCAAGGACATCTTGATTCCTTTGGAAGCAAAGAAGACACACAAAAAATTGCTATGGTAGAAAGGATAAAACACATACAGGAATAAATATTTCTAGATTATATGTCAATTTCATTAAGCCTTTTACATGAACAGCTGAAGAAACAGCATCTGATATGGTAGAAGTGTGTAATTAGAAATGCTTTCTAATGTATTTTGTTGTCAGTTTTTAAAACACAAGTTCCTCAAAACATACTTTGGTGTGCAGTTTTTAAGTCTGAAATTAACTACCCTTTTTGGCCAATAAAGCTTAAAACATTACTGTGATACAGCAAGACTGCCAGTGGGAGATTGTCATAGAAACACTACTGTCATCACACAAGATAAGGTTTCTCTTGTAGTCTTATTGCATTAGTCTCAGGATGGCCTAATGGTGCTAGTCACCAGGCTCCAAATGTCTTTGAAGTAGTCTTTGGTAAAACTGAACCAAAGTCTAAGTAACTGATGCTCAAGTAAAGGCAGGCTGAGAGAGCTGGGGTTGTTCATTGTGGAGAATGGTGGAGGGAGACCCTGTATCAGACTTCCAGTACCTAAAGGGGACCTACAGAAAAGGTGGAGGACTTTTTACAAGGGCATGTAGTAATAGAACAGGAATCAATATCTTTAAACTGAGAGGGTAGATTTATATTAGGTGTGAGGAAGACATTCTTCACTGTGAGGGATGGTGAGGCACTGGAAAAGGTTGCTCATCGAAGCTGTGAATGCCCCATCCCTTGAAGGGCTCAATGCCAAGCTGGATGGGGCTTTGAGCATCTTGGTCTAGTGGAAGGTGTCCCTGACTCTGGCAGGGTGGTTGGATGCTCTTTAAAGTGCCCTCAAAGCCAAACCATTCTATGATTCTGTGATCTCTGAAAAAGAAGGAAACTCATCCTTTGTACTCAGACAGATGATGGGGATATCTCAACTGATGGACAACTGAATTTGGAGGGATTTACTCCATAACTACTTCAAAGCTTCTTTCTGAATCTACAATTTGTTCACATGTCTCTGTTTAGGAAAAAACCCTGTGAAGTTCATGCTTGCATGCAGTGTTGAAGCATGTTCCTTTAGTAGTGGAGTACGGGTCAGTAAAGGATGCAGCCTGCATTTTCTCATCCAGAAGGTGTCTGTCACTTAACCTGAAAAAAAACTGACTGCTTTGTAGAGGAGAGAATTAAAGTTTTTAAATAGAAAGCATGAATAAAAACGAGATGAAAGAGAGGATTAAAATCCTGATGTTTTCTGGTCACTGTCCACTTCAATCCCAGTATCATGCTGAATAAACCTCCAGGCTGTTCCAGTGGGTTTTAAGAATATCTGTGACTCCTGCCCAGTCTTTCTTCTACAAGCAAAAGAAGCAGAAGAAAAAGAAATATGAGTAGTAAAACACTGAAGAAAAGTAAAACTATCTCAGTAATATATGAACACCACAAATACTAAACCCAGCAGGTTTGTTTGGCCGCATAAGGAAGTACAAAAAGGCTTGCAGTCTATCCAGAAAGAAAATATCTTTTTATCCAGCTTTCTGTATGTGAGCACCTGAGAGTGGCTGTGTTTGAAAATGAAGAACTCAGGGAGCACTATGCAATTGCTGGGTAGGCAGGATAACAGACTTCACTGCTGCTGCTACTGATGTGACTGCAGGTATGGCAGCAGTAAAATTTATGAAGACTGGAGGTAATTTTCTTCCTGATGGAAGCTGTACTGTCTTACAGAGCTGTATGAAGCTTGGTGATGATCCAGTAGTGAGGAGGCAAAGGAATAACACTGCAGATGTTTGTGCTTTTACCTAACAGCATACATACTCCTTAGGGTGTGTTAGGGGCTGTCTATACCAGACCATTCCTGCTCTTACCTTTGCTGTGGCAAAGGAAGGATTATCCTTTTCCTTAGCAGGAAGAGTTAGAAAAACCTAAGGGAAATACTATGAAATGATGTATTGGCTTGAGGAATAAGAAATTGGGCAGTGACTGGCTGGGGAGCAGCCCAGAGGAGAGAGACTTGGGGGTGCTGGTGGATGAGAAGCTCAACAGGAGCTCTCAATGTGCACTTGCAGCCCGGAAAGCCAATCAGATCCTGGGCTGCATCAGGAGAAGTGTGGCCAGCAGGTCAAGGGAGGTGATTCTCCCCCTCTACTCAGCTCTGGTGAGACCCCACCTGGAGTACTGCATCCAGTTCTGGAGCCCCTATTACAAGAGGGATCTGGAGGTGCTGGAAGGTGTCCAGAGAAGGGCCACGAGGATGATCAGAGGGCTGGAGCACCTCTCCTATGAGGACAGACTAAAGGAGTTGGGGCTGTTCAGTCTGGAGAAGAGAAGGCTCCGAGGTGACCTCATGGTGGCCTTCCAGTATCTGAAGGGGGCCTCCAAGAAGGCAGGGGAGGGACTTTTCAGGCTATCAGGTAGTGATAGGACTAGGGGGAATGGAATGAAGCTGGAGGTGGGGAGATTCAGGCGAGATGTGAGGAGGAAGTTCTTCACCGTGAGGGTGGTGAGGGCCTGGAATGGGTTGTCGAGGGAGGTGGTTGAGGCCCCGTCCCTTGAGGTGTTTAAGACCAGGCTGGATGAGGCTGTGTCCAGCCTGATCTAGTGTAGAGTGTCCCTGCCCATGGCAGGGGGGTTGGAACTAGATGATCCTTGTGGTCCCTTCCAACCCTAACTGAAACTATGAAACTATGAAACTATGAAATTATGAGGAGCAGTGGAGATAAGCACACTGAAGTTTGGAAGGTTTGGGGGAGAGCTTGGAAAACTAGTAGCAGAGCTGAGCAGAGGACAATTTCCTTTGAATGACTGATAAGGTTTATTTAACCCACTGGAGTCAAGCTTCTGTGAAAGCAAGCTTTGTTTATCTTTCTGAGAGTGTTTTCTCCAAGAAGCAAGAGTCAGTCTTTTCTGCTCACTTGTATTTCCACTTTTTGGAAAAGATAGTTTATCCACTGCTTCTGTCCAAAATATCTCTCTGTGACTGTTATTTTTTTGCTGGCTATTAAAATTGCCCAGTACTGTAAGCAATCCAGTAATTTTTTAATAAAAAAGCCTATTTTCATCACTTTGCCTGTGGTCAACAGAGAGTGAAGATAATTCAATATAAAGAAAGAAAAATCTGTGACTATCTCAAGATTAGGAAGAATTCTGAGGCAACTCTGCTATCTCTGTGATTTAGCCAAATGCACATTCTATCTCTCAAAGCCATTAATGGTTCAAGTTAAGTATTTCAGTCCTTAACTGAAATACTGACAGAATGGAACCAATGTGAAAATTCTTGTTGACTGCAGTGGACCAAGGGTTTCTCCTAGCACTTACTCAACATTTCTGCTCTGTCCCCCCCAGAGCTAGGGTAAGACAATGAATTAGGGTGCCTAGGTTTGCTTCTTGCTTCAATGAGCAAAGCAGGCTTCTATATGTAAGAACCCAAAGGACTGAAAATCTGTTGTAAATTTAAGAGGCCACATTCTGCAAAGTAACCTTTACTTCCCTTTGTCTGCCTTTGTTTCCTCTATTTTTCTGCTAGCATTTCCAAAGGGCTGTCATATTTCACTCCTGTGAAACATTGTTTATTAATTGGCCTACTTTGCTAGAAAGCAATTCCAGGCACTCTGGGAATCAGGCATACACCTTCAGTGATGCTTCCAACTCCTGCTGAACTACAAGATTACAGACTCGAAATCTGAATGGAATTCAGGTTTTCTGCTTGGCAGAACATAGTGTGACAACTGACTAAACAGAAGGAGCATTCTCCAAAGGTTTAAAATGAGCATGTAAGGAAAGAAGCAGTAACTTAGAAGGCTGTCAGAAAGTCCACGTAAATGGAAGTTAATGCCTTGTAACAGAAGTGAAAAAGTGAGTTGAAGCTAAACAAAATTTTTGGATTGGCATGAGCAAGAACGCAGTAAGATTGTTGGGTCCAAGTTCATGTGAGTTCAGGATGGGAAACTGCATAATTAATGTATTTTTTATATTGTTATATTACAAACTGCTATGATCATTACAAAATATTATATATTGGAAGCTCTGTGATATATATTAGCCTTTGTGACCATATTTCTGTGAATGAAGAGCAGGGAAGTAATGGCATATGTTTTTCGTGCATGGACTTTAGCAATGCGGTTTCTTTCCCTCTACTTGACCTATGAAGTCATTACAACCATCTTTTTTGCTATCAATTTTAGGGTGATACAGTATTTTCCATCACCATCTGGAGGTTGAAAATTAATTAAAACTAAAAACTCAGTTTTCCATTGTAAAGCCAGCTGTTAAAGAGTAGCAGCAGCCAATATGGTTATAATTCTTGAAAACAACATTACTATTTACATACTAAATACCTAAGTACTTTATAAAAAGCTTTTAACAGGAAGAGAGCAACACTTCATTGATGGGAAAAGAATTTTAATGTGAAAAAAAAAACCCTTATTATTCACTTACAGTCCTGAAATTTTACTTAAAATTGTGAGACTGGTCTGATAAGGCAACATTCTTAAAGCAAGAAGACTTGGACTATGTTAGAATAGTTTGACAGTCACATGAAAAACTCCTCTACAGAGTTCTACCAAGTTACTAATTTTGTAGCTTCATCGTAATCATGCTATTAATGACTTCTGTTGTACATAAATATTTTATAACTCTATTTCCTGGATACTGGTTATGGGTGTCTGAAATTTAGATTGCAAATGAATTAAAGATTGTTGAAAAAGTGCTGCAAAATAGCCCCGTTGTTGGAAAGTTTATGTAGAGCTAGCTGACAGAGGTGTCGAAGATCATGTGTCTACAGCAGTATCCTCTTTCGAAATGTATTTTCATTTTGGTGATGATTTTTAATTTTTTTTAGGGCTTGGTGCTGGTCTGTTGTTCTTTAAAACAGCAGCTGGGGACTAGTTTCTCAGGAGATCTGCAGCAGATAATGAGAACTTTCCCTGTAGGATCACTAATAGCATGAAGAGCAAAGTGGGAGCCATTCATTTTTTATTTGCGCTGTGCTATAGGTGTGCATGGAGCTGTACTTAAGTGAAAATGGGATAAGCTTTTACCTGTTTTTACTGCTATGGCCTAACAAATTGCTGTGAAAGCATCTCCAAGAAGGATTTATGCTATGTAAAGGGAGAAAACAGATAAATGTTATGCCATTCTAGGATCTGTTGCCTTGTTGTTTTATCCCCACGGGATTGCAAGGGAGTAGAATTAAAAGCTGTTTTGCATCTGGAAAGAATCCTGGAGTTGCTAGGGACTTTTTTTATAAAGTGAGACTGTGGGACTGCACTGCATGGGAAGAAACATCCTTTCTCCACCCCTAAGAAACAATCAAGAGCACAGGCCGTGAGCATTGCTTCTCTGTGCTTGTACCATTTGTGTTTCTGGCATTCATCCTGCCTTCTGAACTGGTGTTTATTTGGGATTTTATTTTTAATTTACATCTGCATTTCCACAGATGGATTGCAAATTGAACAAGTTATGTAAAGCACATTTGAATATGCATGTGCTCTATAACCACTGATGCAAACAGAAATGAGGGATGAGATGGGCTGAATCCGTAAGAACTTATGTCATGCAGCCTCTCATCACAAGCTTTCCTCAGGCTCTGAAATAAAACAGCAGGGAGCTTTTCACTACTGCCAGCTGACTTGCTGTGTCAAAGTTTGGTGATGCTCTGATGAAGATTCACAGAGAATGTTAAAAAAACCCCACCATTTTTCACAGCCGAAGCACAGCTATGTGCTCATTTAAACACTCCTTTAAGCAAAGCCCGCTAGCTGCTGGTTCAGGCAGCCGGCTATCTGAAGGCAGGTGATCATCCTTTTTTAGCAATACCACTAGCCACGTGACAAGAAAATGGTGGAAGATCTGTATTCCTAGTAAACTGCTACAGAAAGGGGGATGCTGAAGTGCAGCAGTAAAGCGTCTTTATTATTTTCCCTGCAGAAAGGCCTCTTCAAGTCTTTAGAAGGTAAGCGACTCTTTACTCTGAGAGGCTGGTATGCAGTAGGTTTTCTGATTAACAGCTCTATTGCTGCAGTTACTTTAGCCAGTAAAAGGGGAAATGTTTGACAGCATGATGTAAAACACCCAGGACCTCATTAAATGAAACCCAGGCAGCTGTATTTTAATTCTGTTGCAGCTCGTTATGAGAGAAGCTTACATCAGTTCAGTGGGATTTCTTTTGTGTGAGCAAAGGCACGGTATTTGTGATTAGGAATAAAAAAAAAACTTCACTGCATAGTCACCTAGCATGTTAAATTATATTCAACTTGTTTGCCTAGCTCTGAGGATAGAGAGGAGGGAAAAAAGGAATGAATGTCAGGCATAGTCAGCAGATAACTTGGTTTTAAGATTGCCTAATTACTGGCATAGTGATCGTTTGTTACAGCTCTCATGTAGGCTACTTGACAATGGTATTGTTTGCAGGATTTTTGCTATCAACTGAAGTGTATGATTTTTAAATTTTCTGCAATGTCCTCTAAAAATGTTACAATGAAAACAATATATAATTTCAGAAGGTTAACTGATCAAGAATACAGTATTCATCGCAGTGGTAAGAGGACTTGTACAGGCAGTATTTTTGTTTAAATTTAATTATAGGGGCTTGATTCAGCTCTATTCAGATGTTTGCTTTCCTGACTGTGATGAAGGAGTGAAAACATTCTTCAGTTTTAAGTCTGGTAAGCAAGCAAATGATAGTGACATATAGGAGGCATTGAAAATATGTAGAATGTCTAAATATTAGCTACTTAGTGCAATACTTAAAGGAGATATAGAGTCAGCTTGGTAGGCGTATTTAGCCAGAATCAGTGTGAGTAGTGGGCAGGCAGAGATGTCATTTGTGGACATTTTTTTATCTTTACTAATTCTCTTGGGAAGGAGTAGGGAGGATGCACATAGCTCTAGCAGCACTATAGGAGGGTATTAAAGCAATTGTGGGTGCTGGTGTGGGGGACAACACACACCAATCCTTACCCTGCCAAAACACCTTTTTTCCAGGACTTCTGTATTCCTCCTAATACTCTCACCTGCGCTCTCTGCTACTCTCTCTTGTGGGCTAGGGGAGTACTAAGGTATAAAATAGCCTTTTGATACCTCTCTGTGATGAGTTGTGTTGTTATCTGGCCCTTAAATCTGGGCAGTATTCTGGAAAATTTGGGTAGTTTTCACCTAAGTTCACTACTTGTAAAACTTAGATTCTGTGACAAGCAGTCTATCATGGTTTTGTGGCATCTACATAGTATTCAGCAGTGCAGGACAGCATTGTTGTTTAATGTCTTCTATATCTATAGGGGGGGAAAAGAGGGAAAAAAAAATGGCAGTCTTTAAGCCACAGTCTTACACAGTTTTGTCAGCAACTGTGAATATTGTTAATACTATTTTTATCACTGGAGCATCCTCAAGACACTTCTATCAGACCCTCTACAAATATCCAGAACAATATGGCACTACTCTAACAACAAATGAAATCAAGGCAGTGGGGAGGATAGCAGTGCAGTCCAGTTGCTTGCCAGATTTCTTAGTTTATTTACTTGTTTATCCTTTGGACATTGAAGGAAATGGTGTAGCTGTTACAGGATCTTATTTATTAAGTCATTAAGATATTACTAATTAGTTCTTACCACGTTCCCACAGATTGCACTTTTCTCTGTAGCCCTTCCAGCTGTGAAAAATATCAGCTGATCAGACTTTCCTGTTTCAGACTACCAGATGAAAGCTTACTGTGTCCTACAAGAACATGATCCTTCTTCCTTAACAGAAAACATTAGCAGCGCACTCTACAGAGCCTTCTGATGGACAGCAACCCAACAGAATACACCTTTGCCTGCTTTTCTAAAGCAGTAGAGTCTGTAGCTAAACTTGCTCTTGTATTTCCCAAGCCTTAATGTGTGAGGGGAAGGAGGAGCCCCATTTTCTTTCACAGCATTTTTGCTGTGTCTGGCATTATCCTGTCTCCCACACTTCTGAAGGTAACTGGTGGCTTCCTGTGACTCCTGTCTCCCTTTCCACAAGCCTTTTTACACCTGCCTACTCTGGGGTCTGAGCACCTTCTGCCGTTCTAAGCAGACTGCAGGGCTACCTGATTAGATGTCATTTTTACTATGTCAATAGACCTTATGCACTTTGATCAGGTGTCTCCTCTGGACTTTCCTGTATTTCTTCCCAAATTGTAGATCACCCAATATGCACGGGAACTTTTCAGTTACCAATTTATGCCCATCAGGATATTTCTGGATATCTACTAATCTAAATTCCCTCTCCACATTTTGTACTGTTGTTAACATTTACTATCTATTATCTCAAAGTCTTGTTAGAGACTTTTCTTTAGATCAGTCATAGTTAAGATAGGGGAAATGTAGCTGTTACTTGCTTCAGTAGGTAAGATGTGAATCTAAATTACAGTAACATTGTAAGCTGTGAGATCATAGTTACATTAACATGGAAAAGATGGAAAGATGGAAATTTTGGCAGTACATTGACACAGAAGTGAGAAGACAAGAGAAAATGGATTCACAAGATTTAAGGTATTGAATTAATAGAAGCTGTTTGAGAAGAGTAAGTCATAAATAGGAATGGAGAAAAAAACATTAAGAGAGGAGGAAAAGATGGAAGTCATACAGAATAAAAAAAAATGTTGTCATGTATCTTTTCCTGTCTGTCAGCATATTATAAATTGTGCAAAGGCTGTACTTGAAATCAATGGATGCTAGAAAAATCCTAGTGCTTTAATGAAGAGATCAGTGAAAGTGCTATGAATATAGCATACATCTTGACATTGAGTTTTTATGATTAGCAGCTCTGAAAATCATCCCTAAACACACTTTAACATGCCAGCAAGATCGAATTCATATGTTGTAAGACTCTTTGACTAAGAGTCAAAAGTAGTATATTCTGGCAATAAGTATCAATATCATTGCATATGTCAGCATTCATACAGAGAAATAAATCCAGTAAGCGATTCGAAAAGTTGATGGAACTACGGAAAAAACAAGTAGCAAACAGAAGACAGCCACTGAAGTTCAGAAATTAGCTGAGCTGTAGAGCTACTGGTTATTACTAATGGTTAGTAATAGTTAGACCAGTCAGTCATTTCTTCATTCGAGTCGTGTCTTCATTTGGAAGCAGATGCACTTGGTAAGGTGCAGACTGTAATGGCTGGAGTGGAGTTTTCATAACGCCACTGGAGAATGTCAATATTGCATAAAATCTAAAACCTCCTAAAGATTTTCTGCTTCTGATCCTGCAATGGCTGCCCCATTAACTTCTCTCAAAAACATTAGCATACTTCCTGGAAGTGCAGATGGCTATGCTGGGTATAAGGTGCATGCTGCTCTTTCAAGTGCTGTTTCTGTGCCAATTACATCATTTTGAGCCGCAGGTGTTCTGGTGAATGGTCTTGGCAGCACAGCATGGCAGGAAAGTGGTTGCCGTGAACTTTGCATGTTGGAAGGAAAACAGATTTTAAACTGATCAAAACCAAAACCAAGTTTTCTTAAGAAACAATTAATTGCTTAGTGAAAGTTAAAGGTGGGAATCAGGCCCCAGATCTGTGATTAGGCCTAACATTTTAATGATATTTTAGAAAAAGAATTTTCAAACAAAACGTGTTTTCACATTATGCTTAAGGATCTTCTACATTGGATTGATTTAACTCCTATTTTCTCTGCTGGCATTACTTTATTACAGTGCATTTGTAGTGTTTCTTCAGTGGTGCTAGTTTAACTGATCATATACATATTATTCATAGAATATTAACAACATTTACTAGTAGTAGAGAGACCACATAAATTTAAACAAGCTAATATTGTGCTGAACCAACATAGCTCGTTGCCAGACCTTGTGATCTTCCTTCACTTATGGAGGAGTGCCTATCATACAAGCTCTCCAACTTCATGTTGTTAATTCCTGTGATTTTCCACTGGCTCAGTGAAGATTAATCAGTGCTGAGCCAGGCACGTAACAGAGGAAAGCTCCTGCTCTGAAGGCAAGATCATGTGGTGGTATGCAAATGCAACACCAAAGTAGAGCAGTGGATATCAAGTGGCATGTTAATTCTACCTTAGAATTTGCTAGTCTTTACCAGCTTTCATCCACACAACACTGGGTGAACAGAATATTATTTAAATGTCAATATTAGGAAATGCGTAGCAAGTTCTACAGTACACTGTAGGAGGCATAGTTGGAGACAGCACTATTTCATGGGTACAATACAATACAATACAATACAATACAATACAATACAACAGGTTGGAAGAGACCTTCAAGATCATCACGCCCAACCCATCAACCAATCCAACCCACCCAAAACACAACACAGTACCATACAGTACAATACAGTACAAAAGAGTACAATACAGTACAATACAGTACAATACAACCCACCTAAACAACTAAAAAACTAAACCCTGGCACCAAGCACCCCATCAAGCCTCTTCTTGAACACCTCCAATGAAGGTGACTCCACCACTTCCACAGGCAGCTGATTCCAGTGGGCAATCACTCTCTCAGTATAGAACTTCTTCCTAACTTCCAGTCTAAACCTGCCCTGGCGCAGCCTGAGACTGTGTCCTCTTGTTCTGGTACTGGCTGCCTGGGAGAAGAGACCAACCTCCGCCTGGCTACAAACTCCCTACAGTCAGATAATGCTGCCCTGAAGATTTGACTTCTCTCCATGTCTGTGCCATGAAGTTTAAGTCACTATCAGTCAACAGCTGCTTAAATCACACGTTCTTCTCCTCTGACCCCTCTCTGGTTTGTTCTTTTTCTGGATGCCAAAGTGAAGCCACTGAAGTCTGGCTATAGTAGTCTTTTTCAGTGGCAGATAGTCATCAGGATAAGTAGTGACATATGTAACGTATTATAAAACACTTTATATTCAGGGAAAAACCCCCAAAGATTATTAGGCATCATATCAGAAACTCACCATTAATGGACACTCTCAAAGTTAAATTTCTCTTCTGTAATGGTGAATAACCACAGAATCACAGAATGTTGAAGGCTGTAAGGGACCTCGTCAGAGCAGGACCACCTAGAGTAGGTCACACAGGAATACATCCAGGAGGGTTTTGAATAACTCCAGTGAAGGAGACTCCACAACCTCTCTGGGTGGCAGCCTGTTCCAGTGCTCTGTCAACCTCACAGTGAAAAGTTTTTCATTGTGTTTACATGGGACCTCCTATGCTCCAGCTTGCACCCGCTGCCCCTTGTTCTATCACTGGACATCACTGAGAAGAGCCTGGCTCCATCCTGCTGGCACTCACCCTTCACATGTTTGTAAATATTAACAAGGTTACCCCTCAGTCTCCTCCAGACTTAAGAGACCCAGCTCCCTCAGGCTTTGCTCGTATGGGAGATGTCCACTGCCTTAATCAGCAAACCTGCTGACAGTGCCCTCGGTTCCCTCATCCAGGCTGTTGATGAATATATTGAATAGCACTGGTCCCAGTACTGACCCCTGAGGGACCCCACAAGATACAGGTCTCCAACTAGACTCTGTCCCATTGATTATAGCTCTCTGACTTCTTTTCTTCAACCAGTTCACAATCTACCTCATTACTTGATCATCCGGATCACCCTTCCTCAGTTTAGCTGCAAAGATGCTGTGGAAGATGGTGTCAAATACTTTTCTGAAATCAAAATATACCATATCCACTGCTCTACCATCATCCATATAAACAGATATCCACCTGGTTATGTCGTCATAAAAGGCTATCAGGTTGGATGACTTCCCCTGGGTAAAATCATGTTGACTGCTCCAAATTATGTTCTTACCTTTGATATGTCTAGAGACAGTGCCAAGGATAAGTTGTTTCATCACCTTTCCAAGGATAGAGGTGAGGATGATGACTTTATAGTTATTTGGTTCTTCCTTCTTGCCCTTTTTGAAGACTGGAGTGACATTTGCTTTACTCCGTTACTCCTGCACCTCCACATGACTTTCCAAAGATGATGAAGAGTGGCTTAGAAATTACATCCACCAGCTCCCTCAGCACCTGTGGATGCATCCCACCAGGACCCATGATCTATGGATGTCCAGTTTGCTTATCTGATCCTTCCTCAGGGGCCTGGGGCTTCTGAGGACAGTCTTCAGAAGTGTAGCCAAAGAGGGCATTCCGTAACCCTGATGTCTTTTTATCCTCTGTCACCAGGGTACCCACCTCATTCAGCAGTGGCCCTACATTGGTTCTAGTATTAGTTTTATCTGAAACCTATATAAAGAAACCCTTTCTGTTGTCCTTGATCTCTCTTGCAAGGTTTAATTCCAAGGAGGCCTTAGCTTTTTTCTGGTCACCTCCCTACATCCTCTGACAATAGCTTTATATTATTCCTAAGTGGCCAGCCCCTCCTTCCATGATCCATCGACTTTCTTCTTCCACTGGAGTTTGCCCAGCAGTTCCCTGTTTAACCATGCAGCATTCCTGTCTCCCTTTCTTGATTCCCCACCTGTTGGGATGCTCTGATCTTGAGCTTGGAAGAAGTGCTCCTTGAATTTTAACCAAATATCTTGGGCCTCTTTGCCTTCTAGTTCCCTATCCCATGGGATTTCCTCTAGCAATTGCTCGAATAGGCCAAAGTTGGCACTGCTGAAGTCCAGGGTCATGATGCTGCTTGGTATTCTGTTCCTACCATGCAAAATCCTGAACTTCTCATGATGGCTGCATTCAAGGCTGTCCTCAGCCTTCAACCAGACCGCTCCTTGTCAATGAGTATGAGATCAGGCATCACTTTTCTCCTAGTTGGCTCATCCACCATTTGCATCAAGAAGTTATCATCAGTGCACTGGAATAACCTCCTGGACTGTGAATGCCTGGCTGAGCACGCCTTCCAGGAAGTATTTAGGTAGTTGAAATTCCCCATGAGAACCAAGGCCTGTGACTGCAAGGCTGCTGTCAGTTGCTTGTAGAAGGCCTCTTCAACGTCCTTGAACTGATCAGGTGGCCTGTAATAAACACCCACAACAGTATCAGTCATGCTGGCCTGCCCCTTAATTTGCACTCACAAAATTCTCAACTCACCCCTCATCCACCCCTGGACAGAACTCAATATATTCTAGTTGCACTCTCTCATAAAGAACATCTCCAATACCTTGACTTGTTGACCTGTCACCAATTCCTGACATCAGTTCCTGATGTGTAACTCATAATGCTGTTGTCCAAGCTATGTTAAATAATGTTTTTTTTTTTGTAATGCCCAATACTCAGGTAATTTGTAGGTCTGAAAAGCTACAGCAAGGACTGATTTTCCTGTCTCTAGAGTGGTATTTGAGTGGTGCACACTTAATAATGCTTGGGCATGTAGAAAGAACAAGGTAGGTTATTAAATATTTATTCTTTGTCTTGCACAGTCTGTTCTGTAGCATCCAATGACTTACTGGTGACAAACTTCTACAAGGAGATCTTTGAGGACTCTGGAATCTACTGCAGGCAGCACCAGCCTGCCTTTTATTCCTAACATGCTGTTTCAACAAATGCAATTCCCCTCATTCTATATTAAGATGCGGCTAGAAATCACAGATAATGGAAGAAGCACGGGGGCCCAGGATTCCTTCCATTAGTCGTCTTCATCCATGGGCATAAGGTTGCTGAAATAGCTTACTGAATCCCATTATCACTCATCTATTTACTTGCATTTGTCCCTCCTTAGCCTCCTGCTTCCCTCCCTGGGTTTGCCTGCCTCTCATGTGCTGTGACACAGGCAGAAAGCTGGCAAGCAATGAGGACAGACAGCCTGTAGCTGCCCAGCAGCAGTAAAAGCAGCAGCATGTGCTAAAGAACAGCAGCTTCTAATTTTTAACAGTCTTAAATGGATAAAAGAGCGTACTGCTAAGAATGGCTACCTGGAAGAAAACTGAAGCTTGCAGTGTGGTTTTAAGAAGAGGAATAAGGAAAACAATGGCTAGATAAATAGATGCTAAATACTAACAAAATAGATGATTGGAGACTAGGAAAGATTTTCATAAAGAATTGTTAAAATATTTATTTAGTGTGGCCCAAACCAAGTATTTTAACATGTTTTCAGATGACATACTGAAGTGCAAACTATTTAAGTCTTTTGGCTAGAATATAGGATTTTCCTGCAGAGAGAGTATTACCTCTTACCGACTTGCCTGACTTTTTTCATCCAACCCTCATGCTGAAAATTAAGTAAAACACTGACACATGGGAAATATCCAAGTAACGGTATAGTCAGTAAAAGCTTTGAAGAGTGAAATGTGAAAAGCGAGGAAGTTACAACTATTATTGATTTTTTTAGCAGTGGTTTATTCTATGACTGTTGAGAAAGTGACATGTTTTTCTGTAAAATGGGAATATCAGCATGTGTTTATCTACTGTGGAGCAGTATAGCAATGATTAGTTAACATTTGCACAGATGTTTGATTAATAAAGCTTTTGATTCAAACAAAGCACCGCAAATAATTAATTTTTTTTTGCTGGCATCCAGAGATGGGAATAAAAGGCTCATGCTATGCATAAATTCCAGTACACAATCTGTAGATTTTTTCCTGAACTAATTTGTGATCAAGAGCTATCAAATAAACAGCAAGAAAAATCACAGGTAATTTAGTATACTAACATATGTCTGCTAAATGCAGCTCTTGGGAAATTATAAAATTAATCCATTTTTACAAGTCACCTGTATACAATGTGATTATTTTACACAGCTATGAGTAAAATTAATGAATTTTTTATAGTCTTAGATATCCTGGAGTGGGTTTCTTCCAATATGCTCATTTTCTTGTTGTGTGGATGAGGCTGAAGCATAGTTTCTGACTGATACTGAATGAATCCTGTATGGTGTATGTCACTTTGATTTGTTGCATGTTCCACTAAAGTTCAGGGATCATTAATTCTGCTTAACTACAAAATAAATAAACAAATCACGCTAGTCTCCCTTATCACTGAATAGAAAACTGCAGAAATTTTGGGGGTTTGTATGGAGCTTTGTAGCAAAGGGCTAATTTTAGGAAGTAATGTCAGGGGTTGTTTTTAGTAGGTGCATTTGCTAATGGGTTTCTTTTTCCCTTAAGCACAATCCAGTTGCATTTTTTTGGAACTAATGTTCCGGTTTCTTTCTCTGTTTCCTTCTTTGTTATTTTCATCAAACTTTCTTCTGACTAAAGCTCATGTTTCATCAGGTTTATTTTTCAAATTTGTATACTTATGCTTTTATTTGGAGTATTAAAGATTTGCTTCTTTTGAGCTTTTTTATTACTTCCAAGTGTGGAAGAACATCATTCTCATTTTGCCTGGAGGAGGCTAAACTTCCTCCAGGAGGTCCAATCAAAGTGATGTGGAAACCATCAGTAGGTTACTTCTGGCAGTGAAAAGACTAGATATGGGCCTGCTCAAGGTACTGTGTATGCTGGCCGTGCCCTGGTTAAATATTTAAACCTGCTTAACCATACGGGAACTTTCAGGTGGAGCTGCTCAGAGAGTTAGTGGACATGTTATTGGGTAAATGCCTCTCTTTCATACTATCCAAGGCAAACACTGTACTGTCATTTTTAGCCCCTCACTTTCTTGTTTCTCCTTTGCTGGTATCCGTGCTTGCGTAAGGGCTGTGTTGCAGGATGAGGGAGGAGTTCAAAGCAGAATGACTTTGTGCTTCTTGTGTTCTGCAGAAGGGACTCTAGAAAGGACATAAGTTCCTTTATCTTGTTTGTGTACCTAAAATTCCACTGTTCATGCATTCTTTCTCAAAACAGCTCATTTTTTCACTGCAAACCAGTGAAGCTGGATTTTTATGTCATTGGAGACCAGAGTGTACCTGCGTAATGTGTAGAATTTGACAACATGGAAAATTCTCAATGTTTAGTCTCTGAGTAACCTTTTCATAATAGTTCATCTCCCCTTTCCACAACAAGCATGTATTAATATGAACTAATATAATTTTATTCATATCATTCCTTTAACTAATCATGCTTTGAAACTTCATTAGAACCTTCAAAATCATGTGGAAACTTAAGTATAAAAGTATCTTTATCTATAGAAGGAACAGCATGTAAGAACCAGTCTCTGTGCGTCTAGGAAAAGTGTTTGGCAGTTGTGGGCTCCATTTCAGATGAAACTTTGTCTTGGAAATGCATACCATTTAAATTCTGGATGATCAGCAAGAAGTAGTGGGTTGAAGTGGAGGGACTCACTTTAGAAAGGTGATGGTCTCTATTTCAATAATGTTGCTTTGTTTTATATATTACTGGTGCTCATTCTGAGTAACCCATTGCAGAGAGACATTAGTGGGGAAAAAAAATTTAAAATGGAAATTACCTTCTTGGTATGTAGCAACTGAGGAGCATCTTGGGAAACTGTATAGTGATGTATCACATATGACACAAGGGTGAGGCAGTACAGCCTATAGGGGTTATGACATATTGCTGTGAATATGCTGAGCTGCTCTTTCCAAAATAACTGAATGTTACTGTACCTAGAAAAGTCAGGAAGGATAAATTTTATCTGAGAAATACTGATTTGAGAGGGCACTAAGAATTATTTAAAGATGATTAATTTCTTGAGCTGTAACAATGTCTAAACCAAGGAAGTGCAACGAAAGGATTTCAGCCTTCAACCTCTTCTTCTTCCATAAAAATTTGCTGTCTGCCTCTGATCCACTTTTGAGAAACAGGAGCATTCTTCTGAGTAAGTATGTAGACCTGAATTATCGAAGCAGGTATGCAGTAATTTGATTCCCAGTGCAGCTGATCCTGAAATGACTGGTCTGTGTACCACATAAAAGAAGTAATTTATGAGACACAAAGCTTATTTGAATTTGACCTCTGCTCCAAGTGAAAGGTCCTTTTTTTTGTCAATCCAGTACATCATATCTGCATAGAATTGAGCTTTCTAAAGTAACTTAATCTCCTTTTTCAATAAGGAGCATTCATTACAAAGAATAACAAACAAAAAAATCAATCAAACAAAAAAAGTTTTCATTTTCTAAGACTTTTGGCTGTATCATCCATGGCATCAGTTGCACCTGTATGGGAGGCAAGGAATTTTGTAAGCCAGAATTTTGGAAGTATGTGAAGTACTCTGTGGGAAAGCAAGAGGAGGCAGTTGCTTAATTTAAGTTTCTGAATTTGATCTTCTATTACTAGGATTCCTGCTGAGATCTGCTGAGAGCTTGTGCACAGATTATTCTGCAAGGTACCAACCTGCTCAGCATAGCATGCTCTCAAAATCCATCAGAAATTGAGGAGTATGTTTGTAGAAAACAAACTCTGTCCATATCTTGATCAAATTTATGCCAATGGGGAGTCCAGAGCCTGTTGAGGTACAATGTCACAGAAGCTGTGGTCTGTGATGGGCTTTCTAAATCCACCAGATTTGAAAGATTGCTGATTAATTTTCACAGAACTGTGTTAACTCTGGCTTTTAAAAATACAAGCTTTAACTGAACCTGGAGTATGTATGTCTGTCAAAGAATCTTTAATCTGTTTGAGCAAAGCACAAGTGATCTGGAAAAATATGACTAACTCGGGAGTTAGACTCCCTGTCCTCTGAAAAGCCTGTTGACTGTTTATTTTACAGTAAATGAGAACCTGACACCTTTTATTAAAAAATAAAAACAAGCCAAAAAACCCCACACCACCACCACCCCAAAACAAAACAAACAAAAAAAAAAACAACCCACACCAAAACCCCAAACAAAAAAACCCCAAACTCTTAAACTCAGCCAGAAAATTTCTGTAAGGTGATACTGTCTTTTATGTGATTGAAAATGGACAACCTTGTGTCAACAATGGTAACTAGTCTTGAACTGATTTATAACTGCCTGCCTTGCCCCACATTTTTCAGAGCTGCAGACTCATGCTTCCCAAATCAAATACTCCAGTATGGATGGCATGGATTATTGACATTAAAAACACTCTGCCACCAAAATAAAGTTTGCATTTCTTAGCCAAATTCTTAAGCTATTTATTTGTAATCCCTAAGAGTGGGGTATATTTGAGTATGTTGCCTCTAGCAGTTGCTACACTTCAGTAGAAATTCAAACAAAAGAATACATGAGACACATTATCTTTCAGTGCTCTAGAAATGTATTGTTCTTGTAAATGCAACTGCAGTGTAGAATTCTGGTTTAACTCAGCTGTAGTGGTCCCTCTGAAATCAGACAAGCAATTGAACTTTAGGTCATAAAGGGGTGAGATTCTAGAGAAAGCAGCAATGACAATTCCAAGTACACACACCTTTCTTTTACAAAAAAAATGAAGATGCTACAGGGAAAAAAGCAGACTTGAGGCAATCCTAGAAATGTCATAGCTTAGGATAATTCTGTCCCAGGCATTGCAAAAATTTTAGACTAATTCTAAATTATTTACTTGTCAGGAATTGCTTTGTTCAGATGATAATTGTCACTGTTTCTACAAGGGCAAAGTGTACAAAATTCTGTTTTGTTCAAACATTGTTATGGGCTTACTGTGGAGAATACTGTTCCTTTCCAATATAGAAATCCTGAAAATTCCCTGTCCTACTGTAGCTTACTCTTCATACAACTTGAAAGAAGAACATTTTCTTTCAAATTATTTCTTGCAGTGATTTCTGTAGCTTGTTCAGTAAAGAACTGTAATTTGGTGTGATATTTTATACATTAGTTGTATATATTTTAATATAAAAACTTCACTCCTGTTCAAAAAAATCCATCCTTGAGTACACATACGTTGTTTCCTGACTACTGCTGAGCTGCTTTAATGCAAGAACTTTTTGTAGTTTTTTATTTGGAAAGGTTAACAAAGCTCCAGATAAAATCTGAATCTGAATTTTAAATGGATTATAAATGTTCTTTCTCTCTTGATACTGTTTCCACAACTGAAGTTTCTTACTTTACTATCCAGCTGTTACTTAAAACACTTTGTTAGAAGTCAGATTTCTCTCTGCAGAGTTTAGAGAACTAAGTTAGACTTTATTGCATGTATTTTACTATGAATTAAGTAGATACAAAAAATAATTCAAAAATTCTAGTAAGTTATTTATGTTTTCTAAGTAAATTCTGATAATATTTTGTGTGTCAGTTTTCTGTACTGCTCCTGAACAAAGATGATGCTACAGAGCAGAGAAATTATACACTACAATTTGTGCCATTCATTTTATTCATGAGAAGGATACTTTGATCAAGTTTCTTTACTGTTCTATTGTGTATCCAAAGAGATAATTATTTCAAGCCTCATTTGACAATAATTAAACATACTCCAGAACTGGCATGTTTTATAGAAAACATTAAGCAGTTAATGTCTGTATTTGTGAAAGATGTCCCCTACAATATGTGGGGATAAATCTAGGAAAATCAGCAAGATTAATACATGTTTATTTTTCATTGAGAGACTAGGCCTGGTCATGAGTTGAGCAGCAAAAACACTTTATATAGTTTGTATTCTCTGTGGCCTCACAGAAAGAGTGGGATTTCAGTAGTTTGCTTGTCTGTACTAGGCATTTGATGGTGAAGGCATTTTACAACTTTGAGCGCAATAAAACCCTGGGCTTACTTGCAGACAGGTCTACATGTGCACATATGTAAACTGTACTCATACTGTGATGCAGTGATTGGCCAGAAGAGTCTTGTCTGCAAACGGTAAGATAAATGAGGGTAGCCCTCATGGCAGCAGCAGGGGTAGGAAGAAATTGCAGGAATAGCCGGGTCTGTCCAGACCCATTCAGCTGATTCGTTCAGAATGGAGCTAGGTGATGCTGTGGCAGGGATGTTCTTTGATCTCATCACAGCTTTATTAATCAAAGTGTAGAAATTATCTGTTGTTTAGCTGCCTTTTTTTGGGGGGGTGAGTGGGGTGGGATTGGAGCAGGAATCTAGGAAAAAACACTGTAATTGTTTTGATAAAATTACTGAGGCTTTTTTTGAACCATACAGTTTTAGTGCAAATTGTTTAGATGCTGCCAAGTGTTCTGAAAATGTAAAATATTATTTACTATCTGCAGTTGAACCATGCTCCAAGAAAGCATTTTCTAAAATACTTGAATAAAAAAGAGACATGAAGTAAATTTTTTTAGACATTCAAGCAGCTGTGCTACCATTTTCACCACCTAATGTCCTTCACTTGTCTTATTTAGGTATGTTAAATATTATTCATGTTTCATCCTAAAAATGAAGTCTAGGTGTAGGGTATTTCATTTTAGTCTTTGAAAATTTGTGAAGTAGTTCTGTAACCACTTCTGTGCTTTCTGTGCTCTGTCAATGCAGGACATCCACTTGTTTCAGTATTATAAAATGACTTATTTGGGTCAGAACTGTTCTGAAGTACAAATGTTTGTTATCAAAAGAATGGAAAAACCCCTGTCATCTCATTTTTGCTATACAGCAACTGTATGTACATTAACAGAACTCTTAGCTGCTATGCAGGTTGCAAAAAGTAGTTGAAGCTCCCTGTATTGATTTGTCTCATTTGGTCTTTTGTCATATGACCAATTTGGTGGGGTTTTTTGTTTGTTTGCTTTTAATGCATGTAAAATAAGAAACATTGCTATTTCCAGTGTAACAGATTAACATACTATAATGGGTTAACCTGCTTGTTCTCCCAGGAGAAGTGAGGGGAAAGTAACACACAAAAAAACACCTCCAGGTTGAGATAGAGTTGAGATAAATAAGAGTTTACTGACTAAATGAGAGAATAGTAACAATACAATGCACAGTTACCTTAGCCTATTTGCAGAAAAAGCACAGCAGAAAGCAGCAGCAAGCAGAAGCCAGCAAGATGAACCACTACATCACCCTGCTCCAGCTGCCATCACAGCTGGAGACAACACACCGACAACACCCAAAAACCTGGGCTGAGAAGGCAGCAACCACAACAAGAAGCCTGTCGTGTTGCAATGTGAACTTCAAGTCCCATAATACTTAGCTCCAGCCCGTGCATTCATTTTGAAGCTGGTGTGACAGCAGCATGGTTTTGAGTAACAGTAGTAAATATTCAACTTAACCCATGACAGCCAGCCTGATATTATTCAGTGCTGTATCTTAGTTTTAGTAAACTGTGTGTGACTCATGGTCTCCATAGGCTATGGAGATCTGTGCATAAATAAAAAATAACAATGACACGGTAGAACTGTAACAACTGTGCTTTTCACAGCAATTTGTGATCAGGCTTCTGAAATGGCTGTATGAAGGAAAGTTTTCATTCAGTATGAGACCACATGAGTTGTATTGATAGCAAGGTCAACCCATACACGACTTAAGGTTTATCTTTGTGTTTTACCTCTCAGGTTGGTACAAGAGGATGTAGGAATGGACATCCCCTTTGCTGAGGGTGTACTAAGCCCCAGTTCTACAGAGATGAGACCTGGTGAGAGAGAGAATCTTCTACTCTGTTGTCTTTTTTTCAGTTATATCTTATTCCCTTCAAATTTTGTCATGCAGTGAGAAGGATGTTTCTAGGCTGGCAAAGAATCAGTTCAGCATTGAACAGAAAAAGTGTTAAGTTTGCTTTATTTAGTGAATCTTCACTTGAAAAGTGATAGTTGTAGCATGCTAGTTTTTTCTCTTATTCATCATTTCCAACATTTTAGTCCTTGTGAAATTTAAGTCTATTATTTATCTTGTATTTGACTACTGTCTTAAGTGAGCTATGTTAGCATAAGTGTATGTCAAACAGAACAGCTTGAAATTTTCCACACAACACAGTGGCAAGGGGCGAAGCCATATCTAGCTTTTGTCTTGTTGAAGACTAATTTTGTTTAAGACTGATAGAGGTATTTTTTTTATCCAATGGTGTATTGAACAAGATATTGGGTAACTGAAACTAAAGACATAGCTACTTGCAAATTAGCAACATTCAAATAGTACCAAGTGCTCATATGAATTTTTCCAGGATTTATCAATGTCTTTGTTCAGAACTTAAAGGATTTATATCCTACTCTTCAAATTTGTCAAACATTGTGAGTAAATAGCATGTCCAAGGCTTGATTTTTGTCTAATGATTGTAAAAGAGTGAATCTGGATTTTGCATAATTTAGGAGTTCCCAGCTGCATCTGCTATTCCTGTATATGCTCATTTTATCTCTTTAAACAGTGATGCTGGTATTTGTGTTTTCATGTTAGTTGGACTTAAATGGTGTTACTAGAACTGATCTGTCTCAGTGTGTAATCTGGGAGATTAATTGTATACAGGGGAGGTAAAATTCATGTTTTCTTCCTTTTTTTTCAGAACCTCCCAATTCTCTTCATCTTAACGGTTCCCATCCCAGAAGAATAAAGCTGACTGCTCCAAATATCAACTTGTCTTTGGATCAGAGTGAAGGGTCTGTACTTTCTGATGATAATTTGGATACACCAGATGAAATTGACATTAATGTGGATGACCTTGACACTCCTGAGGAAGCAGACTCTCTTGAATACACTGGACAAGGTAATTTCTGGATTGCAAATGAAGGCTTTCATCTCTGTTTCTGTGTTTACTGCTTACATGACTGCTCTGATGTCTGTCAGGCTGTTGGGATGGTTAAAGCATTTTGGAGTTAACACATGGTATCCAGGTATTTTTTGCTATTTTTAAAAACTTTATTTGCCTGTGAAGCATTATACATTTCTGCTTATGCAGAATGCATAAAGTAATAGTAGACAGTGCCTGGTGAGGGAGGTGGAAGGTGTGTGGTTGTCATGATAAAGCTAGGTCAGGCGATGGAACAGAAGAATTCTTCATTCCACCAATTTAAATATTCTTTCTCAGGAGAGCCAGTTGTACATTCTAGATACACCCTGAAGTGTGCAATAGGTACTTCACTCTTCCTTTGCATGTTAATGCTTTTCTCTCGTGTATTGTAACAGTGTTTTACATCATCTTAGTCACTTGGTTTACCCTCATGGTGTACAAAACAGGCTCATCCCTTGCTACCTGAAGAGCCATTTAAGAACTGTATTCACTAATGTAAATACATCATGATCATGAGGGGAACATGAGTGGGACTATTTTGCAATCTACAACAGAAAGAAACTGTAAAAACTGATTAATTTGAACAGAATTTTCCCTTGCATTTAAATTCTCTATTACCAGTGAGGTCATTATAATTTAAAAATGGTACACTTTTCTGAGCATAGAAGAACAGTTGCCTTGGTTTAATTGATATTGCCAAAGAGGCATTGTGTACTCGATCATGCATGAGCATCTCTAATGTCACTTCTCATTAGAAGCCTGTTTTCCTTAGGGGTAGACGCAGAGGATAGGGAGTTGCTGGATGGTTAGACTACTGTGTAGCAAAGGTTAAAACTGACACATACGTGTGTGCATGTGCTTGGAGCTTTAGACTGTTGTGACCATAGTGTGAGAACAAAAATCTCTGTCTACAGTGTAATGGATTTTTCCTTTAAGCCCTCAAGAAGTAAATAAATTCAGCTCCAGTGATTTCAGTGGCAGTTGTATTTGTGGCAATTATTTCTCTTCAGCTTTTTATGCTGTTTTCTAAATGTGATGACTCATTCAGTTATGAATGTTGCAGTAGTTTCCCTGAGTTCCTTAGTGAAGAATTCAAGATGCCTGTATTTTTGGTGACGTTCTTACAGTTTTGTAGGTTTATTTTACATATACATTACAGGCAAAATGTCCTCAGACCCAGGAACAGAGATTAGAAAAGGAAAAAGAAACATTGTCAAAGTGTGCCAACAATAAAATAAGTAGGCTATATAGATGTATTATTCTGATATCTGAGAGTATAATCAAAATAACTGGTGCAGAATAGTTTGGTTGCATGGTGAATAACCTTTGTTATCTTTGTACTTTCATCCCTCCACTGTTAACCAGTATGCACTGTGCTGTTACCAGCACTCATAAACTCCCACAGATCAGTGTTTCTAGAATGCTGTGTTAAACCCAGGGAAGTAAATACTGAGGAGCCAAAGCTGTTGATACCGTAGAGAACAGTGAGTTTTAGCTTTTCATGCTCAGGCTACTGAAGAGCCATTTGAATTATAAAAGGCAATTAAGAAAAGCAAGGTGGTTGTGATGATTCAGGCATCCACCTCCATCAATGGAATTCTGTAATACAAGAAATACTGAAACCCATTTTTGAGGAAGAATAATGAAGAATAACAATCACAGCTGCAATGTGTAAGGAAATAGAATGAGAGTGGAAATACTAAAGTACCTGTCTTAAATTGGCATCTGACTTGTTTAGAGATTGGTTGATCATCAGATTCACAGGGGTTATCTTGCCACTAGTATTTTGTATTTAAACACTTAGAAACAGCTGTTGTTTCTGATATTAGCTTTTAATAACTATTAGATTACATACATAAAAATTTCTGAAAACTAGATATACATATAGATGAAGGCCTCCCCCAGAATCAGTGTTATTTGGAAAGTAGAAGATGTTTATTATTTTGTCTGCAGATGTGTATTTCTCTTTTGAATCTCACATTGATGCATCTTTCTCTGCAAAATCAGCACTCCAACCAGTAAAGCATAGCCACTTCATCAGGAAAAGGCAATCTAGTACTCTTTCTATCTAAAAAGAATTAATTTGACCAGTTCCAGCCTTGTAAGTTTTATCAGGATTGCTTTTCACAGATTTTCATTATTTTTAGTTAACACCACACACACACAAAAACCAAACCCCAAAACAAAACCAAAAACCCCCCCACTCACTAACAATTGAAATTGTTAGTCAGACAATTATATAGCCCAGCCTCTTTTCATTAAAACCATGTTCTTTCTACCCTCCAAGGGACAAACTGACTAAACAGTTATTCTAGACTTTTCTGGTAATCCCACCTATGTATTCTGAAAGCATCTGATCTGCATAATAGCATCCTGTGGGGACTCTGTGTTCTTAAAGGAATAGTCCACACTGTGATAGCTTGTCAGATTTTGCATAGCTTGACTGCGTACTTGTAGAATCATAGAATGGTTGGGGTTGGAAGGGCCTCTGAAGTTCAAGTCCAACCCACTTCCAGGGCAGGATTGCCTAGGGCACACCCCACAGGAACCAATATCCACCATAACTGAATCTTTTTTTATTTATTTGTAAAAGTTTTCATATTGTTTCCTGTGATACAAAATTAACATTATGCAAACTTGCATTAAGTTATCTAGCTTGGAGGGAGCAGGGTGATGCATTTTGTAAGCTTGTTTCCCTTCTCACAGAATATACATGTTTGAAAGCTGAAGGCTTAAGTGTATTATTATATGCTGAGGGCATTCTACCCTGAGAAAGCACATATGCATACTTCATTTCCACAGTATATAAGCTACTGAGCAGCAACTGTTAAACCAGTTTGAAATAGTGTACTTGAAAAAGAATTACCTCTTACAGTCTATTCTTCTTCTCAATCTTAGACCTCAAAATCCCTTTATTTGCTGTTCCTAAGGATCAAAGGCTTATGTGGTCACATTACATATGCATGTGTATATATTTCTTGATATTACATCTTTCCCCACACACGCTGCTGAAACAATTTTACAAATACTTTTGACTCATCAACTGGTTAGGCAGTGAGGTGGCAGGTAAAATATTACTGCTTTCTTGCAAGATCATGGCAGGCAGGAATTAGGTAAAGAAAAAATTGGTGATCACCTCAGCTTCTGTTGCACACAAGAGAATCTAGCTCAGAGAAAGGGACCTGCCACCAGTATTATTCCCTACTAGGACAGAAAATGTAAGACAGGTAGCAACAGAAATTCAGACTTCATTAGTCCTTCTGTAACAAATGTGTGCTCAACTTAATAGACACTTCTTAAAAAATGCAAAGCTTTTTTGTGTTTTGAGGTCCTTGATATTTGTTACAAAATGATTAAATTATTGATATATTTTAGTGCAAAAATCAGATTTACAAATTAATAGTCACTAAATCTCTGGATTTTAACTTCATTTACCACCATACTTTGGGCTAACCTGTCCACTTAGTGAAGCATCCAAGTCATGAGCAGCCAGTTTCTCCATGAGGATGCTGTGGGAGACAGTGTCAAATGCTTTAACAAAGTCTGGGTAAACAACATTCGCAGCCTTTCCATCATTCATTAAGCAGGTCACCTTGTCATAGAAGGAGATCGCGTTTGTCAAACGTGAGCCACCTTTCATGAACCCATGCTGCCTGTGCCTGATCCCCTGGTTGCCCTGCACATGCTGCATAATGGCACTCAAGATGATCTGCTCCATGACCTTCCCTGGTACTGAGGTCAGACTGGCAGGTCTCTAGTTCCCCAAATCCTCCTTCTGGCCCTTCCTGGGCATCACATCTCCCACTCTCCAGTTAGCTGTGACCTCCCCAGTTAGCCAGGAATGATGGCAATTTGTGGAAGGTGGCTTAGTGAGCAATGATGCCAGTACTCTCAGTAGCCTTGATTGTATGCCATCCAGCCACATAGACTTGTGTATGTCTGAGTGGTGCAGCAGGTTGCTAACCCTCTTCACTTGGATTATGGGGCTTCATTCTGCTCCCCATTCCTGTCTTCTAGCTCAGGAGTCTGGGTATCCAACAAACAATGGGTCTCACTATTAAAGGCAGTATTAAGTAGCTCAGCCTTTTCCTCATCCTTCGCCACTATGTTCCCCCCCCCTGCATTCAACAGAGGACAGAGATTCTGCTCAGTCCTTTTTTTTCCTTCTAATATATTTGTAGAAGTATTTCTTCTTGTCTTTAACAGCTGGAGCCAGATTAATTTCCAGTTGGATTTTGGCTGTTCTAATTTTCTCCCTGAATAGTCTCACAACAACTTCATAGTCCTCCTGAGTGGTTTGCTCCTTCTTCCAATGACCATATGCTCTCCTTTTCTCCCTGAGCTGCAAACAGATCTCTCCATTCAGCCAGGCAGGACTTCTTCCTCGCTGACTTGTCTTTCAATGCATGGGGTTGGCCTGTTCCTGTGCCTTTCAGACTTCCTTCTTGACTGATGCTCAGCCTTCCTGGACTCCCTGGCCCTTCAGGGCTGCCTCCCAAGGGACTCTGCTGACAAATCTCCAAAACAGGCCAAGGTCTACTCATCAGAAGTCCAAGGTGGCAGTTCTGCTAACCCCACTCGTCTCCAACAACTGAGAACTCTATTATTTTGTGATCGCTGTGCTCAAGACAGCCCACAACCATTACATCACCCACAAGTCCTTCTCTGTTTCCAAACAGCAGGTCCAGCATGGGTCCTTTCCAAGTTGGCTTCATTACCAGCTGTGTCAGGAAGTTCTCCTCCACACACTCTAGGAACCTCCAGGACTGCTCCATCTCTGCCCTCTTGTATTTCCAGCAGATGTCAGGGAAGTTGAAGGCCCTCACAAGAACAAGGGCTAGCCACCATGAGATTTCTCCCAGATGCCTAAAGAATGTTTTATCTGTCTTCACCCTGGTTGGGTGGTCTATAGGAGACTCTCACCTTGATATGTGTCTTGTTGGCCTTCCCCTTGGTTTTTACCCATAAAACCTCAACCCTATTGTCACTGTCATTGAGCTCAAGACAACCAAAACATTGTGACATACAGGGACACTCCACCACCTCTCCTTCCATGCCTATCCTTCCTGAAGAGTTTGTAGGCATTGATTACAACACTCCAGTTGTGTGACACATCCCATCACATTTCCATGCTGGCCACTGTATCATAGTTCTATATCTCACTCTACCTTTATATACTATATATATCTCACTATACCCTTGTTTGCTGCTACCTTGCTAACTGACTTACACAATCAGTCTGCTCTTACTTATCACTGAAGAGCCAGAGTAATACTTTGAAAAGAACAAATGTTTAATCAGTAAAATGTATGGAAAACTTTACTATGAAAATTAAGTAATAGTATGCACACAGCCATAAGGCAAAGGTGCTTCAGCAAGAGTAGTAGTACAAAAGAGGGATGGTTTGTATTTTTTTCCCCCGTGTGTAAGACAATACGTGTTAACAGCAGCCAAAGAAGGAAATTAAGTAATTCCAGCTGTGGATAGAATCACTTTTCATGTCACTTTTGCTGTACCCAGCCACTGAGTTTGAAAGACTGAAGTGCTGTTAAATTTCTGTTTAATTGCCATCTTGTCAATGTGTAACAGAAATGTAGATACTTTTTTTTTAACTGCTTCACAGATTTTTCTGAAACTAAGAGTACCTAGCAGAGATGCTGTATTAAGAGACTTTGTTATCTCTTGTCAGCCGTGCAATTTATTTATTGTGATCATTGTGTCTGCCAGCTACATGTTCCTGTTCTTCCACAAGTGCTGGTATGGGTCAGCCAGATCTCCTGGCTGCCATGGATGTCACAGGGACCTGGTATTTAACCAAAAGAGGCCCTAGGCAGGGCAGATACAGTGCTTATGTGAGTAAGCATTATGTCATGACTGAATCAGAAGATGCACGTTCTTGTTTGCTGGTGCCAGATGTGAAGAGATTGGAGATAGGATGGGAAAAGTTGAGAAGCTGTAGTTCTGTGTTAATTCTTTTTTAGATATGAAGTATCAATGTGTTAACTTTTAATTCCCTGTTTTGCTTTTTAATATAGTTTTCATGCCTGCAACACAGAGATTATTGAAGACCTTACTGTGCAGTACCTCTGGTGAGAACCTGATTTTACTAACTGGATGCAAAAATCCCATGGCATACGTCTACATAGTGATAGTTGTGGCTGTTCTTTTAATCATGATGAGAAGTTAAAAAATTTGAAACTTCGCATTTACTGACTCTTAGATACCAGTGCAGATCCAGGACAGTGTTGCAAAACTCCAGTTGGTTTGTTACATGCATTTGAAATTCATGAAAGAGAGAAAATATTTAGAGTAATATACACAATTTTGTTTTTCAGAAGAGCAGACTGCTACTAAAGATGCTTCCCAGGAGGAGACTGAATCCATTCCAGAGTATACCACTGAAGAGGAGCGAGAGGACAACAGGTTATGGAGAACAGTGGTTATTGGAGAACAAGAACAAAGAATTGATATGAAAGTCATTGAACCTTACAAAAAAGTAATTTCACATGGAGGTAGGAAAACCGTGAATGAATGTTTAGAATAATGGGAAAAAATAATGTCTTAGTGAGCATGACTAACTTCTGGGTTTGTTCAGTTATTGTTCTGGCAAAGGGGGAGAAAGAGAAATACTATTTTTCAACCATGGCTGAAATCATCCAGCTTTCATAGACTCATAGAATTGTTAAGGTTGGAAAAGACCTATAAGGTCATCATATGCAACTGTCAACACAACGCCACCCTGCCATCTAAACCATGTTCTGAAGTGCCATGTCTAGAGGCTTATCTAACATCTCCAGGGGAAGTGACTTCACCACCTCCCTGGACAGCCTGTTTCAATGGCTGACCACTCTGTCAGTAAAAGAATTTTTCTGAATATCCAATCTAAATCTTCCCTGGCACAACTTGAGACCATTTCCTCTCATCGTTTTGCTAGTTTCTTGGGAAAAGTGACTGACTCCAACCTCACTACAGCCTCCTTTTAGGTAGTTGTAGAGTGTGGCAATGACTAGTGAGTATCTTAAATACAAAGCAATTTCAGGACCAACAAGTAAACTATAACGCATGTATCATTAACCATGTGGTCATTGTAGGATAAGACTATCTTGTGGTATGGAAAAGGACTAATGCCCTACAGGGGAAAAACAAAACACCAAACTAAAAACCACCCAAAATTTATTCTGTGGGCTTTGGCATAAACTTTTGCAGAAGAAAGTATAATGCTTTGTGATTTGCTGATTGATGTATATGGGTCCAAGGATGTGAACAAGTAGGGTGACAAAAGAAACAAATCCACAATTTTCCTTGGGGCTCCCATTCATCTGACTAAACAACTGTTATATGGTTGGGTTTTTCATATGTTTTGTTAATGATTATGAAATAGTATATAAAAGAAAACATTTATAGCAGGAAAATGACCTCATGTTCTTGCTATGTTGTCTCCTTTGCTCATCTGCTCCTTAGCCTCCTCAGGGAACTTGTAGTTCTGGTGTTACTAGCACACTTCTGTAAAAACTAGTTCAAATAGATAACATTTACTATAGATATTGAAGGAAGAAAATGCAAGTGTCCTGAGTGCCGTTTTCTCAGTGTCTCAGGTTTAGATTGTCCTTGGAGTCTTTATGGTTTAGGACCACTGTTTGCCAGCTATTCAGTGAGGTCTTAAGTTGTTCTAGGCCTGCAAAAACCGAGACACTAAGATCTGTATACAATACAATACAATAAACCAGGTGGGAAGAGACCTTCAAGATTGTCATGTCCAACCTATCAACCAATGCAACCCACCTAAACAACTAGACCATGGCACCAAGCACCCCATCAAGTCTCCTCTTGAACACCTCCAATGATGGTGACTCCACCACCTCCCCAGGCAGTCCATTCCAATGGGCAATCACTCTCTCTGTGAAGAACTTCTTCCTAACATCCAGCCTAAACTTCCCCTAGTGCTGCTTGAGACTGTGTCCTCTTGTTCTGGTGCTGGCTGCCTGGGAGAAGAGACCAACCTCCACCTGTCCACAACCTCCCTTCAGGTAGTTGCAGAGAGCAATAAGGTCACCCCTGAGTCTCCTCTTCTCCAGGCTAAGCAACCCCCAGCTCCCTCAGCCTCTCCTCATAGGGCTTGTCTTCCAAACCCCTCACCAACTTTGTCGCCCTTCTCTGGGCACGTTCCAGCAAGTCAGCATCCTTCCTAAACTGAGGGGCCCAGAACTGGACGCAGGACTCTTGAAGGTCTCTTCCAACCTGGATTTGTTGTATTGTTGTTGTTGTATTGTATTGTGTGGCCTAACCAGTGCAGTGTACAGGGGCAGAATGACCTCCCTGCTGCTGCTGGCCACACTGTTCCTGATGCAGGCCAGGATGCCATTGGCCTTCATGGCTGCCTGGGCACACTGCAGGCTCATGTTCAGCCTACTATCAACCAGTACCCCCATGTCCCTCTCTGCCTGGCCGCTCTCCAGCTACTCTGACCCCAGCCTGTAGCACTGCATGGGGTTGTTGTGGCCAATGTGTAGAACCTGGCACTTGGATGTGTTCAATCTCATGCCGTTGGATTCTGCCCATCTGTCCAGCCTGTCGAGGTCCCTCTGCAAAGCCTCTCTGCCATCCAGCAGATCGACTCCTGCCCCCAGCTTGGTGTCGTCCGCAAATTTACTGATGATGGACTCGATGCCCTCATCCAGATCATCAATAAAGATGTTGAAGAGCATGGGGCCCAGCACTGATCCCTGGGGCACACCACTAGTGACTGGCCGCCAGCTGGATGTGGCACCGTTCACCACCACTCCCTGGGCTTGGCCCTCCAGCCAGTTCCTAACCCAATGCAGTGTGCTCCTGTCCAAGCCATGGGCTGATAGCTTGGCCAGGATTTTGCTGTGGGGGACGGTGTCAAAGGCCTTGCTGAGGTCCAGGTAGACCACATCCACAGGCCTCCCCACATCCACCAGGCGGCTCACCTGATCATAGAAGGAGATCAGGTTGGTCAGGCAGGACCTGCCCTTCCTAAAGCCATGCTGGCTGGGCCTGATCCCTTGGCCATGCTGGAAGTGCTGTGTGATCGCACTCAAGATGACCTCTTCCATAATCTTTCCTGGCACTGAGGTCAGGCTGACAGGCCTATAATTCCCTGGCTCATCCAACTGGCCCTTCTTGTGGATGGGCACCACATTGGCCAGCTTCCAGTCTTCTGGGACCTCTCCAGTGAGCCAGGACTGTTGAAAAATGATGGAGAGTGGCTTGGCCAGCTCATCTGCCAGCTCTCTCAGCACCCTAGGATGGATCCCATCCGGTCCCATGGACTTGTGGAGGTCCAAGCGGCTGGTAAGATCTCTAACTGCCTCCTGGAATAGCGGTAAACTATGCAGCTCCCTGGCTCCTTCTGCCAGCTCTGCAGGCCAGCTGTCTGGAAGACGTTCTGCCCTGCTATTAAAAATTGAGGCAAAGAAGGTGTTACGTACCTCTGCCTTTTCCTCATCCTTTGTTACAACGTTCCCCTCCATGTCAACCAAGGAGTGGAGGTTGTCCTTGCCCTTCTTCTTGCTATTAATATATTTATAGAAGGACTTTTTGTTGTCCTTCACAGCAGAGGCCAGTCTAAGTTCTAAATGGGCTTTTGCCTCCCTAATTTTTTTCCTACATGTCCTAGCAACATCCCAAAACGTTCCATGGGTTGCCTCCCCTTTCTTCCCAAGATGATACACCCTCTTTTTTTTCCCTTAGTTCTATTTAAAAGTTCATTACCCATCCAGGCTGGCCGTCTGCCCCGGCGGCTCATCTTCCGGCACACTGGCACAGCCTGTTCCTGCACCTTCAAGAACTCTTCCTTGAAGCAGCTCCAGCTCTCCTGGACCCCTTTATTTTTAAGGGCTGTATCCCAAGGAACCTTCTGAGTTAGTTCCTTTAGTAGCCTGAAGTCTGCCCTCCGGAAGTCCAGAGTGGAGGTCTTCTTGCTGCCCCTCTTAGCTTGGCTGAATACCAAAAACTCAATTATCTCATGGTCACTGGTGCCTAAACACCCTCCGACCACCACATCACCCACCAGCCCTTCCCTGTTGGTGAAGAGGAGGTCAAGCATAGCCTTACCCCTGGTAGGTTCGCGCAGCACCTGGGATAAGAAGCTGTCCTCCATGCACTCTAAGAACCTCCTAGACTGCCTCCTCTCTGCTGTGTTGAGATCCCAGCAGATATCAGGCAGGTTGAAGTCACCCATAAGAACAAGGTCAGGCAATCTTGAGACAGCCTTAAGCTGCCTATAGAATGCTTCATCAACATCTTCCTCCTGGTTGGGTGGTCTATAACAGACTCCAGCCAGGATCTCTACCCTGCTGGTCTTCCCTCTAAATCTCACCCACAAGCACTCAACCCGATCATCCGTGATCTCCGTGTCAACGGCATCTAGTGCCTCCCTGATGTACAAGGCCACTCCTCCACCCCTTCTTCCTTGCCTGTCTCTCCTGAACAGCCTGTAGCCATCAATTGCAGAGCTCCAGTCATGTGAGTCGTCCCACCACATCTCTGTCATGGCAACTACATCATAACTTTCCTGCTGCAACAAGGCTTCTAGCTCCTCTTGTTTGTTACCCATGCTTCGTGCATTAGTGTACATGCACTGCAGCTGGGCTGCTGGTTTCACCTCTAGCTCTAGCTTATCACCTCCAGACTCCTGCCTGAGGGGCCTGGTTTCAGCCCCTTCCCCCTTTCGAAGCTAGTTTAAAGTCTTGTCAATGAGACCTGCCAATTCCCTTCCCAGAATCTATTTCCCTTTGGGGGACAGGCCATTCTCGTATACTGTGACCTTTCCTCTCCTCTGGGACAGATGTAGTCCATCTGTTACCAGCTGACCTGGTGCAGTAGAAAGTTTTTCAAGATTGAAAAACCCAAAATTCTTTTGACTGCACCAGCCTCTAAGCCACTTGTTGACTACAGCTGCTGACCTGTTCCTTATGGTATTCCCTCCTGCAATGGTATCGATGTAAAAATTTATTTGTGCACCTGACCCCTCAACCAGATCTCCCAGGGCCCTGAAGTCATCTTTGATAGCCCTGGGAGTTCTGGCAGCAACATCATCATTCTCTAACTGCATAACCAATAAGGGATAGTAGTCAGAGGGCTGTACCAGACTGGGCAGCCTTCTGGTAACATCTCCAACTTGGGCTCCTGCTAGGCTAATAACTTCCCTATGAGATGGGTCCGGCCAACATATGGGACCCTTTGTTCCCCTCAGGAGGGAATCACCAATAACAATTACTGTCCTCTTTTTTTTTGAGGGAGCAAGTCCTGATACCAGGGGAAGGCTGTTTAACCTTAGGCTGCTTTGCCTTAGGCTGTTTAACCTTAGGCTGCTTTGCCTGAGGCTGTTTAACCTTAGGCTGTTTAGCCTCAGGGAAAACCCCTGATGGTGTGTCCTCCGGCATCAGTATCACCTCACCCTCGATCTCCAGTGCCCCATACCTGTTTTCCAAGGGCAGCGAGGAAGGTTGGGGGGTATGTTTGTATGAGGATGCTTGTGTCACAGTATTGCTGATCTATAACATAATTTAAAGGTTAACCATTGTTTCTGGTGTATTTTAGGTGCTGAATCTTTATCTGGTTGAAGTGATGTAACTGAACAATGGTTAATTATATTACCTGAGGATGTGGTCCTCGAATTTGCACTTTTACCTTAAAAGCAGCTAAATGCTAGCTTGCAGTTCTTCACTGTGGCCAGTGTGCAGAAGATTTAGTTGGGGTTAATAAATCTGTGTAAACCTCCAAGCATTTTCTCACTGTAACACCACCATCAAAGATTTATGAATGTGATGACACCTCAGACACAGTTTAGCAAACAGACACAGATGGCATAATTTAAGAAACAAACACAAAGTATTTTGAGGCCTTGCTAATGGTGTTTATATTTTTGGTGTATATGTTTATTTATGTAGTCTTTGTATGCTGTAAACTAGTCTAGGTACATTTGTGGTGAAAACTGTTACATGCAGTTCCTACTGGATGCTGATACGTACTTTTATGCCAGCTTTTATGAAAAATAAAAAGCTAATCCACTTAGTGAATGGAGGAGTAGAACCTAATTAACCACTGCTTCCAGTGGAAGAAGGACTTGGTCCAGGGGCAGACATCTCTGATGGCCACCATGAAGTACATAATGCACAGACATTGATGGAATTCTAAGCATTCCTGCTTGACTCTCAGTCTGAAATAATCAGGATTCAAATTTTAGATGTCTGAGATCTTGATTTGTTAGTTTACTCAGGTGTAAGATAAAGAACATTTCATGTCCTTTACTTCAGAATGGCTGCTGGTCAGTGAGTTAGCCATTGAAAAAGAAATGGTGTGAGACTGAATGATGTTTCAGCCCCCTGCTGGCTGCATTGGAAATGTTGCCTGAAGTGGAGGCATATCAAAGCGGTTAAGGACTCAATTAAAATCTGCATTTGTGAAGTTGCAAACTGAACAGTGGCTGGAGAGCTGCCAAACAGAAAGGGACCTGGGGGTGCTGATTGACAGCTGCCTGAACATGAGCCAGCAGTGTGCCCAGGTGGCCAGCAGTGTGCTGGGAACAGCGTGGCCAGCAGGAGCAGGGAGGTCATTGTGCCCCTGTACTCTGCATTGGTTAGGCCACACCTTGAGTACTGTGTCCAGTTCTGGGCCCCTCAGTTTAAGAAGGACATTGAGACACTTGTATGTGTCCAGAGAAGGGCAACAAGGCTGGTGAGAGGCCTTGAGCACAGGCCCTATGAGGAGAGGCTGAGGGAGCTGGGATTGTTTAGCCTGGAGAAGAGGAGGCTCAGAGGAGACTTTATTGCTCTCTACAACTACCTGAAGGGTGGTTTTAGCCAGGAAGGGGTTGATCTCTTCTCCCAGGCAGCCAGCACCAGAACAAGAGGACACAGTCTCGAGCAGCACCAGGGGAAGTTTAGGCTGGATGTTAGGAAGAAGTTCTTCACAGAGAGAGTGATTTGCCATTGGAATGGACTGCCTGGGGATGTGGTGGAGTCACCATCATTGGAGGTGTTCAAGAGGGGATTGGACGTGGCACTTGGTGCCATGGTCTAGTCATGAGGTCTGTGGTGACAGGTTGGACTCAATGATCTTTAAGGTCTCTTCCAACCTTGGCGATACTGTGATACTCTGTGGATAAAAAAATTCTTCTGATACATGGGCCATGGGGAAACTGGACAGCTAGGCTTGTTCTGTATGATGTTCCACTTGACAACACTTTAGTATCTTTGAGGTGCTTTAGAGGGCCAGGAATCTTGGCAGACTGATAGATCTCTAAGCAATTTCCTTTAACCTCAACAGATTTGGGCTAAAATTAGTTAATTGAAAGTTAGGTCAAGCATCTCTTGATGATTCAGTGATCTGCTGAACACTGCAGAAGCAAATGCAGAATCTGGATTGTAGCCACAAAATAAAAAAGGAAAGAGTGGACTTGTCAGTTTAGGTGTGAGATTGCCTTCCACTTATGTTAATGGAGGAATTTCTTAGAGATCTGTCAGTTTGCATGGAGTGACTGAGAATTTGAGCAAATGGCTTTCCCTGTCCTCTAGTGATGAACTTAAAGGAACTTTTCCCTTCTGTGAACACTTCTTGTCTACAAACGTGTTAAGGAAAAGTGGCTTAGATTTGTCTGTGGATTTTTTTCTTCTCTGTGATGTTAGGTGTCATCTGCACATAATCATTTTGCTTTACATTAACTGTTAACTGTGCTGTCATTTAATAGGCACACCTCCTACAGTGTGCTTTTGCACTCCTGAGCCAGCTAGATAGACTGCTAGATAGACAGCAGCATGATTTAAATTGTCCTGAAAGTCCTTTACGAGTATTTAAGTTTAGTTCAGGAAGGAAATCTTCCTATTTGTAAAGCAGAAAGGGAGAAAATACTGCAGAGGGATGAACTAGGATGGGGTAGATGAAATGAGGGCCATCTCCTTGAGACTATGTGAGTCTATTAAGAAGACAGAAACATAACAGAGGGTAGTATTAAGGGACAAGTGAGAGTGAGGCAGAGTTGGTTTATTCTTATTTATTTTGAGAAGACTGGTATATTCCTTCTTGTCAACCACTTAAAAGGGGAAGGTACTGAAAACAGCACTGCAGTTTCTGCCGCTTCCCTGTGTGCGTCCTTGGAGAGTGCATTGCTACTCTTTTAATTGACCTTGATATCTTCACTGGGACACCAAAGACTGTCACCCATATCTATAGATTCATTGTTCACGTTTACTGGATCCTAACTTAAGCTGGAGCTATTACACACTGTGCCATATCACATGCTTTAAAGAGGGTTTACCCACAATGCCTTTGGCTTGAGCTCAAACCCTAATTCTGAGTTTTGTGTCTATCCATGTCCCCCAATAGGTTGGAGAGCAACACCGCGCTGTGGGACTGGAGAAAACTGGCTATATGCTGGGCAGCTGCAGTGCACAAATGGTTGAGGTCTAGGCTAGCTAGCATTGTCAACTCAGTGTTGGTGTTGCCATCAACATTATGTATTACCATCTCATCCAATGCATTATATTTAGTCAAATCTACCCGATCAAATTCAGAAAGAAAGAAAACCAACATAAACCTTTGTCAGTTTGCGTGGCCAAGCCTTGATTTGAAAAAATATGTCCTGAGGCAGGAGACTTCTTCTGACTCACACAATTTTCCCTCAGAGACTTACCCTTCTTTTGCTCCATTTGTAAATTGGGAAGCAATTGTATTTTTCTATCCTTTTGGGAACAGCTGAGATTCCTAAACAGAGAGCACCTTTGTACGTGTTCTTGTGACTGGGATAGTGTTGAGATTTATTAGCTGTGTTTCTTCTTGGCATGGAAGACATTGTTGGCAAGCATCTTGAAGCACCCAAGCACCCATTTTGTCAGGGAGTCTGTATTCTTTGAATTCTATAAAGCTGTGTAACACACTGCTTCCACTTCTTGGATTTTTTTCGGGTACCTGACACTCAACCTAGGTGTTGAGTGAGAAATGAGTCTCTCACTTGTGCCTGGTGGATTTTGTATTATCTCTGTCTTTTCATAGAGAATTTGTTTTGCTTGGCTGACTACATTTCAAGGAGTTCTACAAGCATTTGACTTAGACATGGGTACTACCTTCTAGTATCCAAAAGGCACTGTAAAAGGCTTTAAATCTCCTTATGAAATTTTTTTTATAGGTACTGCTATTATCTTTAATTTTGTCAGGAATGTGTTCCTAATCTCCAAGGGAGATTCAGGACTTCCTTCACCCACACTGTCATCTCTCCCTTATAGTTCATTCCTCTTAGCCTTTTCTGAAAGGCTTGACAGTCATTTTATAAGTATATCCAATTTCTATCTCAATTTCTGTCTCAGTGTGTCACAGCAATTTCTACAGCATCTTCATAAAATGCCTCTTAGGATTTATTACTAATAATCTTGGAAGCTACAGCAGCTGCAAAGGATTGTGGGGAAGATTAACCAGCGCTAACTCATCATGGGGGGAGGAGGGGAAGTTTTGGGTAACAGGCAACTATCCTGGTTTCCAGAATGGTTGTGCTCAAGTTTCAAGTGTTTACAGCTATTGTTAGGTAGTGATGCATTAGCATAAGAATATAGAGATGCAATGAAGCAGTAGTTCAGATAAAACTGTATTACTTACAAGAATTTTTTGCCAGTGTCTACAAGATTTACTATTAGTTGTGCTAAGTGTGATTTTTCAGGAATTTGACATAACTAAACTACTTCCTTATCACGTGAGGGGATAGTTTTCACATTTTCGGTCTTCTGGGACACAGTAGCTCTGTCCCAGGACTTTGAGATTTCTTTTTAGATTTATCTTGTTAAGAGTCTTTTACAAAGATAAAAATGCCTTTTTGTTTTTTCCACAGGATACTATGGTGATGGTCTGAATGCTATCATTGTGTTTGCAGCATGCTTCTTGCCAGACAGTAGTCGAACTGATTACAACTATGTCATGGAAAATCTTTTCCTGTAAGTTATTTATGAGCAACGTGGTGGTCTTTTAAGTTAGTACTCATTATGTAGTGAGAGATAGCCTGTCTTTAATTAAAAGGTGATTTTGGTCATTAGACAGGGAGTGATCTGAATGACAAGGAAAACAGCAGTTTTAGATAGACTTCTCAGTGAAGTATTACTTTGGCATTCTTTACTTATCCTCCCAAGTTAAGATGTATTTGTCAGGACCAAATCTGACTATAGTATCTCCTTGACTGTCATTGCACTGTTTCACTAGTTATTTCCAGCACTTTTGCAAAGAACAATCAGCTGGGACTTAGGCCACCAAACTGGAGTTGCTGTTCATTGTTATATATTAGCATGATGCAACATTGTTTATCAGATTTTTAATATATGTTGTGGTTGTGCTTGGGACATTTTATTACACTAGTGTTGAAAGTACAGGATGAATGACAATTGCTGACACAAACAGTTCCAACTAGTTTTCTTTACTACAGCTGCTTCTAATTTAACTGTAAGTAGCAGAGGCCACTTGGGAAGGACACAAATTTGGCTGCAGCTTACTTTAAGGCTTGTGGACTGTTGGTGCTCTGTAAGACTACGAGAAAAGGGAAAGTCCTTTCTTTCAGTTTTACGCCTATTAATTGCATTGAAGTAAAAGGACTGAGGCAGTCTACAACATATCCAGTAACTGATAACATTGAAATGTTTTTGAATTGTTTAGTGTTGAATTATATAGGGGTCTGGAGAGATATGCTAATGTAAAATCTGTTCTCGTTTTTATGCAGAAATTTTCTGATAGATAATTGTGCACTGTCAGTCACCTCCACTTTTAATTAACAACCATCGTCAGTTGTTCCCAAGTTTTGCAGTTGCTTTACTCTCTGAATTCTCTTCACCTTTTCAGTTACCTTTTTGCTATTTGTTACCTCAACTAATCTTGTAAAACTGTTTTTGAAGAGCTGAATTTGAGCCAAAACTCTCAAGACAGCATCATCTACAGAACTACAGAACGCAGAAAATTCTGCTGTTTCATTTATGCCTGTCTGATGCAGTCGAGAAATAAAAAGTTGTTTTAAAAGAATAGCAGGTTGAAAAACTACAATGTGAAAATCAAAACTATCACTTTTTTCCTTCAGAACAAGTGAATTTTTCTAGGCAGTGACAAACATTCTGACCATTTCCTCCAATACTAAATAAATAAATAACCATTACTGCCAAATAATAAGAAATTACCCGTTTGGTAAGATTTGCAAGGGAGCTTTTTGTTGGAATACTCCTCTTACTCCTGATAGGAAGTATGCATGGTCGTTCTTACTGTAATTGATTATTCATAATATTCACAATTCCACTTGCACCCAGGCAAACACAGGCATTTTTTCAGACAGTTTCTGTAACGGAAAGGTTTGTAGTGTTCCGAGACTTACACACACCTGTCTGTCCGTTTTCTTTTGCCACATGCCTTTAAATTGCTACGTGTTGTGTCCTGTGGGAAAGGCCAACCTGTCCCAATAGTCAGTACGTTCCGTTAAATTAAACTTTTTGCATCAGAATGTTCGTACAGTCCCTTGCTTCACTATTTCACGAGCCTTTACAAAAAAGCAGGCATTGTACAACTGCAATCTGAGAAAGAGCCGTGAGAAGCATTGAGTGAGTAGTCACTCAGATAGGGCTTATCAAATGCATGGAACTGGTAGTTAGTGGCTGCCTACTTTATGCCCAAGTAAAATTTTAATGCTCTTTGGTACGAGCTCACTTTCCTTCTGTTCTTTTAAAGAAACTGCATTTTAAGGAATTGAAGGCTCTGGTTAGGCTGTGAATCGTGCCCATACACCTGTGAAAGGGGCCATTATGCTCAACGACAGAGCTGCCCTTTGTCGTGAGCAAGTCGGACATTTAAGTCTTTTCACTGTAGCTTTCACATAGTCATGCCTTGGGGCGCTCTAAACAATTTGAACATTCCTGTGATGAGCAACGCCCAAGTGACGGTAGGGAATGCTGAGCAAAGCATCTACATATAGAGTTCTGGAAAAGCATTTAAAGGTACCTTTTCATTTGCATAAATACTGTGCTTTTCTAGGTATAGTGAGTTTGGCCTCAAAAGCACTGTTATGTCTGAATTGTCATTGCTGAGCTGAGGCGTTTAATGAATATTTGCCGTGTTTTGCTCACAAAATGAGGTGATGCCATGGAGTGCTCTGGCCTGTGAAATGGCAGGTTGATGGACACGTTTAGCCTTGTGAGTCAAAATGTTTGTAGTTGGTAGTCACAGACCCAGTAGCAGTAGCCTGATACACTCAGTACTTAAGTATCACAAGAATTATAGACAAGTATCTTCTCCTAGACAAGTGTTTTCTCTTAACCCTTACATTTTTTTGCATTGATCGAACATGAGGATTAATAGTAAGTTTCTCAAGAGTTAATTTCAGAAGTTCCTGTAACTTCATATGGTCCTGACACAGTACCCCTTGAGAAATCTCATGACTTAATGCCCTTTTAAGAAAAAGCAAGATTCAAAAACTCACTATGAAATGGTATCATTGTAAGAAACCCATGTATTTCTGAAGATGCAGATAAGGCTGTGATTTTTGTATTTACGCTTCTACAGATAGCATGATGACCAGTGCTAAGTGCTTGCTTTGGTTTAAAGGAAAAGAAAACGTCTTGTCATAAATTAAATAGTCTGCTTTGATTTATTCTTAGTAGGTGATTTGGTTTGAGCTTCTTAAGCTCAATGGGTAACATAAAGTATGTACTCACTTCTGTACTTCCGTCAGCTATGTGATCAGTACCTTAGAGCTGATGGTAGCTGAAGACTATATGATTGTCTACTTGAATGGAGCAACACCAAGAAGGAGAATGCCTGGACTAGGCTGGCTGAAAAAATGTTACCAGATGATAGATCGCCGGTGAGTTGTATTTTCCTTTCTGATCCACAGCCATTATTGTAAACATTGTCCATTTCTGTTACTACCATTTATGACAGCATTCACTGTGTATGATCTTTCTGTACATTATGTGAGTTTTGGGGGTTTGTAAGAAACCATTTATTTTTTACTTAGATTACGGAAGAATTTGAAATCATTTATAATTGTTCATCCATCGTGGTTTATCAGGACAATTCTGGCCGTCACACGACCTTTTATAAGGTATGTAGTGAATACCAGTGATTTTCTGTGTTCCTAAGAATACAAAAGCACCCTAAATCAACACAACTCTTTATCTTTCACTGAGGAGTACTGCTTTTACAGTTGGGATTTTGAGTTGAACCTGACTTTCCTAAAGTGAGTGAAAACGACCCTGTAATTTGTATGAGTATTTAGTTGTAGACACCACAGGCATGACATCATAAACCACTGTGTGTAGAATTCAGTCTCTAGCTAAAAGGCATGTAAGAAAGGGGTCTATGTGTAATGATAATTATCTCATTAAAAAGATCCTGGCTACCTACCAATATAAAGGTACAATTCCAGGTTTAAAAAAACACAACAAAGTAGTTGTTGTTTATGCAAGAGGACCGCCCTCCTGAGCTGTTTCAATGCATAGGATTTCCAGTTCCAAAAAAAAAGGACACTTTAATGCCACCAGAAATAATTCTTTTATAATTATTTTATTAGTGAAAAAGAAAAAAAAAAACCACAAAGTAATATTACAGACTCTGAAGACCACACAAGTTATTGAAGAAGACAGACAAGTACACAGTTGAAACCTTGAGATCAGGGAGAGCAGACTGGCAGGAGTGAGAGCTGCCTCAAACAAGAGGAAAAGAGAAGCCACACAGCACATATTGTAGTTCATGCCAGACCTCAGAGGGGTTTACCCCAGGCTGCAGCTGAGAACACTGGAGGGGTCTGTTGCAGATTTCTGTCTTGACATGGTGATGATAGGATGGAGAAACATATGAGTTCTCCCATCACTGCCAAAGTGTGACAGGCAAAGGGTTATGACAGGGGTGCTTCATTCAGATGTGTTGTCTTTAATAATCAAGCAGAAAGTGCCAAAATACCCAAGTAACAGGGAAAATGTATTTTGAGTTATGAACAGTAATGGTAAGAATTCACTGAACTGCATTTGGTGCCTGAGATATTTCTGTTGGCATCCTGTTTCCCCCCTGAGGAGTGGTAGGCAGTGAATTTTTTTACAAAATCAACTATGCCATGGCTGTTTCAATTCATTAGTCATTCATTCAGAATGACTGTATCAAGTAGAAGTGACAAGATGTTTTGCCTCGCAAAAAGGAGAAAAAGTTTGCTTAAATAGTTTGGCAAAGCAAATTAGCAGTACAGAACTAGCCATGATAGAGACCAGTTAAAACTGATGTCTAAAAGTGAAGTGAAAAAAGTTGGCCAGAACAAATGGCCAGTGTGACTTCTGTGGAAGAATGATGTAAGATATTTGAACCCTCACCTAGACCACTATGAGAAAGCTGAGTGAAAAACTCTAGGAGTCATGAAAAGAGAGACTTGATTCAGTTATAAGCAATGTGAGGAGATAGAAACTTGATTAGGTGGAAGGTCAATGACTGTAGCTTACTTTGCTAGCCCTGAGCTGTTCACTACACCACTGGCAAGCATGGTGGGAATTCCAGAGTAAGAAATTAATTCATCTCAAGGCAAATAGAGATTTCAATCAGACAGTTAACCAAGTACAACATCGTTTTAATTCTATTTCAGCTGAGATGCAAGACTAAACAGTAGCAATCAAGAAACTGAGAGATGACAGAATAACAAGGGACAGTCTAGTCACTGAGGGTGTGCTACAGTAGATTCTATCTCAAAAATTGGCAAGGTCATTCAGAAGAGTCTGGGACTCACCTTGACTGACAAGCACTAAATATTACATAGGATAGTGATTGCAAAAATAGACCCTAGATACTCTTCATGGACCAGATGTTCATCTCAGCTCTGTTAGGTAAGAAATCAGATTTATAATAAAACAAGTGTCTGTGAAAGAAATTTGGCACTTTCACGTATTAGGAAATTTTATGTCTGGCAGCACACCTCCTCTGAAGTGTGAAAGAAACAAGGACTTGCTATTTTGGTCCTGTATTCAGAATACCCATACACAGATTCCCACATGAAACAATTACTCAGAAATTAATCGCTCTGGTGGAGAGTCCTCAGATAGAAAAAGGAACCCTTGCAAGATATTTTTTCTGCTCCTTTCCACAGTCTTTAGAACCTTCTGAGTGTCTTGTAGCTCTCCAAGTCACTTTAGCTAGCAATTCAGATGATACAGATTATGATTAACATTCTGGGTAAGATGTCAAGAATTATGTGTATGTTATCCTGGCTTTCACTGCACAATTGTGAGTGATTCATGCACCTTAACATGTGACCACTGCCCTGCTTTGGTGTGTGTGCCTAGTGATGCTAACCTGGTACAGAAACAAAGTAAAATGGGTGATCTTAAAGCACTACTCAGAGTACCTTCATGTATCCCTTGTTCCAGTTGTCTCACTTTGCCTTATTAGCAAGGGGAAACGCAGCAGCCTTCTGCTCAGGGCTGTGTCACATGCTTCATGCTGCTTGGTCATATGCCAAGTAAATGGTCAGAGTAGTGAATGAGCAGAGTGAGTTATTCATGGCCTTCATTTAAGAACATTTATGGCAAATAGGCATTTGTCATTATTACTGGCATTAAAATACAAGCAGAGCTAAATTTGGAAAATTGCCTTATGAGCTAGATAAGAAAGATAGATTTCTCATAAGCTCATATATATCAAATAATTTAGGTTAGTCTTATTTTTTTAAATGTGTTTTTCTGAATAATTTATCCTTTTTCCAAGTGATTTCTTTCTTAAATACAGTAAATGATCAGCTGAAATAAGCAGGGGAAGTATTTCTTCATAAGAAGGCCCTGCAATAAGAATAGACATGCACATACACAATCAGATCTGTACTTGTCTAAACAAATGAGTAAGTTCAATTTTACTATGTTTGATTGAGAATTTAGTGTCAAATATAAATGCTAATTCATCATAATCACTTCATAGTAATTAATCATGACCATGTTAAGTGGATGCTTCCCATTTCTTTTTACATCTAAGTATGCTGTAGGGAGTTTGATTCTTTTCAGAATTTTAGTACATCTCCTTTGAACTGTAAAATCAATTGCATTGCTTAGTATGCAGGCACTACAATTCGTAATGTTGTCCTAAATACTGGGATTCAGCCTAATCAAGGAATAGCAAAAGGTCTAGACTTGATTTCAGCCTCACTAGAACTGAGGTACACTCATGATCAGCTGAACTCTGTGACAGAAATATGAATACCAAAATTGCCTGTTTACTGCATACGTGAAGTACATGTCTTCTCTTTGGTTTTGGGGGTTTTCTTAATACAGTATAACAGATTCTGGGAGGAAAGTAAATGATCATATTGCTTTCTTTTAGCTCTAAGTTCAGCAGCAAAATACAGTATGTCAACACATTGGCAGAGCTTCGTGAGATGATTCCAATGGAATATGTGCACATACCAGACAGTATTATCAAGTAAGTGATGTACAGTAAGGATGCATTTGTTCTATGGACACTATTTCCCCAAGCTAGTAATAGTGGTTCAGAGTCTGTAAGAAAAACAGAAAGCCTCTTCCTGATACTGTTATAAATGCTTATGGGTGGGAGCTCAAAAATCCCAGAAGCTTCTGCTGTCAGAAGTAGAAACACTCTCCTAACAGAACCAGTTTTTATAGGAAGAGTAAGGGTTTATACTGGACTGAATGTTACTGCTGGTAAAATGAAGAAAAATTTTGAGAGAATGGAGGCTCACTGTCCCTTCCTCAAATCTATGGCTATATAATTTGAATTGGAACAGATTGTTCACTTACTAATTGCAACCAGGAAAGCAAATAGGAGGGGGGAAAAAAAATCTTCCCATAGATATCATCTATGCTATATTTTTCCATAACTTGTATTACCATTTAGGTAAAAGTGTTCTTCAGTTTTAGTCATACAGAGCTTTCTACTGAAACACTGCAAAGATAGCCTGTTGAATAAAAAAACCACTGAAACTCCATTGGTTCATCACTGATTCACCTGATTGATTGGTTCACCTTGTTAATTTTCATGGTTTAACACAGAATCACTGAAAGTGTCACCGTCCTTGCTTCTTATGTGTAAAGGTTTTTTTAGATACAAATATTTCTAAAGAAAAGATATCTGTTGAAAAATGTAGAAAGCTGACTTGAATTGCTGCCTTCAATGGCTTTGTTTTCACACCTGAAAACAGCAAACTGAAATGGTATACACCAAGACTGAAAAAATCTTTGAAATCCATCGTGGCTTTGATGGGGGTCTGTGTTAAAAAGACAGGCTGTTGAGGAATGCCTTTTTTTAAAAAAAATTGTTCTTTTTATGAAATACCCTATGTTTTGAACAGGTGAGCATTCTCTTCCAGAAAGTGTTTTGATGGTTTGTCAGTGATTAGGTAGGAAGAACACTTCTTCTGGAGGTGTCATAGATCTCTTCAACTCATGCTGGGGTTTTCAGACCTTCCTTACAGTACTTGTGAAAGCAGCATAAGTGCCTTTATCAAGCTGGTGGTATAATTACTTGTGGAGTAATTCCAGGGAGCAAGTGGGAAGCTCAGTTCTTGCAGTGGCACATATTAGAAATACTAAATTATAGTCATGAAATGAGGGATCATAGGGACTTTCACTCAAATTTATTTGCTGCTGTAACTTCTTCATAAGTGGAGTGGTACTAGGAATGTGGAGTACAGAGGTCATTGGTCACCTGATAAAGAGATGTCCAGAATGTTTTAACATCCCTAAAATATTGTCATCCTCCATCCATCCTTTACTCCTTCCTTCCGTTGTCTTTCAATTTCTGTAAATACTTTCATATCTCACAGTTGTTTTCCTTTGGCACAGGCCTTAACCTGATACTTCAGTGTATTTTTCTCTCTGCTCTCTTGCTGTGTTTTACTGTTACACCCATATGCCACCCATAGAAAGTACATAGGTTTATGGCAGCATTATGTCATTGCTAGCATATGCCAGCATTTGTCGTTGTTCAGTACTTTTTAATGAAGTGGGGTACTATGTTCCTGTTGTGTCATATGAACGTGCACATCTTTTCTTTTCCTTCACCCACTCTTATCTTGTAAGGTATGATGAAGAGAAGTATATTAAAAGAAGAATGAGGTAAAACTTGCTTTTTAGCCTACACTGCTGTTCATAATGGAGTGAATCTGTGTGACAGCCTTTCACCTGCAGGTGACCTCAAGGGCTGAATGGGAGAGGACTTGCAGTGATATGGAATCTTACTTTCCCCTTCAAGCTATTGAGATCAGCCTCTCTTGCAAATAAAACTTACTGAACTGTAAATGTCCTTGTCTTGGCCTAGGCTGCAGCTAGTTTAATACTATCTGATAAAGCTTTCAGCGCTGTCCACTGGGCATGCCTCAGTCCCCTGCCGCTTTTATGTTTCTGCCTCAAAATGAGCTAAATAAGGAGATGCAAATTAAAGGTGGGTTGAGCACAAGGATCAGTGGTATCATACTGAACTGAAGAGCTTTAGGATCAGTGCATAGTACTGGATGCCTATTTAAGAAGCATGTACTATATTTGTTCTTTGCTCTGCTATTGCCCTGCTTCTCTCTTATGCTCTGCTTGCATCTTTGTTTCTTTGTATCAATAACTTTTATCATGCAGACTGGATGAAGAGCTGAGGGAAGCTTCAGAAACAGCTAAGTAAGATAGCTTTCAGCTGAATGCTGCATTGTATTTACTTGTTTCACAGGAATAGGCGGAATGCAGTAGTACGTTATGTGTTTGGTATAGTAATCAGCTCAATTACTGTGTAAGTTGCCACATTTGTGAATTGACTTCCCCTCTCACTATAAGCAGCCTGCTTTTGTAGTGTTGGATTTCAATAAGGAATAATAATAACCTTGCACTATCATGAAATAACTTTTTTATTCCATTAAAATTGTTCATTAAGCATATTCTACCCTTTATCCATTATGTGAGATGATTTGTAATGTTTTTAGGAGGTAGTTATCTTTTTTTTTACACTCAATAAAGGTAGGCAGGTAACTTTTCCCATCTTTCCAGTTGGATAGGGCAGCAGATTAATAATTATTTATACTTTATTTTCTGCAGTCACTTAATAATCAGTGTCAACTGATTATTAGATGGTTTAAGCTCTGTGCTTTAACATACTGAGGTAGTGTGGTGCCTCAGAAATCCTTAACTGGAAGGACTCAATCCTGGACTCACTGAACAGAGGTCAGAAAGTATTGAGTGCACTTTATTCACTCATGTATTGTACAGAAGTTTCTGGGGAAGGGAATAGTATCTGCCTGTTCTAGATGACATTTTCCCTGTGGTTTTTGTAACCAAAGATGTTGAGGTTTTGAAGTTTCTTTTCAGTCTCCTTCCTTTTAACTTGTGCAATTCAGATTTTTCATTTTACCACTTCTTCTTTGTTGTACTTTTTTCTGAAGTTTCTTCTTTTGTGGTACATGTTTTCCTATTGTTCTCCTAAGGTTGGCTTTTAAAACAACCACAGAGCAATACTCAAAACAACAGCCACTGGGTTTTTTATTCCAGTAGTCTGACTGCCTCAGAAGCAATAAAAGCAGTTAGCTGATACCACCTGAATATTTTGTTAAACAGAAGAAAAGAGGCCCAACCAACTTCGAAACGCAGCTTCTCTTCCTTCTGTTCAAACATTTTCAAATGCATTGTAGTATATGACAGTGAAAATATGTGGAAGAAAACTGCTTTCTTGTTTCTTTTAAGATTGCAGGCTGCAGCATAGGAAGTGAAAGGGGAACTGAATATCCCAATGAGGCATCACAGATTTTTGTTACTGTTGTAACAATGTATGGAGTCACTGTAGTGCATTTCCCTTGCCCAACATAAAAAAAAAGCTTAAAAATGTATTACTCAAACTGATTTGTGTTGCGGACACTGGTGTCACTACTTTCCTATCTATAACATTTGTTTGTGCCATCTAAGATGCTCACTGTTGTTAGTTATTACATCCCAAAATTTGATATTGTTTAAAATAGGAAGACATAAAAAGATAATAAATGTTTACTACTACCTCTTTTTCCTTGTACCCAGAACTAGCTGCCTCTCCAATGATCCAGAAATTACTTCAGTGGAACAGGAGTAAGAATTTATGCCTAATACTGTCATTACATTTTAAACATTGTTTTACGATCATGCTGCTTGGAACTGAGACTGGGTAGAATCCATATGAAGTTTTTTTTTGAGACCATTTACAGTTACTTTCAAGAACTTGTTTCAACATACGCAAGCAGAAAAATCACTGTAGTTAGGAATTATTATATTTGCATTGCAGGTGTGTTTAAAGTGACCTCAACCACCTCCAAGCAGAGACAGATAGAATTTTTTGCCTGATGATGTCACGTTAAGTCATGGGAAGGTTGGATAGAAAAAAACGTGACATGGTCAGAGTGAGTGTGGTCCCATGCACTATCCTCAATTAAAAGTAAAGTTTAAACTTGACATTCTCTTACAATTTATACTGATTTCTGGGTAGTTCTCTTGGTATCTTCTTTCTCTTTGCTATTTGTGCTTATCAGCTTCTGTCATAGTCATAGAATAGAATAGAATAGAATAGAATAGAATAGAATAGAATAGAATAGAATTAACCAGGTTGGAAAAGACCTCTGGGATCCTCGAGTCAAACCGATAACCCAACACCATCTAATCAACTAAACCATGGCACCAAGTGCCTCATCCAGTCTCCTCTTAAACACTTCAAGTGATGGTGACTCCACCACCTCCCTGGGCAGCCCATTCCAATGGCAAATCACTCTTTCGTGAAGAACTTCTTCCTAACCTCCAGCCTAAACCTCCCCTGGTGCAGCTGGAGACTGTGTCCTCTTGTTCTGGTGCTGATTGCCTGGGAGAAGAGACCAACCCCCTCCTGGCTACAACCATCCTTCAGGTAGTTGTAGACAGCAATAAAGTCTCCTCTGAGCCTCCTCCTCTCCAGGCTAAGTAACCCCAGCTCCCTCAACCTCTACTCATAGGGCTTGTGTTCCAAACCCCTCACCAACTTCGTTGCCCATCTCTGGACACATTCCAGCAGCTCAACATCTTTCCTAAACTGAGGGGCCCAGAACTGGACACAGAACTCAAGGTGTGGCCTAACCAGTGCTGAGTACAGGGGCACAATGACTTCTCTGCTCCTGCTGCCCACACTATTCCTAATGCAGGCCAGGATGCCATTGGCCTTCTTGGCCACCTGGGCACACTGCTGGCTTGTGTTCAGCCTACTATCAACCAGTACCCCCAGGTCCCTTTCTGCCTGGCTGCTCTCCAGCCACTCTGACCCCAGCCTGTAGCACTGCATGGGGTTGCTGTGGCCAATGAGTAGAACCCAGCACATAGATGTGTTCAATCTCATGCCATTGGACTCTGCCCATCTGTCCAGCCTCTAAAGGTCCCTCTGCAGAGCTCTTCCACCCTCTAACAGATCCACACCTGCCCCCAGCTTGGTGTCATCTGCAAATTTACTGATGATGGACTCAATCCCCTCATCCAGAGCATTGATAAAGATAATGAACAGGATGGGGCCCAGCACTGATCCCTGGGGGACACCACTAGTGCCTGGCTGCCAGCTGGATGTGGCACCATTCCCCACCACTCTCTGGGCTTGGCCCTCCAGCCACTTCCTAACCCAGCACATAGTGCTGCTGTCCAAGCCATGGGCTGACAGCTTGGCCAGGAGTTTGCTGTGGGGGATGGTGTCAAAGGCCTTGCTGAAGTCCAGGTAGACTACATCCACCAGGTGGGTCACCTGATCATAGAAGGAGATCAGGCTGGTGAGGCAGGACCATCCTGTAAATGCTGTGTGATTGCACTCAAGATGAGCTGTTCCATAATCTTGCCTGGTACTGAGGTCAGGCTGACAGGTCTGGAATTCCCTGGCTCATCCAACCGGCCCTTCTTGTGGATGGGCACCACACTGGCCAGCTTCCAGTCATATGGGATCTATCCAGTGAGCCAGGACTGTTGAAAAATGATGGAGAGTGCCTTGGCCAGCTCATCTGCCAGCTCTCTCAGCACCCTAGGATGGATCCCATCCAGTCCCATGAACTTGTGGGGATCCAAGTGCCTAAGCAGGTCTCTAATTATTTCCTCCTGGATCACAGGGGAACTATACTGCTCCCTGACTCTGCCAGCTCAGGAGGCCAGTTGTCCAGAAGACAACCTATCCTGCTATTAAAAATTGAGGCAAAGAAGGTGTTAAGCACCTCTGCCTTTTCCTCATCTTTAGTTACTATGTTCCACTCCATGTCCACTAAGCAGTGGAGGTTGTCCTTGAACCTCCTCTTGCCATTATTTGTAAAAGGTTTTTTTGTTGTCCTTCACAGCAGAGCCCAGTCTAAGCTCTAAATGCGCTTTTGCCTCTCTTATTTTTTGCCTGCATGACCTAGCAACAACCTTAAACATGCCATGGGTTGCCTCACCTATCTTCCAAAGATGATACACCCTCTTTTTTCCCCTTAATTTGTTCAGAAGTTCATTGCCCATCCAGGCTGGCCGTCTTCCCTAGTGGCTCATCTTCCGGCACACTGGCACAGCCTGTTCCTGCACCTTCAAGAATTCTTTCTTGATGTAGGTCTAGCCCTCCTGGAACCTTTTGTTTTTTAAGGGCTGTTTCCCAAAGAACCTTCTAAGTTAGTTCCTTCAGTAACCTGAAGTATGCCCTCCGGGAGTCCAGGGTGGAGGTTTTCTTGATGCCCCTCTTAGCCTGACTGCATATTGAAAACTTAATTATTTTCATGGTCACTGGGCCCCAGACAGCCTCCAACCACCACATCTCTCACCAGCCCTTCTCTGTTTGTATTTCCCTTATTAAGTCTCCAGCCTCTTGCTTTCAAAGCTGGACAAGTTCCCATGGAAATGGGAGCATAACAGTCCGTCCTCTGGCATGCTGTTTGTTTCTCTGTCTGATACCATAGCTGAAGTGTGTGAATAAAAAGCCCTGCACTGCTCTTTTTGTGTGTCAGGACTAAAAGTGTGCATGTTCCTGGCTAGTGTGTACCCCCATCTGACTGATTTGCAGCAATACTTTGGTGTCTTATACTGAAATATTGCTTAGGAAACAGCATAGTGTATCTGACCCCTCAGTAAAAGATTTCTTCAATAGCATGAATATTAATAAGCAAGTAAATAATTAGAAGTCCAGATAGCAAGAAGATTAATAAATAACATTGAGCTTTTCTTTTCACTTTTCCTTAAAGTTGTACCTTAGTGAGCTATCACTACTAATACATAGCTTAGAATAGTTGACCTAAAATCTCTGAGCATCTTCTTGTTGTTTCTCAGACCTCGTTGTAAGGAGTAAATATGAGAACCATTTTTGAAAAGCATGAATACAGAAAATATGTTATTTATTTACAATTTTGGTCTCGTTTGTAGCTTGAACAATTTTCCTGTTTGTTTTTTTCTTTTCCCCAAAAGAGAAGCTGGACAGAAAAAGGCAATATGAGAAGAGAATTTACATTTAGCTTAAATAAATACAGTAAAGGCCAAATTAATGCTAAATCCTGCTAATTATTTTCTCTGCATAAACGTAAATATGTCTTCAAAAGTGGTAAGAACTGTCCTGTGGTCATATCACCAATTTCTGATGGCATTTCTTCAGGAAATGGATTTTCCCATGTAAATGCCTCCACAATAATTACAGCAGTTTTACAGTGAGTTTTCTTCTGTATGCTTTCTGCTGAAACCTGTCTGGAGTCTGCCCAGGTCTTAGTTTTTAAACGTTTGTTCTTCATGTCTGTTCCAAATGCTTTTGCCTCAATTGCCATGTTCTCTTGTGTTCAGCTTTTTACACTTCCTCATGGCTCAAAAAACCCCCAACAAAATCCATTATGAAATAATTCACAGTGAAAGAACCCTGTATGTTATGTAACAGGTCATAAATATTGAGGATGCTTTAAATAGTTTTGCTTTCTGTGAGGAAAACTGTATTTTGATGCAACATTTATCATGGTAACTTCTTATTCTAAAGAACATGTCTAAAGTATTTGACGATTTGTGCTTTGCACCAAATGGAAAAACAGCACTCTTAGGAACATTTCTAGGGGCACCCATGTCTTGTGACACTGTGGTGTCATTCCAGCAAAGGATTTTTCCACATCTGGTGTCTATTTAGGATTGGAATTACTATAAATGTAGCTATTAATTTTGAGAAAACAGTAACAGATCTTACTAAGATGTACTTTTTCTGTATATAGTAGATAGGATGTGTGTACATTATTTGACACCAGTGTATTTAAGTATGTGGGGATGCTTAAGAGTTTGTAGTTGACCAGAACTGGGGAAATTATTAGCTGCATGTTTCATAGCACTGATTTATTTTTCTTTTGTTCTTTTGTGTTTATCTTTTTTGTCTTTTCCCTTTAAAATACAGCATTGATATGACCCTGAAATAAAAAGCATCATTGCCAGGCATTTGAAGAGGAAGGTCCACTTGGATTTTCATCACCCAGACACCCATGATCCTGGACTACAATAGGCAATTGTGGTTAATTTTATTTGGTTTATGATTTTTTCATATCATTCAGCAATTCAAAAAGACCCAAAGGGACAATACTGTTGCCATGGAAACAGCAGAATTGTGGGGCTGATTATTTGTGATTTTTTCAGAAACATAGTTTTCATTGGGAAAGCTGTGTCATCTAGCACTGAATTCTCTGTATGTGCAATTCCTGTTTAAAAGGATACCATTTTGTCAACAGTGTGCCTCACGAGCAAGACAATGAGGATGTGGATTTTTGCTTCTTTTTTTTTCTTCAGCATATTAATGTTTATGCATCAATGAACAGAATAGTTATCATTACAATAAATGTAAGCCTGGTTGTGTCATGGAGCAGCAGCAACTTTATTGTTTAAAGGTAATTCTGGAAATGATGCAGGACATTCTTGAACTTGTGTTTCTTGCTGTCTGAAAAGTCCATTTAACCCTAATGACTTTTTTTATTCAGTCACAGAAAAGACAGAAATACTGAAAAAAAAAATTAAAAAGGCCATCAAACAACCTTTCATTTTAATAATTTAGTATCTTTATTTGAGGGATAGTTTTTATAGAAACAGCTAATCCTGTCAATGATTGTTGCATTCTAAAAGACTTGTAGCATTCTTTGTTGCTTTGCTGTTTCTTAAATCTGTTTTTCAAAGATTTTCTTTTAAGTTATGAGTCTTCAAATGTAGTCATGGCACCAGAGGCTATTAATGCTATGAACACAAAACAAATGCTTTGTATTTCCTACTAAAAACTGAAGGTTAAATGTATAAATCTACAGCTGGGCATCACACTAATTTGTTAGGAAAAGATTTTAAAATCTATTTGAAGAGGATCTAATATATTCACACACACACACATATATATGTATACATGTATATATAGGAGGCATTACAATGCAGTTTATTGTCTATGTCATAGAACATAGCAGTAAAAATGTGTTTGCTGCTGTCCTGTGTGCTGGCACAAGCGACACTACACTACTCATGTTCACTGAAAGATAACTGCAGTCTCTCAGGCTGCTGTTTTGCAAAAGAGTGCAAATTAATTGTCAAGTGAATTCCACTTGTCTGCTTTAACAAGACAAAAGTCAGTAATATAACTAATGCTTTCATTTCCCTCTAGTGAAAACACACACACACTTCCCAAACCTGCTGGCTCACCTGCCTTTTGGGATATCATAACTGAAGTTAGGACCTAACTGAAGTACCATGTTATGCACTCTCTGAAATAATTCTTCATGAAATTTTCATATGTCAGAATTACATCTGTGGATTCTCTGCACTGTCTGTGGATAAGTCTTTAGACATAACAATTCAAGATAATTTGCACCTTCTTTTTATGTTTGTGCTATCTCCAGTCCTGCTTCCAGTCCAGAATTATTAACGAAAGAGAAGACAAGAAGAAGTTTTCTTGGGAAATAAAGTCTAAGTAGTATCAGCCTTGAAATTTTAGTAGCATTGAAACTGAAAGTTCTGTTTTGTCCTTCATTTATAAGACTGATACTTTTATTCTGTGCTTTGCACAATTCCATCTCTCTGTCAATTTGTATCTTGTTTGCAAGGCAGTCTGCAGACAAGGAAGCAAGCATCCATCATTGTGTTTGCAGCTGTTCAGCTACTGTAAGGAAGATTCACTAAATCATCAGAAGGGCAAGTACTGGCCAAATGTTTTCTTACCTGCCATCATCAGAATGGAAATACCTGCACCTCTTCAGTCCTGGCTCTGTACTGACAGATGGAGCATTGTATCTCCATCACATTAGCTGGCCTGCTGTACTGCGTCTTTCTGTCAGTTCCTGTTAATTTTCACAGAGGAAGGACATAATGTTGCTGACCATTGTTGCTGCTCTGTGACTTTGCCCTCTGTTAGGATCTGGTAGTTTCCATTTTTTCTCAGATATTTGAATCTTGGCTTGTGTCTGCCTTATGAAAGTGCTGTCACTCAGTATATTGGGGATAATGTTTTATGTACAGATAAATGTTTGTATTAACTTGCAGATGCTAATTAAGCTTTACCTAGATCTAAACTATTCAAAGCATTTAGTAGCATGAGGTCACATCTTCTGTAGATCCGTAGTTTGCAATACCTAGAATGAGGCAAATTACTTGTGTTATGTTGTGAGAGAAGTGCTTGCTAAAAGAGAAGTTCACCACAAAAGGGAGGCTCAATGCAAATTTTATGCACTGTTTGAGACCCAAGTGGGAATATAAGAGATTTGTGATCTTAGTGGTGGATGTCAGCTCTGAGCTGCTTTTAATTCTAAAGGCTTTGTGTGAAATTATTAAACTGCAAAGCTAAACATGAATTAATGTGATTAATGTGGGTGAACTAGTAGTTGCAGCCTAAGATAGAAGGAATTTAAGCTAAATGTCACATTAAAACAAGTGGGGCATCAATGTGATGGTGCAAAAATTATTGGAAGATCAAGATGTGGTTAATTTGCTTATCAAAATATATATTGCTATGGTTTTTAGTGTTATGGCAATTCTATATTATACTAACAATAAATCAATATTATTAAATCAGTAAGTTGTTGAAAGAGGAATATACTACACACAATTGCACAAGTATAATCTTTTATATACAGATTTTTTCTACTGTGTATCAAAGTGCTCAGATCTGTTATAAATTAATAGTTGCAATTTTTTTTTGTTAAAAGACCTATGCTGACTTAAATCATAGATTAAGCAATACAAGTCTATTTAATATCACTGTATAAATCTATATATGTATGAATCAGAAATAAAGAACTGCAGCCCACCACTGGAAGTATGTCCTTTCTGAACCAGGTCTTGTTTGTTTGTTCCCTGAGTGCATGGAAACACTTGACTCTTTCAAGTCACAGTTCTTTACATAGTTCTAATTATTGTTTTGTCTTTTCATTCCTTACCTGTCCTTCCAGAATTTGAAACTGAGTCTGTTCTGTGTCTCAAAATATTACTCACCACTTTCATGTATTCAAATCCTTGGTTTGCTGATACTGTCCCTGAAAGACAGCAGGAGGAGCTCTTCAAATTGTTCTCCAGTTTATGTCTATGCTGATACCTAAGAGTAGCATGCATAGATAGTCCCACTCCATGTCATACAGTAGGCAGAAAAGAAAAGCTATGGGGCAGAAACAGATTGGTTCTGAAACTGCCCTGAGCAGTTTCACAACCTTATTGACTACAGTGAAGGAAGAAGTCAGAACTGTTAGGTGTTCAGTTTGTCCGCCTACCTGGTATGATGTGTCGACTCCTGTCCATGTCTAAGTCAGTGTAAAACGGGTCAATTTATACTGCCACTACCATAAGTGAATCTGACTGACTTTTAAACAGGTAACCAGGAGCATTTGCTAGTGAAGCACCAAATATGAGCTAAGAGGGGATAACCTATGGATTCTTAATTGCCACCCACCAGCAAGCAACTTTATAAATACTCCTAGTCCTTTTCTGTGCAAAGTCAAAGATGTCTGATTAAACAAAGCTTTCATGTTTTTTTTCATAGCTTCCTTGGCTTTTTATATTTTGAAGATTTATTAGATCTGAGGCTTAAATTGTGCCTCAGAAGCAGACTTAATTATGGTCATGACATACAAAAGTGCTGCTAGATTTCAGGAACATTAAATTGTGATTTGGTTTTTGTTATTTTTCTCCAGGTCCTTACAATATAATTTAATCACAGTTTTGTTAGCAGTTGGTCTCTGGGGTGCCATAATACAGGATCATTTCTATCCTAAGTCTCAGGGATTGGAATGGCTGTGCTTACTTCCAGCTATAAGACTGTAGTTGGGAGAGCCATGGGGGTCATCATCAGGTGGTTGTAATAAGGGCTCAGGTGTTTCTGTTCCCTTCTCTGTGCCTCACCACCTGGCAGTTTATATCTTCCAGTAATTCAGCCAATGCTTTTAGAGTGTTGATTAATGGCTTCTGTGGCTGAAAACACTGGTGCAATAGACGTAGCTATTTATGCAAGTAGAAGCTGAAAATGCAGATAACACAGAAGCTTTATTCTTAAAAACGAAAATCCTAGTATATTAACTGTTGAAATCATCCTGTTCATAGATTCATAGAATGCTTAGGGTTGGAAGAGACCTTCAAGTTCATCTAGTTCCAACCCCCCTGCCATGGGCAGGGTCACCTTCCACTAGACCAGATTGCTCAAGGCCTCATCCAACCTGGCCTTGAAAACCTCCAGGGAAGGGGGCATCCATGACCTCCCTGGACAACCTGTTCCAGTCTCTCATCACCCTTACTGTAAAGAATTTCTTTCTAATATCTAGTCTAAATCTGCCCTCCTCAGGCTTCAATCCATCCCCTATCCTACCAGCCCATGTAAAAAGTACCTTCCCATCTTTCTTGTAGGCTCACTTGAGGTACTGGAAGGGTGCTCTAAGGTCTCCCTGGAGCCTGTTCTTCTCCAGACTGAACAGCCCCAACTCTTGCAGCCTGTCCCCATAGAGACACTGACCTGGTTATCTGCTCTCTGATAGTTTCTAAGTGGCCCATGTTGTTCAGAAGAACTGGGACATCTTAACACTTTTCTCTGGAAAAAAAAGGTTTGGAAAGGTGTAAAAGCACTTAAACTGTACGTTCTGTTTGTTTGCTCTTCCTTTGGGAGTGGAAAACCAAAGTAATTTAGTCAAAGATTTTCAGTGGAGGATTATCATGAAATAAATTTTCAGCACATTTCAAGTGGGGTAAAATAAATTGTATCAGGTAAAAGGGAAATCCATTGCCGTGCAGTAAATTAATATTATCTCTTGATCCCCTGAATGTTAATTTTCTGACTCCTCATTTCTCCAGCATTTTTAGTCCCGTTAGTCCTGTCTTTAGAACTAAAGCAGAAATTGATCATCTGGATTTTTTTCATTTTAGGATACCTAGTTTAGCAGGCCGAAGGCAAGATATTATCAAAGAAGACCATACTTACTCACGAATCTCATGTAAGGTCGTAGACACCCTCTGCTCACACTTTTTCTCCCTGTGGTAGGGTGAGAAAATTCTCCCCCACACACAAAGAAACCACAGCTAACTCAGTCGGAAAAGCAAATGAAATAAGCTGTATTTACATGTGTAAATGGAATGCAATGAATATGTACACAAATATACAGTGTCTACAATATATACAGAAATATACAGCAATGAACGTAATACAGAAGAGCTTTTTCCCTCCAGCAGGCCAGGGGGGTTCCCTGAACCCCCTCTCTCCCTCCCTACTTCCGTTTTTTCCCAAAAAGGGTTAGAGAGAGAGAGAGAAAGGCAATTAAGGAGAAAACTTCTGCTAGCTCAAAGTGTATGCAAGAATTAGTTTTCTTATCTGGTTAGCTTTGTTAATTCAAGGTCGCTCCTGTCTGGCAAAGCTGTTGCTTCAGAGAGAGAGAAGCCGACAAACCCACAGGAACAGAGAGAACAGACTGAACTCAGACAGAACTGACGGAACTTAAAAAGTTGCATTCTACCAATCTACCAATGAAATTAGTTTAGACTATCTTGTTGATATTTAAATATCAAAAACATTCAGCCAGAGTGTTCCAGCCATTGTCCCTTTCTTAAAGGCACAGCCTAAACCGGTCACACTCCCATAAGTTTCATTCGCTATCACCCATATGCTCAAAGTACCAGGGGCACGTGTCCCCACGGTGGCCTGACCATGAGAAATTGCTGGCAGTATAAAGGACAAGAGCTGCTGGCTACCAAATCTCCATCGTTCTTCTCATCTGCTGCTGTTCAGACAGCAACCTAGCTTTTGGAGGTGGGGATTTCAAGCCCTGTATACAATTTAGGTGTCAGTAGCTCTGGTGGTCCTTTGCTTTAGAGTCATACTTCCTTCAGTCTGATAAATCTGAGGTTGCAGTTTTTTCCCTTTTGAAGCATACCTTTGTTCCCTAGGCAAATTGTCACAAGCATCACTCTGTATGTGATAGACTGTAACCTTTTTGCCACCTTGCTGGTATTAGGTGTCAGGGTTTTTCACTGACAACCTAGACCTTACAGTCCCTAGGGGGAATGGAATGAAGCTGGAGGTGGGGAGATTCAGGCTGCATGTGAGGAGGAAGTTCTTCACCATGGGAGTGGTGAAGCCCTGGCATGGGTTGTCCAAGGAAGGTGGCTGGGGCCCCGTCCCTGGAAGTGTTTTAAGACCAGGCTGGATGAGGCTCTGGCCGGCCTGATCTGGTGTGGGGTGTCCCTGCCCAGTGGTCCCTTCCAACCCTGACCAATACTATGATACTATGAAAACCCAGAGTCCTCGATATTCCTATTGGGATCAGTGTCCTGGGAGGTGTGTTCTGGAAATTGTGCTCTTTGTTATTGGCTCCCACTGTTCTTTTAATCCTCCTTCTGCTGTTTTTCTTCCTGTGTTCACACACATGCATATTTCCTTTATACAGTGTTCATACTGATTTAATTTATTCTGTTGCAAATTTCTGCAGCTTGGCAGGACAAAGACCTGCAGTTATGCTGTAGATGGTAGGTTAGGGAAGGTCTTTGGGATTTTTCACTGTGCTCTACAATAGCTAAAGAATAAATAAAGAAAAATAAAATAAAGGGAAGTTTTCTTAATGAAAATAGTGAAGATTTTTCAGGTTTAAGTGCAAATACAGTTGGGAAACAGTTCTATAGTGCTATCAGTCTCACAGTAGTTTGGAAGTTACTGGGTTAAATGAAAATCTCTATTGTAAATTAATTTTTAAATTTAGAATGATTTGGTTTGGAAGAGACCTTTAAAGATCATATAGCCCAGCCATCTCTTTTCGGTGATCAGACAGTTAAGATGTGAAATGTAAATAGCAAATAGAAGACTTCCTTTCAATTTTTTCTTAAATTAGTGTGGTGGATGGGTTTTTATCAGATCCAGATGATTTTGGTGTATTTGTTCTGCTTTCTGAAGCCTTAGGGCTGGTAAAATTGTTTTGCCTAAAATTTGAACTTGTTAGTATTGAAGGCTTGTGACGGTGCCAGCAGTGTGTTTTGTTAGAAATGCAAAATCTACAAACATGGATTTTCAGGTTTGTGTTATAATATTTGGTAGTTCTGCAGCATTGGAAATGCCCTTCAATTTCCTACTAGTGAGGAAAAAAAGATCTCAAGAGTGTGTTAGCTGTGCAGCCCTATGTGAGAAATGAACTCACTGCTAAATTTTGAATGCAAACAGTTTATTATAAAATAAAGGCAAAACAGCCCTGGGCGCATAGCAGGTTCGCTAGAGGTGCACCATAACAACACGAGTTGGGCTTATATAGACGTCAAACTTATACACATTCATCAATATCTCCACAAATCCCTTCACATTTCCCAAGCATGCTCCCACCCACCCTCCCACCATTTCCAGTCCCACCTGTTGTTGACTTTAGTCTTCAGGGCTGGGATAAGGGTTTGCAGTCCTGACCCAGACAGTTTCTGACATCTTGACGCCTCACCCTCCCTCCATGTCTCTCCCAATACACATCCTACACAACACAGACTACAACCAGCCAGTCAGCTTAACCCTGTGCTCCCTAGCAACGCTGGCACCCACTGGTACCTACCTTCCCCTTGCAAAAGCCAAATATAGCAATTTCTCACAATCCCTCCCCTTCTTTCTACTACATTTGGCTTGAGCCATAATAACCTGAGAAATCCTCCCAAGAGGATCCCTTTTAGTCATGCTCCCCTTCTTCCCCCGGCCCCACAAAGTTCCACCATTTCACCTGTTTCAAAGGTGGGGATGAAACAGTTACATAACCTGGCAACAATTCTGTAACAAGCAAAACTGATGTTCCTTGCCTGAGAATATTTCCTCTCTTACTTTAATAGGTACCATACACAGTGAGTGAGGATGGTATACCAAGGTCTGGGTGACAACTTTCTCCCTCCAAGTGGTTAATCCCAGGAATTAGGAGTCCAATTTGACTTGAATTCCACTCACACAGCCTATGGGGTTGCTGCCCATAGCCATGGTACACTGATACCTGTAGAGATATATGTGGTAGGATGCCATAATGTGTCCTTGGCGATTTGTCCATCCCTTTTGATTGAAGAATAGATAAATAATATAAAAATTATCTTCCCCCAGTCCATGTGCTTTGGAAGATTGAGGTAGTTTTATTGGCATGAGCAATGCTGCTGCAGCACTATAGTTGGAACTACTTTGGTTTGAAAAGAACCCATATATTATTTTAGCAAACAGATCCAGAATCCCAGAATGGGTTTGGTTGGAAGAGACCTGTAGGATCATCAAGTCCAACCTCATGTTGGCTTTTTATTTTTTAATTTTGGTTTGGTTTGGGTTTTTGTGCTGCATAGCCACTGTGGTTCAGGCAGTTGTTAAAATCACAGCCAGGTACTGGTGTGGCTACTAGAACCTGTCCTGCTGTAAGCACAGCTTTCTGCTGCCAGTTCTGTTTATTGCAGTTGGAAAAATAAAGAAGCATAGACTTGTTCAGGTTGGAAGAGGTGTTTAAGATCATCGAGTCCAGCCATTAAGCTAACACTACAAAGCCCACCACTAAACCTTGTTACTGAGCACCACATCAAAGTGTCTTCTAAATTATTGAAGGGATGATGACTGAACCACTTTCCTGGTGTGATAGCATCCATGGAAATGTCTATGGATCTGTCACGAGCCCACTAGTAGGTTGCATCTCTACCTTGATGTCCTGACGAATCGTGAGCCCACCGAGCTAAGAATATCTCACCTCAGTGTTTCCAGTCGAGATCAAGATCAGAGTCCATGTCTACTTGAGAAACTCTTGCAGCTAAATCTGCCTGATGGTTGTGTCACTGTTCCTCAGTAGCTTTGCTCTTAGGGATGTGAGCATCAATGTGTCTCACCTTCACTGGAATTCTCTTGATTCGATCAGCAATGTCCTGCCACAGGTCAGCTGCCCCTATAGGCTTTCCTTTTCTCTGCCAACCATTTCTTTTCCAGTTCTTTAGCCAACCCCACAGAGCATTGGCTACCATCCATGACTGTGACATTTATGCTGCTATTAAGCAGGGAAAGAGAATTAAGCCCTTATGGTATGGTGACAGATGGTCCAAGTACAAGTATGCTGAAGCTTGGCAGATTGACTACATCACTCTACCACGTTCTCGTTCTGGTAAGCAGTATGTGCTTACTATGGTAGAGGCAAACACTGGATAGTTGGAAACTTATCCAGTTCCACATGCAACTGCACGCAACACCATTATTGAATATATGTGTGGTAGGGTGAGAAAATTCTCCACCCCACACACAGAAACCACAGCTCAGTCGGAAAAGCAAATGAAATAAGCTGTATTTACATGCATAAATGGAAATGCAATGAATATGTACACAAATATAGAGTATTTACAATATATACAGAAATACATAGCAACGAATGTAATACAGAAGAACTTTTTCCCCTCCAGCTGGCCAGGGGGGTTCCCTGAACCCCTCTCTCTCTCCCTACCTCCCTTTTTTCCCAAAAAGGGTTAGAGAGAGAGAGAAAGGCAATTAAGGAGAAAAATTCTGTTAGCTCAAAGTGTATGGAAGAATTAGTTTTCTTATCTGGTTAGCTTTGTTAATTCAAGGTCGCTTCTGTCCGGCAAAGCTCTTGCTTCAGAGGGAGAAACAGGCCCACACGAACAGAGAGAGAAGAGTACAGACTGAACCCAGACTGAACTGACAGAACTTAAAGTTTCATTCTACCAATCTACCAATGATATTAGTTTAGACTATCTTGGTTTTGTTTAAATATCAAAAACATTCAGCCAGAGTATTCCAGCAACTGTGCCTTCCTTAAAGGCACAGGCTAAACTGGTCACACCTGGGCACCCTGTTCCTGTGCTTGACAACCCTTTCAGTGAAGAACTTTCTCATAATTCACAGATTGTGTCTGGTTGGAAGGGACTCTCAAAGGTCGACTTGCTCCATTCCCCCGTGATCAGCAGGAGCACCTCCAGCTAGATCAGGCTGTCCAGGGCCACATGGAATCTGATCTTGAATGTCTCAGGGGTGCAGCCTCAACCACATCACTGGGCAAGCTGTTTCAATGGTGTACCACTTCCATTGTAAAGAACTTCCTCAGGTCCAAGCTAAATCCACCCTGTTCCAGTTTAAAAACATTGCCCCTTATCCTGTCACTACAAGCTCTTCCAAACAGTCTTCCTGTAGATCCCCTTGAAATGTAGTTACAAGGACTCCCAGGAACCTTCTCTTCTCCAGGCTGAACAGCCCCAATTCTTTAAGGCTGTCTTCACAGGAGAGGTGCGCCAGCCCTCTGATCATCTTTGTGAACCGCCTCTGGTGCCAGTTGAGGCTTCTTCCTCTTCTTCCTCCAACTCATTTCCTGTCCTGCTTCCCCATACCCATTTGCTTGGCTCTAGCACTGCTGGGCTACACTGGGGCTAGTCAATTTAATTAGATGGCCTAGCCCTCAGCTTTACAGTAGAATCTGCAAGTACTGTATGGAAATATTGCCTCTTTGAAACACTGACATGCAAAATGGTCAAATAATCTATTTCATTCAATTGTAGTACTGTGGGAATTGTTTCTGTGAGAAATGGGGGAAAATATTATCTATATGTATGTATGTATCTTGAGTGCTTTATAGTTCAGATATTTACTGGAATCTGCTTGCTGTGGAGCCATGTTTTGTGTACTGCAATTTACATATGTCAGTCTGGATCCGTACATGATTTTCAGGCAGTCTGTATTTCTTTAGTATTGTAATACTTTCAAATAGGGTGGGAGCATTGTCTTGGAATGTAAGACTGATATATAGAAAGCAATGCTGAGAATTAAATTAATATTGGCAATTACCAATACAGTTTCTGTAACACAAACACAGAATGAAATTTCATCCATGTGAATTTCCAGAAATCACTATCTGATGTGGAGCAGCTTTAGGCTATTAAGCATTAGGTTGTTAAGCTTTACTTCTTATTTAACCCACCCAGGATTTGCCTAGTAAGAAGGTGTGTACTTAGCAGGGCAAAACTTTTTTTATTGCATGTGCTTTATGAATTTTTAAGAAATGCTCTTTGGTATTTTGTGAGATGACAGTGTAAGAAATAAAGAGATACATACTAAACGTTTGGGTCTGTGAGAAACAAGCTCACTCATGGTTCTAGATCTTCTTTGTGGCAATTACAGAGGTCTACTCATCTTGCCTCCTTCAATCCCCACCAATAATCTGCTTGGATTATGTCCCCTCCCCTTGTCCAAGGAGGTTTTACCAATTTCCTTTCCTGACTACTTTCTAGTTTGTGATGTTTTCCAGCAAGGATCATTACCACTCCTATTTTGATACCGGAACTCATCTCATGACCATCTTTAGGTCCTCCACAGTGCATTCAGTGGGTGGATCCATGGGTCCTTTAACTATGGTTGCATGTGTCCATCCTTTCTCAGCCACCTGTACTGCAGTCTCTGTGGTCTAACTAGTTTAACACAGTTTTTGGTGCTTCAAAGTAACACAAAGAACATAGATGAAGAAAAGAAAAACAAACCAAAACAAAACACAACAAACCAAACCAAACCAAAACAAAACAAACAACCTGGAGAGAGTTATAGGCAAAACTACAAAAGGGAGTTAAACAGCAAGCTAAAAAGATGCAGCAGTGAAACTTGATTAGAAAGCCTTATAAAAAAATAGAACAACAACAACAAAAAAAAAAAAAAAGGCAGTTGCTGACTCCTTAAAGGACTCTGGCAAAATTCTTCTACTCAACACCTTCTCAGTAGAGAACTCAACACACAAGCAGTTAAATCCCCATTACTGGGATCAGGAACACGGATTAGAATTACCTAAAACCTTTATGCCAAAGGCTTGATACCGTCAGTATTCTTTCTGCATCAGTTTGCAGACTCTTTTCTGATTATCTACAAGCCCAGGGAGGGAAAAATCTGCTGAATTTGGATCCACATCACCTCAGCAAAGAAGCAGAATGAGGGCGTCATCATTGAGAAGTAGTTGCACAAGGAATGCAGGGCTGCTTCCCAGCACCCACTGGCACCCAGCGTCACCCACCATCTCCTTGCAAAAGCCAAATAAAACAATTTCTTGCACCTATATAGCTATTTCTAGAGACAAGAAGGATGTCCCTTTTTTAGCTGGCAGAGGTAAAGACAACTGAGAGGCCTCAGCAATTTACTGTTCTCATTCATTGTGCATTTCCTAATGTTATACAACCTCTATAGCACCCTTTTCCCACTGCAGACTGTAGCTACACTGCAGACAGGTGGTGACAGCTAAATATTTGCAAAGCTTTAAAACAAGGGCCTTAATTTTTTGAAGGAGCTCATAAACCCTTGAAAGTGTACAGTTAACCTACCAAAGGCTTTAGACCACCGCATTGTTACTGTAAGCTCATTTTTTCTAATCCTTTCCTAGATGCAGGCTGGCCTTTTAGCACAACTTCCCCACCTCACCACATGGCCTTTCTGTGCATGAGTGCTTGAAACAGGCAGAGCTGATCATTTATGACAGGCATTTTGGAACTTGCTTTAGTTTTTAAGCAACAGGTACTGGTTTGCCATCCTTTCTTGATTCCTTTTGTGTTTGTATTTAATTTTCAATCTTGTCATGTGCCAAATACCACAGTCTTTTAATTTTAACCAGTAGCTTTGTACAAGTGAAAAAAAAAAAAACAACAACAAAAACCTCAATTAAGAAAAAGCTATATTGAAGAAAGCATTTCATTTTCCAGGTCTTCAGTTAGGAAAAAAAAATCCTGAAATTACAGTAATGGCTCATAGTGTAATTTAACATTCATTTTAAAATGGCTTCACTGTAGAAGGCAATATCTAGTGAAGTACAAACTATTACCTATTTTACTTGTAGATGGTGTTCTGTGTGATAATCTGCCTGTGCTCAGGGAAAGATGGAAGAATGGCACTGTGAATTTAAAATTATGGCAGTCCCTGATCGCAGTGTTTTGGTTTACAGTTCTGCAGTGTTTGCGTAACAAATGCTCAACTACCATAGAATGCAAACACTGACCCAAATAAATTACTTCACAAAGCTACTGAAGTCTCTTTTACAGCAATGTGCTTGGTTCTTTCAGTTCTTTTTCCTAGAAAGATGCATGCATTTAAGAGGAAATGATCATTTGCTGCTTGCAGAGAATGACTTCAACTTCTCTCAGCATTCCCTCCAGTGGTGACTCTCTGGGTCTATTTATTCAGCTGGAGCAATGAAGTTGGCTACTGTGTTATCACTAGTTTGCATCATACCTGGATTATGAATTTAGAAGAAATTACATGTGGTGGGTTAGCACCCTTTTCTGAAAAACAAAAGAACAAAGCAGGGTGGAGGGCTTGCAGGTACTCTTCACTCCCTGCAGGGCGTTTTTCCCCTGGGAAGCTGAGTCTGTTCCACTCCCCCCTCCCTGCCCAGCTAGGGTATAAAAAGCAGGGCATCGTAGCTGTTGGCCTTTCTTCTCTGGCTCCTGCCTCTGCTGGATGAGAGCTACTGCAGCTGCCCTCCTGCTCCTCTGCCACGTGGTCGGACCTGATCCTTTCCCTGCTGCCTCCACGCTTCCTCAGAGAAAGGCTGGTTTTGTATTATTCTCTTGTTTTTGTCCCCCTCCCATCCATCCTTGTTCCTTGCCCTTGTGAATCTTTTCCTGTTATTGTTATATATATATATATATATTGCTTAAAGACAACTCTTTCCCTCTCTACTTCCAAGCCAACTCCAAATTATTGTTTGGTGGATTTGCTCCTTCCTTTTCTCCCCTTTCTGTTGGTAGGGAGGAGGGGGGTAGTGGGGTAGAGATTCTCAGCCTTGCCCCCCACCTGAACTCTTAACTTCCAGTTAAGGCTCAAACCACCACATTACATTTGAAGCCAGTATTTTTGTATCATAAACAAGCAATTTGAATACTGCACAGCACAATTTCAGAATGATTTTTAAATGCCTTGAGGCCACAGACCAGTAGATCCATATCACTGCCCCAACAGTAGCTTAAAACCTGTGAACAGTATTGAAAGTAAATGACACATCCAACACAAAAGTGTTTGAGGTGACCAGCTGTGACCTCAGCAGCGGGTGAGTGGCTGCAGAAAAGAAGTGCACTGTCTTTCTCATATAGTATATAGTCTGTCAGAGTATTTACTGATTGTCAAGCCAACATATTCAAAGGAATTAAATTCAGGTGAAGAAATAAAAAGCATATGCTCTCCTCCCAGTACTATCTGTTTAGCCAAGTCATAACTTACTATTAAAAAAAAGAAAAAGGAAATTCAAATCAGAAATGTGAGAAACTCATCTTCCTGCCTGTCTCTTACAGGCTTCCATAGGCACAAAGTTGCCTCCAGAAACAGCAGGAAAACAAACCATAGAGTACTCTCCACACTGCTTCCTGAAGCCTGGCAAGCGAAGCAGACTGTCAATAGGAGAGACTCAGAAAATGCAGGGCTGATTCTGTATGACAGAACTGTGTTAAACCATCCAAGACTGTAAAACTTCATCTCTGTCATTATCCCTTTGAACTATGAGCAATGTTGCAAATGGTACAGGGTCTAATTGAAGGCCTGTGGCTAGTTGTATTCCCCAAGGGTCAGTCTTTTTCAACATCTTCATCAGTGACCTGGATGAAGGGACAGAGTGTACTCTTGGCAAGTTTGCTCACGATACAAAACTGGGAGGTATGGCTGACACACTAGAAGGCTGTGCTGCTATTCAGCTAGATGTGGACAGGCTGGAGACTTGGGCAGAGTTGAGCCTCATGAAGTTCAACAAGGGTACATGTAGAGTTCTGCACCTGGGAAGGAATAATCCCTTGCATCAGTACAGGTTAGAGGGTGACCTGCTGGAAAGAAGCTCTGCAGAGAGGGACCTGTGAGTACTGGGGGACAAAAGTTTGCTATGAAACAGCAATGTGCCCTTGTGGCCAAGAAAGCAAATGGTATTCTGAAATGCATTAAGGAAAAAATGGTGGCCAGCAGGTTGAGGGAGGTTCTCCTGTTCCTCTACTCTGCCCTGGTGATGCTGTACCAGGAGTGCTGTGTCCAGTTCTGGGCTCTCTGGTTCAAAAGAGACAGGAAACTGCTAGAGAGTCCACTGGAGGGCTATGAAGATTATTAGGGGACTGGAGCATCTCTCTTACAAGGAGATGCTGGGAGATCCTTAGCCCATAAAAGAGAAGACTGAGACGTAGAAATACCTCAAGGGTAGAGATCATGAGGATTGAGCTGGGCTCTTCTCAGTGGTGGCCAGTGATAGGACAAGGGACAATGGGTGCAAGCAAGAACCCAAGAGGTTTCATTTAAACTTAAGGAGAAACTCCTTTGAGGTTGACGTAGTGCAGGAACAGGCAGTCCAGAGAGGTTCTGGAGTCTCCTCTGGAAACTTTCCAAATCTGCTTGGATGTGTTCCTGTACAACTTCATATAGGTGTACATACATTAGCAGAGGTATTGGACTAGATGATCTCCAGAGATCCCTTGCAACCCCTATCATCATTCGGAGATTCTGTGATTTGTGCTTGACAAAATTAAACAAACAAACAAACAAAATGGTTAATATTATCAGTCTAGGAAAGACTAAAATAGGGGAAAGAAGAACACAACAGGGAAATGACCCGAGGGAAAGTGGTGGTGAAGATAGCTCTCTGCTTGGGTCTCCAACCTTCTTCCAATTCCTGATTCTCTTAGGGCAGATCATTTGAAACACAGCAGGCCACATTTGCCTGCAGCCCTAGATCAAAAGAAGCACAAGTCAGCTCTGTGACAAATGTTCTTTTCCCCTCATTTAAAGAAATTATGGAATCCATGGAGACAACTACCTTAACCTAGTTTTTACTGAGCTGTTATGTAGACAGCCGAGAAGAGGAAGCTGGAAAAAGTGGGAAATTCTGCATGAATTTGGGAAAAAATATCTGCATATTTCCCAGGGGCTTTCACAGAAGACATCATAGGTGTGAATAAGGAAACAAATTAAATATAGGGAGGCATATGGAAAAGGGTGTTTCATAGTGAAACATTAACTGCAGGAGAGAAATGACAGAACAGGAGGTGAACTATGCCAAAAAAAGATAAGAACACACTAGAAATGCAATGTAAAAAAAAAAAAGCCTCAGAAGTGAATTCCAGTCCTATTTCATGAGTCAATAGCAGCACTCTATGAAAAGTTGCCATCCTCTGAAGGTGTCTCAGTGGTGTGTGACGATACAGATGTATATACAGCAATAAAATAACTCAAGTTAGCCATTCACCCACTTCCTACCCCAGTGTGAGAAAGCAAGTAGATTTAACACTGCAGATGTTGGGGGCAAGCACTGAAACTACTGTGGTCTTGCTGAGCCACTAAAGCTGTGATATGCTTCTCCATTGCCAGAACCCTGTCCACCAGCAAAGCAGCACTATTCAGGTGGTCTTTGTGCTCCCAGGAAGGAAAATTCATAGGTCCTGGCTGCTGCTACTTTCCCTGAAATAATTTTTGTTTGGAAAAAAGTTTCCTTCTGAATAGTACTTTCTTCAGTTTTCAGTCGTTCTAGATCAGGAATCTCTATTCTATCTATCAGTTTGGAAGTGTCTGTGAGAAGTGTCTCTAATTCACAGCTACTTTTGGATGGAGAACTTTCACCTTTTCTTATTCGTCTCACAGATACTGTGGGTTAATCCTGGTAAGCAGCTAAGCCACTTAGAGCTGCTCCCTCACTTTCCACAGCAGGATGGGGAAGAGTTTTGGCAGGGTAAAAGCAAAGCAAAGAAACAAAGAAACAAAGAAACAAACAAAGCAGTGAGTTGAAACAAACACAATTTAGTAGACAAAGCAAAAGCTGTGCATGCAAATACAGCAAAATGAAGAATCTATTTTCCCCTTCCCACAGACAGGCAGGTGTTCAGCCATCCCTTTGAAAGCAGGGCTACAAAACATATAATGGTTCCTTGGGAAGACAACCACCATAACCATGAGCAACCACTTTTCCTCATTATCCCCAGCTTTTATCCCTGTGTATGATGCCATATGGTATGGAAAATCCTTGCATTCAATTGGAGTCAGTTACTTAGCTGTGTCCTCTTCCGCCTTGCACACCCACAGCCCACTTGCTGGTGGGGCAGTGTTAAGAAACAGAAAATGTCTTGAGGCAGTCTAAGCACTGCTTAGCTATAGCTAAAACATTAGTCTGCTGTGGTTACACTTCCAAAACAGCACAATGCAAGCTTCTCTGGAGAATATTAATTCTGTCCTAGCCAATACTAGGTCGTATACCAGAAGATCAAACTCGGGCTGCTGCTAATGAGCATAATTTTGGCCTACCAAACTTGATGTCAGTCATCTGTGTTCTGCCTTATAGAGAGTAATGATTGTCTGGAAACTGCTATAAATGCTGTTGGTGTTGGCTGACATCTCAAGTTCATGTGAGTATTGTCAGGCATGTTCAGTACCTGCCACAGAGCTCTTCCTCAGTTGCTGCAGTTGTGAAAGGAGTGAAAAGGAATGATGCTAGTGACAACAATCCACACAAACAATGTTATTACCAACTAAGTTAACTCATTGTCTTCTAACCAGCCCTGGAAAGAAAAAGGCACTCTTTTTTATTTTCCTTTTTTTTTTTTTTTCCCTTTTTTTTTCCCCCCAAAGTCACATCAGAGAGGGACACAGCAGAGTAAAATGTCTTCAGAACCACCCTTCTGAGGTTGTGTAGACACACATTTTCCTCTGTGATTGCAGCTGCTTCACTTCCTACAAAGCTGAAACTCCAGTCCCTTCTCTTGTGAGTGGAAACTGTGGGCATGGGAAAGAGAGCAGGATGAGATCAAGAGTAAGCTTTTATTTTCTGGATGCTGAAAAGAATCTAGAAGAAACACTGTTTCTCATCCCTTGTTACTTAATCTCGATTTTCTTTTTCTGCTCGGTTTAGGCTGTTAAATTTGTGGGATTTGTTTTGTTTTGTTTGTTTGTTTGGGTGGGGTTTTTTGGTGTGTTTTTTGTTGTTTTGTTTTGTTTTGTTTTTCAATTGTGAGTACTCTGTATTAGGTTTTGTTACTTCTGTGCTACCATTCACCAGACTTTTTCCATTAATAAGCTTCCTATCTTTACCCCAACTCCAAACAAACCATTACTGCTGATGAAAGCCTCAGTCTTCTCATGTTTCCCATTCACAGCTGCTGTTGGGTGGAGAACTTTCTCCTTTTTCTATTCATCTCACAGATACTGTGGGCTAATCCTGATAAGCAGACACCACTATTTTGTTAATTACCTTCTCTCTAAATGGGAATGTGGTGAAACAGGAATCTCAAGGAACACAAGAAGGTGCCATGGGATCTTTATTGACGCCAAGGTCCTGAACGACCTCACTGCATAACAGAAGGTGGTGACGACTCTAGGTGGATAGATCTGATGTGATACATCAGGCATATATAGAGATAAGTATGTATACACATCTGTATAGATGCATAAATATATGAGGAAAGCCAGAGCTGTGTCTTGGTCTCAAGAGGGAAAGAGACTCAGTTGTTTTGAATATTCCCGTGTTATGAAATTAGAGGCACAAACGAGGCCAAAATATCAACAGCAAGGCCATTTATTAACAGAATAAAGTGGATGGAGCAGAAGGAGAGAGAGAGAGAAGAGGGAGAGAGAAGAAGAAAGGAATTATATTACCACCATCCACCCCCAAGAAGGTTTGGGTCTGTGGAGGAAGGGTGCTGCCTTGTTAGCTGTGCTGTTCTCCACTGGAGGAGGGGAGGGAGAGATCCCACAGTCCAAGTCCAAGTCCTTCTCTGAGCAGCCTCCTCAGCTCCATGACATGCAGCAGGAGGAACTTAGGACACTGAGAGAGGGTTCCTCCTGGTCTGCTTCTTCCAGGCTACATGGTGATGTCTCTGTCCTTTTATCTTCTGATACTCTCTTTGTTTTTCTTCAAAGCGGCATTGCCCAGGTCTTTTCCTCTCGAGCCAGTAGCTGGTCAGGGCTTTTATATAGTTTTCTAGGTATGTGTCCAGGTGATGAATCCATTGTCCTTTTCACCATCCTCCCTTTCTGGGGTACTGATGGGTAGACATGATCTTGTCTATGCACATTCCAGACAGTTATCCAGCAGGTCTGCCCAATACACATCAGCTACTGTTTGGGCAAGGAGCAAAGGTGATTTTATCTTTGTTGAGAGACGAGATGTAGACTCTTACAAGCTGAAAAATACTATATTGCATTCAGGCTTTTATGTTGCATTCAAGCTTTAAGGAAACATCTGCATCTCTTGCTCTGCTGCCTGATGCTGTGCTGGGTGTTAAGCTACCAGAGATACAACAGTCTAAGGATGAAATTGTTTTATAGTGTGGAGATAGCATCTGTGAGTTGAAAGGCTCATCCTTTGATGTCACAGTGTCAAATCATGTCATAAGAAAGTGGGTAACATCAAGCTTTTGATATCTTAATGTTACTCAGATTTTCCTGAGTGTGTTCCAGTATGCATTTTCTTGGAAAAAAAAATTGCATTATCCTTATATAATTCTGACTCTAGTCCCTACTGCAGCACTTGCCACCTTTGCCAAATCAATTCAAAGATTAAACTTCTGTGTTATTCCAAAGTGAATTCTACCCATATGCACAATCTCTTTAGTTCTGGAAATACAACTCTCTACAAGTGGCACTGGTTAAGCCTTAGGTCAGCACAGTTTACCAGTTGCTAGCAGGGTGGCTTCAAGAAGCAGATGTGGGATAGGACAATTTCCATTACATGAATTTTCCAGTGTCTTCCCACAAATCATTTCCCTCCTGTCCAAAAGGGCAGACATCTTCTTCTAGAATGCCTTAGTAAAGGATCCAGCATCTGCCTCCGTGTATGATGGGTCTTACAATATGGGGAATTTTTACAGGAAGTTCAAACAACCCTGAAAAACGTCTGTGAGAGACTAAAGCTTGTCTCTCCTGGTGTGAGTCAACAAAGATAAAATCACTTGCTGATTGCCCAGACAATAGCTGATGTGCGTTGGGCAGAGCCACTGGAAGGACTCTTGGAAGGTGCAAAGATAACATTGCTCACGGGACTGCAGCAACAATGGCCCAAGGGCCCAGCTATCACGCCTTCAGGATAAGATCATTTCCAGCCATCAGATACCCCAGGAAAGGATAATGGATTCACCACCTGTTTCCTGATGTGTAAAGAGTGTGTGGGTAGGTAGATGGAGAAGGAGGAGGTAGAGGCCTCCCCCCCTCCATCCAGACGGCTGCCCAAACTCACCTGAGTACACAGAAAGATTTCCTGGGGAACGATACATGGACAAAGATGATTTCCCAGAACGATATCCTGGGGAACAACACCTGGACACTTGCCTGAGGACTAAAAAACTGTATAAAAGACTGGAGGAACAACTGGCTTGTTAGAGAAGAAAACAGAGGAAGAAAACTGGAGAAGAAAACTGGAGAAGAAAAATGCAGAAGAAAAATGCAGCACCACACGCTGGAAAGATCACGGGGCCAACACAACGGATTCTGGACTCTGAAAACCCTCTCTCTGCGCCCTAAGTTCTGCCTGCTGCAACTCATGGAGCTGAGGAAGCTGCTCAGAGGACCACATCCCTTCTACAGCCAAAGCCTCAGCACCCTTCCTCTACAGACCCAACATCTCCTGCAGTACCGTTTCTCTACAGACCCAACACCTCCTGCAGTACCTTTCCTCCACAGACTCAAACTGTCTTGGGGGGTGGTGAGGGGTGTGGTAATATAATTCCTTTCCTCTTCTCTCTTCTCTATTTTCTCTCTCTCCCCTTCTGATCCATCCACTTTATTTATGTCCATCCACTGTATTTATGTAATAAATAGTCTAGCTGTTGATATTTTGGCCTCGTTTGTGCCTCTAATTTCACAACACGGGAATATTCATTAAAAACCTGAATCTCTTTCCCTCTCAGGATCGAGACATTACAACATCCCTGAAAATATAAACTTGCTCTGTAGCTGCTTTCACTTGAGCTGAGCTACCTCAGTTGAGGTCTGGCAGAAGAGCATACTCTTGACCATGCTATGGATGATAGAACTACAAATTTCTTTAAATACACTGCAAAAATGCAGATTCTGTGGGTTTTGTTCTAATTTTGTTTCAGTAGTAATTCACCATCTGGAATCACAGCATCTTGCTGCTACTTCTATGATTCTACTTGCTGTCTCTCTCTCCTATTTTTTTTTTATTTTCCCTTCTTAGTGTGAATTGTTGGCAGATTTTGTAAATGAAGAAGGGAGGGTTGGGTGGGTGGGGGAAATTCCGAAAGGGCTGCCTCTTTTAGTTGCTTTGCACTTCCACACATCAATATCTACTATCTATGAGGTGCTCAATTGGTCCCAACACTTTCTTCTTTCTCATGGAAGGGGCAACATGGAGGCCACTCAGCTTCTGCAATTGCTCATAGCTGCCCCCATGATTTCAAAGGGACTCAATCTTGGAAGCCACAAAGAACCAACATCATAGTGGCAACTGGTTCAACCAACTTGACTTTTCATGCCATTAATCCACATGACATGTATGAACTGAGACATGAGACAGCCACTCAGACTTATTGATGAGGGCAAACAAGAACACATTCTTCCAGATTTTTCCAGGCTTTTCTGCCTTCCACAAACTCCCTAACACTACTGGTGGTTTTGCAGTCCAGAAGGTGAGGTGCAGGCTGTTACTCTGGGCAAGAACATCATGTTGTCATTATTCTCATTCATATTACTCAGAATTTTATTAAAACATGCATTTTAGGTAAAGTAATTCTCAGTCTGTCTTCCCAAAATGAAATGTGTTGCTCCCATATACATGACAGCATTGGGTAAAATAAAGTGCAATGGCTAATAGATCTGCTACTACATATATTCTTTTAGTTCCATTATATAGTAGGCAGACAGAGAAAAACCTGGTTTTGATATTCCCTTTGTACAGAATATTTGAGTCCTAAATGATGTGAGGAACTGGTGTCTCAGTTTTGGAGCTGGCCTGCTGATCTCGTAGACAAGTGTCCCTAAGAGTTTCTGATTGGTAAGATTTGTGATCAAATAGAATAGCTCTTTGTCCACTAGGTTGCAACTGCTCAAACAAAGACAAATAGACATGTGCATGTGTGTGAGAGTGAAAATCTTGAGTAATGTTGTGCCAGGACTTTGTGAATTGCTGAGTCTGTTGGGTACCTGGACATTTTGTCTCCATTAAGGAAGCACAAATAAGGAAGTAAACATGAGTAGTCCTAACAACACCTAATAGGAAAAAGAAGAAAGCAAACAAGTCCAAGGCCACAACCAGAAAATATTTTTAATGGATTTAGAAAAGAAAACTCCAGACTATTTAAACATCTTTCCTGAGTTTAATATTGAGTATGAATAACTTTGAACTAGTCTCCAATGGCTTTTACAATTTTAGTAAGCTCTGTTCAAGAAGTTGAACAGAAGTTTGAACAGTTTAGCTGCACATTCCTTTGAACCTGCAGAAGCTGGAGATGCCAGTTCAGTGCCACTGCTTGGGAAACACAAGTGTTTGAATGTAATGCAACTGTGGTCATAAGCAGATACATTTTAGGGAGACTTCTCTGTCATCTGTTCCAAACTCACTCAAGACATGTGCAGGGAAACCAAATATTCAATAGTAATTTGGTGATCCAGATTGCAAAAGTCAGGTTTTTTTTCCTGAGTATATTAATAAGAAAAATAAAAATCTGATCATGTCTATCTGCTGGTAGCTTCTTCACGTAGAGCCAGATGACAGCTTAAAAGTACAGACATTTATTAAAGAAATTATTAGATATTTTATTCTTAAGAAGAATTGGTCCTCAAGACCCTGCAGTGACTCAGAGACCCAGAAGCTTCCCTTGCTCTGCTCACAACTTAACAGCCAGCAAAAAATGCCTACCCCTACGCACTGCTTTGTGGAAGCCTGGCTGGGGGTATTTCAGTTCCACACGGTAGCCTGAGGAGAGGCTGTTGCTTAGAGTAAACATTTCATCTGGCAACCTTCTTTGCTAGTTGCCACTAGTAAAGTGCCACTCCTGCCCCTGGCTATACACTATCTGGCTGTTGCCCTCCCACCACACACCCCTCCTGGAGCCCTACTCTAGCTTTCTGTATTACCTTTCTCTTCCTCTGTTTTCTTGCATTTTGGAGAGTGTATGTAGTATGCTGTAACTGCATAGGTAAAAAAAACCAGCAACAAAACAGAAACACCACCAGTGTAGGGCTGGTACACTTGCACACCTACCTTCTCTGCAATAATCCGCTGTAGCTACAGTGAAACAAAGGAAAGAATGCTTTTACTTACTATTGTTATGCTCCTTAAGGAGAAGATTGTGGCAAGATGGAAACTAGTTCTGCACAGATCAGAAAGATACAGAATTAGTCTGCCACCTGATGAAAGTATTATTGCAATACTTAATTGTAAGATTTGTTACACACTGTCATTTGAAATATTACCCAGTATCTATGAACTCTTGCATATAGCTCAGGAAATAGTTTTAATAAAACTAACTGAGTTCCTCTCAGCTTGCAGTTTGGCTGAATATATCTCTGTCTGGGACAAGCAGGTTATTATGAGGTGGGGAAAAAACAGCAACTAACAAATCTGTGGTAGCTGCTGGCAACACCGTTGAATTCTGACTATTTACTTGGCTCAGTTACTACGCTTACATAAATCTCACAGGAAAAGCCTGTTGGAAATTTTTCTGCCTTTCCCCAGTAAGACTTTTTATAGTTTCAGGCCTCTCACATCTCAATACTGACTATGCAGTTTTCCAATTATTCTGTGCATTGCTTTCACTTTTTCTTCCTTACCCTTTCTGTTAAATGACCTTTTATGTTTGGTTGGTTGGGTATTTTTTGTTTTGGTGTGTGTTTTTTGTTTTGTTTTTAAACTTTGTTCTGTTTAATTCTGTTCTGGGGAGATGAAAGTTTGGGGAAGTAGAGGCAGTGCTATGCTTACTATCAGATTAAATGTAGTCTTGATAAATAAACATGCATTACAAATTGCTTTCTAGTGTGAATGCTTGGTTTAGTGTCTTTTAAAGAAGAAATTGCTTAACTGGAACAGTACATTCAGACTCCTTTAGCTAAAAGGTGAAATATTATTTTTGTATCTTCCTTCTAGTTCCACTGCAATCCCTTAAGATTTGAGTTGTTATTCTTGTTGTTAATCATCCATTTCAAACATGGGGATGAGACATCTGTTATTATTGTTATTAGCAGAGTTAACACTGCCCAAAGTGTCTAGCTAGTATTTCTACTCCTGGTAGGTGGGGAGTACCCTGATAAGTGGTAGAAGTCAGTATGTGGTTACTCGACAAAAACTTTCCAGAATGAGTCAATGCAAATGTGTGCAGCTGAAAACCACCAGCTAATCTCTCCCATTACCTAACCTGTGAACATTTACATTACTGAGCAGTAACTGCTTCTACAAATGCTGAGGTGTAGCCTCCCTTCACATACTGCATTCACTGCATTTGTGGTTCTGCTGCTTTCTTTTTGGGGACTTTGACCAAATAATTAATGAAATCTAATTTGTAAGCACAGTAGTCAGGAATTTAATTTCAATAGTGCTGAAATGGTCAGCTGAATCTTTTGGATGTTCCCAAATACTAGTGAAAGCAAGTGAAAATCTGAATGTATCTGTATGAATTTTGATGCACAAGTTTCAGAAAGTTACATCTGTGCATTTGTTCTTTGGTGTAAAAGGGGACTGGCATCAGTGGAGTGAAAACAGAATTACACAGTCCATTTGGGTTTTGTTTATGTTTTTGCTTTGGTTTGGTTTGGTTTTTTGCAGTCATGGGATATTTCTTTTTTAAGTGCTAACTAGTGTAGAAAGGGCCATGCAGATTTTCTGAGGAAAGATGCCATGTGTTGGCAAAGTGCTAGTATCCTCGCATTGTGACTGATGCTCTATAAATTTGTTTTTACAAATCAGCATTATTTTAGAGGCTGCATGCATTGGCTTGGAGGCTGTGGCAGGAGAGTGAGCCCACTGAGTGCTACTCATTAGCATAAAGGCAACCTCGGCGGGCTCACTTACCTCTATACCTGCCTCCTGACATCCTCAGTATGCAGGTATTTCCACACATGTGAGTCAGTTTTCTCTTCACAGTCTTACTGTCTTCTGTTTGCTGTTCTGTTCATCAAATCTGGAATGTATTTCTTTGAACTGGCAGATACAATTACTCTTGCAATCCTCTTTCATTATCTTCACACCAAATCAATGTACAATATTAATCCCTGAGTAGCTAAAGCTTTTACTTCAGAACAAGAGTAGCTCATACTTAATAAGAGAGTTCAGTTCTGTTAAGAGTGCCTAATATTAATTTGGCTATGTATCAGTTTCAGCTGCTGCAGTCTCAAGCTGAGAATAAAAGCCTCATTCACTCACATGGTCATATTTATTAGCCTCTTAAAATTTTCCACGAGTATGTGCTCAGGACTTTTCAACAGAAACTCCTCTCTACTCCTGTTCACTTAAATTTCAAGTGGAGGAAAGTCTGTGTCGGTTTAGTGAGGCCTGTGTAAGTATTTTGCTTTGAATCATCATTCCCAGATTAAAGTCAACAGAAGTGGCTGTAGGAGCAAATGATACTCGGTTTGGACATCCTTTACATTCAGTGAATTCCCTTCAGATTGATACAGAAGTTATATTAAACCTTTTAAAGGAGAGATGTAGGAGCCAATCTGTTTTGTGAACAAACAAGAAACAGGAATGAGAAATCCCTCCTCAATGCAGCAAGCACTTCCTGAGGGTGACTTGCTGTGGTGCTTCCAAGATAGGGTAATTTTGCATCCTGAGGGGATGTGGCATGGAGATACTGTATTCCATCAAAGACAGAAGAAAAGACAGTTAACTACGTGGTATTTCCTCCATCCAAACAGTAGTCTGCCATGTCAGTTTGGCTGACCCGTTTCCTTGAAGGGCTCACAATCACAGCATGTAGAAGATGTTTGCCATGCTGTGCCCAGAATGGCCTAGTATGGCACCATGCTGTAAATAAGTACAGCTAGATGACTCTGGTGGCATGCCAAAGTGATTTTAAAAGATATAGTTGCTACCCATCCTTTCTTCGACTAATCCTCTGTTCCGGCGGGAATCTTGCTCGGGAGCACACTGCGACCAGCAGCCTTGGGAGCACTAGCTGCTTCCAACCTACAGGACCGGCAGGGCACCCCCCAGGCTCTCAGCACTCGGCTGGATTCGGCACGGCCGTTTCTCCACGTGCTTGCTGCCCAGGAGCGCTCAGGCTCTCCACGTCCCTGGCGGTGCTTTTCAAAGCCAGCAGCACCGCCATCTTGCCGCCTTCTCTCGCCCGGCACGCGCCGCCGCACTTGTTCTCAATCTTGTCCAGCAGGTCAGGCGAGCAGGGCAGGCATGGTGGTAACGCGCCGCAATAGCTCCTTCAAAAAATCAGTCTCGACTCAGACTGAGGGGGAATACCAGCAGGTAGGCATGTGCCATAAGCAAGAGGTGGGTGTCCAGGCATATGGCTGCAGAGAGTGCTGGAGCCTGGCACTTGAGATGCAGGGTAGTGGGGACAACTCCTGCACCAGGTGTGAGCAGATCGACTATCTGCTTAACCTGGTGGCCAGATTGAAGGATGAGGTGACCAGACTTAGAGATGTCAGGGATTGTAGAGGGGAGACCAACTTGAGTAACCAGGCTCAGCAGGCTCCCCCTGCAGAGGCTGGTTATCCAAAAAACAGAGGGCAATAGGTGAAGGTTCCTCTCAAAAGACACAAATTCAAACCTCCTTGCCTCCCCTCACCTTCCCCACTGCCCGTGGAAAACAAGTATGGGGCACTGGAGGTCGAGGGGGAGGTGATTCTAATGCAGGAGGACACACCAGCTGGGGTTTTCCCTGAGGCAAAACAGCCCAAGGTGAAGCAGCCTTCCCCCTGGCATCAAGACTTGCTCCCTTAAAAAAAAAGAGGAGGGTAATTGTTATTGGTGATTCCCTCCTGAGGGGAACAGAAGGCCCCATATGTCAGCCAGACCCTATTCACAGGGAACTTTGTTGTCTCCCAGGAGCTCAAGTTAGTGATGTTACCAGAAGGCTGCCTAGTCTGGTGCAGCCCTCTGACTACTATCCCTTAATAGTTATGCAGTTAGGGAATGATGATGTTGCAACCAGAACTCCCAGGGCTATCATGAATGACTTCAAGGCCCTGGGGGATCTGGTGGAGGGGTCAGGTGCACAAATAATTTTTTTTGTCTATACCCTTAGTTGCAGGAGGGAATACAAGAAGGAACAGGACAGCAGCTGTAGTCAACAAGTGGCTTAGAGGCTGGTGCAGTCAGAAGAATTTTGGGTTTTTCAATCTTGAAAAACTTTCTACTGCACCAGGTCAGCTGGCAACAGATGGAGTACATCTGTCCCAGAGGAGGGGGAAGGTCACAGTACATGAGAATGGCCTGTCCCCCAAAGGTAAAAAGATTCTGTGAAAGGAATTAGCAGGCCTCGTTGACAGGGCTTTAAACTAGCTTCGAAGGAGGAAGGGGCTGAAACCACTCCCCCCAGACAGGAGTCTGAGGGTGGTAAGCTGGAGTCAGGGGCGAAACCAGCAGCCTGGCTGAAGTGCATGTATACTAATGCATGAAGTATGGGCAACAAACATGAGGAGCTGGAAGCCTTGTTGCAGCAGGAAAGATATGATGTAGTTGCCATCACGGAAACGTGGCGGGACAACTCGCATGACTGGAGCGCTGCAATTGACGGCTACAGGCTCTTCAGGAGAGACAGGCAAGGAAGAAGGGGTGGAGGGGTGGCCCTGTACATCAGAGAGGCACTTGATGCTGTTGAGCTAGAGATCAGGGACGATCGGGTTGAGTGCTTGTGGGGGAGAATTAGAGGGAAGACCAGCAGAGCAGACATCTTGGTTGGAGTCTGTTATAGACCACCCAACCAGGAGGAAGATGTTGATGAAGCATTATCAGCTTAAGGCTGTCTCAAGATCGCCTGACCTTGTTCTTATGGGTGACTTCAACCTGCCTGTTATCTGCTGGGATCACAACATAGCAGAAAGGAGGCAATCTAAGAGGTTCTTAGAGTGCATGGAGGACAGCTTCTTATTCCAGGTGCTGCGCGAGCCTACCAGGGGTAAGGCTCTGCTTGACCTCCTCTTCACCAACAGGGAAGGGCTGGTGGGTGATGTGGTGGTCAGAGGGTGTTTAGGCACCAGTGACCATGAGATAATTGAGTTTTTGGTATTCAGCCAAGCTAAGAGGGGCAGCAAGAAGACCTCCACTCTGGACTTCCGGAGGGCAGACTTCAGGCTACTAAAGGAACTAACTCAGAAGGTTCCTTGGGAAACAGCCCTTAAAAATAAAGGGGTCCAGGAGAGCTGGACCTACTTCAAAGAAGAGCTCTTGAAGGCGCAGGAACAGGCTGTGCCAATGTGCCAGAAGATAAGCCACCGGGGCAGACGGCCAGCCTGTATAGCTAATGAACTTCTAAAAGAACTAAGGGAAAAAAAGAGGGTGTATCATCTTTGGAAGGAAGGGGAGGCAACCCATGAAATGTTTAGGCAAGTTGCTAGGTCTTGTAGGAAAAAAATTAGGGAGGCAAAAGCACATTTGGAGCTCAGACTGGCCTCTGCTGTGAAGGACAACAAAAAGTCCTTCTAAAAATATATTAATAGCAAGAGGAAGGGCAAGGACATCCTCTGCTCCTTGGTTGACATGGAGGGGAACGTTGTAATAAAGGATGAAGAAAAGGCAGAGGTACTTAACACCTTCTTTGCCTCAATTTTTACTAGCAGGACAGAATGTCTTCCAGGCAGCTGGCCTGCAGAGCTGGCAGATGGAGCCAGGGAGCAGCATAGTTTTCCTCTGTTCCAGGATGGGACAGTTAGAGATCTTCTCAGCCACTTGAACCCCCACAAGTCCATGGGACCGGATGGGATCCATCCTAGGGTGCTGAGAGAGCTGGCAGATGAGCTGGCCAAGCCACTCTCCATCATTTTTCAGCAGTCCTGGCTCACTGGAGAGGCCCCCAGAAGACTGGAAGCTGGCCAACGTGGTACCCATCCACAAGAAGGGCCAGTTGGAAGAGCCAGGGAATTATAGGCCTGTCAGGTGACCTCAGTGCCAGGCAAGGTTATGGAGCGGGTCATCTTGAGTGCAATCACACAGCACTTACAGGATGGCCAGGGGCTCAGGCCCAGCCAGCACGGATTTAGGAAGGGCAGGTCCTGCCTGACCAACCTGATCTCCTTCTATGATCAGGTGACCCGCCTGGTGGATGTGGGGAAGGCTGTGGATGTGGTCTACCTGGACCTCAGCAAGGCCTTTGACACTATCCCCCACAGCAAACTCCTGGCCAAGCTGGCAGCCCATGGCTTGGACAGGAGCACACTGTGTTGGGTTAGGAACTGGCTGGAGGGCCGAGCCCAGAGAGTGGTGGTGAATGGTGCCACATCCAGCTGGCAGCCAGGCACTAGTGGTGTGCCCCAAGGATCAGTGCTGGGCCCCATGCTCTTCAACATCTTTATTGATGAGCTGGATGAGGGCATCGAGTCCATCATCAGTAAATTTGCTGACAACACCAAGCTGGGGGCAGGAGTTGATCTGCTGGAGGGCAGAGAGGCTTTGCAGAGGGACCTCGACAGGCTGGACAGATGGGCAGAATCCAACAGCATGAGATTGAACACATCCAAGTGCCGGGTTCTGCACATTGGCCACAGCAACCCCCATGCAGTGCTACAGGCTGGGGTCAGAGTGGCTGGAGAGCGGCCTGGGGGTGCTGGTTGATGGGAGGCTGAACATGAGCCTACAGTGTGCCCAGGCATCCAAGAGGGCCAATGGCATCCTGGCCTGCATCAGGAACAGTGTGGCCAGCAGGAGCAGGGAAGTCATTCTGCCCCTGTACACAGCACTGGTTAGGCCACACCTTGAGTCCTGTGTCCAGTTCTGGGCCCCTCAGTTTAGGAAGGATGTTGACTTGCTGGAACATGTCCAGAGAAGGGCAACAAAGTTGGTGAGGGGTTTGGAACACAAGCCCTATGAGGAGAGGCTGAGGGAGCTGGGGTTGCTTAGCCTGGAGAAGAGGAGGCTCAGGGGTGACCTTATTGCTCTCTACAACTACCTGAAGGGAGATTGTAGACAGGCAGAGGTTGGTCTCTTTTCCCAGGCAGGCAACACCAGAACAAGAGGACAGAGTCTCAGGCTGCACCAGGGCAGGTTTAGACTGGATGTTAGGAAGAAGTTCTATACAGAGAGAGTGATTGCCCATTGGAATGGACTGTCTGGGGAGGTGCTGGAGTCACCATCATTGGAGGTATTCAGGAGGAGACTTGATGGAGTACTGGGTGCCATGATTTAGTTGTTTAGGTGGATTGGATTGGTTGATAGGTTGGACACGATGATCTTGAAGGTCTCTTCCAACCTGGATTTATTGTATAAAACATCACCATGCTACATGCTTATTTATTGTATAATCCCTTAGAGGGGAAATAGTTAATAATAAAGCTCCATTTTTCCTCTGGGAAGTTACAGTTCATTGATAATAGATCTGACAAAATAACGGGCAGCCTAGGGCTTAGACCTAAAAGTAAAATAAAGTACCCAGGAAAGTGTTTGCAGAGGAACAGGTTCGATTTTTAAGACATCTGGGAAACAGAGTTTTATATCTAGTTACAGAAAAATCTAAGGAACTCTGTGGTGTTAGAGAGAGCCCAGAGAACTGGGATGGTTCATGGTATGTCCCTATGTAATGGTTTGGCACAAAGGCTAACCTGCCTGCTCCCCAACACAAAAGTGAGGGAAAGAGTAACACACAAAACTCAGGGCTGAGATAAAAAGAAAAGAGTTAAATGTAACATAAGATACCATAAGCACAATGCGTAATTACCTTAGCTAATAAAATAATTAATCTAATAATACAATGCATGATTACCTTAGCTTAGGCTATTTGCAGAAAAAGCATAGGGAAAAAGCCCAGCATAAAACAGCCAAAACTAGCAGCTACCTGACTCCCACTCTTTCTACCACCATACCTGCAGGAGGGAGCCAGCACCCAAGAACCCAGAACCCAGAAGCAGCAACTAGAACAGGAAACCTTTCATATCGTAATCTGAGCTTCAAGCCCCATAATACTTTGCTGCAGTCAGCACATTCATTTTTTTTGAAGCTGGCATGACTGCAGCATGGTGTGATTAACAGCAGCAGGTTCAACTCAATCCATGACACACTCTTACTATAGTTGTGACAGAAATAGTTGCCATTTGCTATCAACCAGCATATTTGGAAACTAACATTGCAATATGTCCTGTTGTGTGCAATCAATTTTAAAGCCCATTTGCAGGTTTCTGGATGGTACCTGCATTACTCATTATAAGCTAACTCAGAAGAGCATTTGATTTCACACCTAGATTCTGTTTCATTCCTTTCTGGGCATCACTGGTGCTGTTCTCATCCTTAACTTTGCTGCTGTCCGTGATTTCCTTACTGTTGCTGGCATCATCCTTGCAACTGCTTTCGCTGCCTCTCTGGCGTGCCTGGCATTGCTGCCCATGCCAAAAACAGAGCAGGCAGAGACATGGCAGCAGGAATGTTGAGACTAGCCTCGGAGAAGGCATATTTCTGCCATGGCCCTGCATCTTTCTGGATATCTGGAGAGGGTTAGGTAACCAGAGCTTTTATGGCTGTCTGCTCGTGATATCTTAGAGTGCTACTATGGGGTGACCATTTAACGGTGTGTTGGTTTTTTCCCACTTGTGTACAGAAGAAGAGCTGGCTTGTAATCAGGACAAGAAAGCAATTTAAAGTGGTTTGAAATGAGACACCTGGGCTAATCCAAGTATCCTGGCTTTATTCTGCAGTAAGCATGTTTAGCAGCATTCAGAAACACTGTCTGAATTGCCTAAGAAATTGAATTACTTGTTACAGCTGGCTAGAACTGACATTGAGTTTGTAATTAACGCAAGTTCATTTTCCAAAGAAATATGTACTTAAGTACTTTTAGACTGAAAAAAACAATTATCCTTGAAATACATAGTGCTCAGTAAGGAATTGGGTCAATAAAATATTAAATATGTATACATATTTCCTTAGAATTTCCCCATAGCTCTTATGGAAAGTTAAATGCAAATGTTGGTTAATAAAGTGAAAAGCTAATGCATACCACTTTAAAATCATGAAAGTTAAGGTAAATGCAGTGACCCTTCCAGTACTGGTAAAACATCTTGAAACTGGAATTTCCCAGTGACTCTTGGCTCAGAAAATGTTCAGTCTCATCCTGTGAGTGTGAGATTCAATGATGAGTCTAGAGGTCTTTGGACAAATTATCAGATGTCATAACAAACTGCAAGTGGGCAATATGCATGACAGGAATTATAAGTAACAAACTTGTCAAAGGTATTGCAACTGCTTACATGGCTTCCCATTGTTTATTGCCAGGTGGAGAAAGGACAGGAGCTGAAAATAAGAAAATGTACAACTCTGTGAAAAATGAAATTAAGCCACATAGTGTTCTCTGAGGCTGCTGTCCTCCGAAAGACTAGCAGGAAGATGCAAAGCTGAAGACCAACGGAAGCAAGGGGAGTTAAAATTAGCTCTAACATAGCATCTAGGATACCAGGCTGGCATGAAGTCCTCTTGTACACTATAAGCACTGTGATTTTTGAAGCCAAAAAGACATCTTAGGTGGCCTCAACACTCCTGATGAGGTGATGGGTGAGATTGTATCCAAGATCAGCCTGTTCCAGACAGGTTGTTCCTGTGTTCAGAACAAGGCTAATAAACAGAGGACCGGAGAAATGTGAGGGGAAAACAGTTTGACAAAATAGATGTCGATTCAAAGTGAAAAACATAATAAAGCTAAAACTAAGCTAAAAGGACTTGATGTGTTGGTTGCTTTGGGATCATGTTTCTTCAGAGGACTGTCAGTTTAACCTTGAATTTGATCCACTAAATGATGTACACAGGTAAAGCTGAATTTAGGCACTTCATTGTTGGATGAGTCCCAAACTGCAATCTGTGTCTTTCCACAAGCCAATCTCTCAAATAAAATCTGCTACTCGTTTCTCCCTACAACTACCTAACAGGGAGCTGCTTAACACCTCTCTGTTGCTTGAGTCCAGCCAGGTTCCACACACAAGGGAGAAAAGTATATCCCTAGGGATTGAACTAAAGGAGATTTTCTTTTGCATTCATGCAGCTGGACCCTCATGATACACAAGCTTCAGTGCCTGCTCTGTGAACAGGATATTCACCTACAATGTCCTTCTCAGGCTTTGAGTATTCAACTTTGTTGTCCTCTTCCCTAGAAAGTGTCCTCATAACTGGGAGGAGCTTAGGCACAGGGGTGATCTTCTGTCAGTCTTGTATATGAAATTGAGTACTGCATGGGAAATAAAAAGCAGTACAGAGGGCCTGGAGGAAAGTTTTCTCTTCATCCCAGGCTTTCTTACCAAATAGTGTGGCCACCTCTGGCATGTGAAAAATTGTGTCTTTTGCAGTGTAATGAGACTTCTATCATCAAGACTCTGTGCCATTAAGAGGGTTTTTTGTGTTTATAAAAATTGGTATTTAACTAAATACAAGCATGCATTGCTCTTCCATTTCTCTGTCAATAAGAGAGTAGTGATATTTAATGGTTTAATTTCTAATGATAGTCTAAATGAAAAGTTGTAATTCAGAAGTTCATGGCTTTGTAAAATAAACTGTATAAAGTTCTACACTGAACAAATACCTAGGAATATATTCATTGGTTTCAAGTATCTTGTGAGAACAATGCACTAATATATATTTTTACTGGCCAAGTTATCATTTTCATAAATATCTGACATTGCAAAAATTGCACATGACCGTATGTGATCCTGGGAGGATTGGGTCAAAGGAAAATGTGGAGGAATCTAAAAAAATTGAGTGATCAGTAATAGTGAGATGGAGACAGCTGGTGACTGTTAGCTAAAAGCTTCTATTTAAACAGTGTCACCTTGTTTGGCTCTCTTGAAGTCAGTTGTTAGCACCTCTAAAGAACAGTTCTGTGGGTTTAAATGTTCCCTTAACTGTGGTTTTGTGACATTTTTGTGGCAATGCTACTGTTAAAGAAAGCTAAAGAAAGGTACCGTTTTGACAGGTAAAACAAAATACACATTTAGTGGTTTAGCTTGCCAGCAGTAGCTGGCTGTAACCAATCTCTACTGTCAACCTTTTCTATTTATGGTGAATAAAAATTGTTTTAACACAGGATAGCTTTCAAGACATCTAAGATTCTCATGACATTTTTAGAGTGGAAGTGGAAGCAGTTTGAACTGTCACACCAAGAGTAGCTCAGCATGAAGGCAGAAAAAATGTGAAGCACCTTATTCACCCAACCCAGTGCCCTCCTGCCTCAGGCAAGCTGCAAGGTGTGCAGGATGTCCTCAGCTTGCTCTGCCTTCCAAGTGCCTCATGGGCCAAGGCCACTGGGTGTTTTTCCAGTGATTGCTGGCCCTGAGTAGCCACCAGTCTTGTGTGCAGTCCCAGACGACCGTCATGCTGGAGAGCAGCCCCACTACCCAAAGCCACCTGAGACTGAATCTGCAGGGCTGGTGGTAGCAGGATGCTGCCCACCACAACTCTCCTTCACTCCTTTTTTGCAGTGAGAAGGTGCATTTTCATATCTATTTGTAATAGAAAAAGATTTTTAGAGCCAGACCTCTTGTGTTGATTCAGATGATGGGTTTGTGCTCTTGGAACAACATCTTCAAGTCACCCAGATGCTAAGCATACAGAGGATACGAAGCTTTTCATTCAGTAGAAGCACTTAATGTTTGATCTCCATTTAGTGTGTATGAGTTGTCTAGTATATATTCAAATACTAATTGTAGTGACAGTACTACTCATGAAAAAACACCCCAAACTGTCTGGATTACGGTGTCTCATAAATCACTATAGTAAGAAGGGTGTGTTCCCCCAAAGGAAGATAGGTAGTTTTAGTTGTCCTAAAACCTAAACACTCAATTTGTTTCAAGCCAAAAAACCCAGCTTACACAGAACAGATGAAAATGTGCTGGATAGTGAGTAGTAGATGTCTTCTTCTTGATTTAGACAATGGTGCAGCTGCATTGTGAGAACAAGCTAGGATATCACTGCGTACAGGAGCAAAAGGTATGTCTTGTTTAAGATGAGTGATGTGTTATGCTTAATTTCCTTTCTTGCAACTTTAGGATGTAAGTGAACATCCTGTTATGCACAGTTCTGTTTGTGGAGTTATCTCAGACCTTTTTATTTAGTAACAGTCAGTGTGGATGGTCTTGATTCAGAATAATGTTTGAAGTGTTCCTGTTTAAGTCAAGAATTAGATTTAAAAAAAAAAAAAAAGATAAAGTAATATTAGATTGAACTAATTTCCACAAGGATAAATTTTCATGAATAGTTCCATTTTAGTTAAGTTATAAATTTAACTTTGCAGGATTAAAAAGCCCCGGGATTTCTATGAAAAGGTTTTATTTCCATTTACTGTCAAAACTTCTGGCATCACCTGATGTTGTTCATACTGAATACATATGTGTTAACTTGCAAGTGGAAGGAGATTATGTCAGTTATTCTTGGGAGAATAGTGTAAAAGTTTTAGCTTTATTATGCTTTAGTTTTATTTCTAGATGCTGTTTTTACCTGCATAGGGTGATACTCACTTGGGCTTCTGGTTTTGTCTCAGGAGTGCTGGTCTGTTGCCATCCAGTAAGAAAAGTGTTCAGACCCTGTAGGGTGTCGCTAACAGTGCTATTTATTAAAGGTAATACAACACAGAGAGGAAAGCATAGATAAGCTTATGCCCCTTTAGATGCTGGGAGCTCCAGACATTGAGCAGGGACACCAGTCCATGTCCAAGTTGCCTTGCAGACCCCTATTCATGGCAGGGAGAGCAGACGAGTCACCCCTGCCAGTCCTTCAAGCTGTTGAAGAAATTCCTAGCAAGAAAGTAACACCATTCATCATTTCTACTGTCAAAAAAAGAAGAATGTTCTCCAGAGAACTATCTGTTGTGTTGCTAAAGACAAGGTTTTATAACCAGCTGAGGGAGCTGTCCAGAGGCTCCACCAGCACCATGCTAGGCCATGGCCAATGGAGGGAGTCATGCAGCATGGCATGGCACAGCCTGAAGGCCATGAAGGGTTTATAGCCTCTGCCCAGGTTAGCTGTGGTTGCATCACTGACCAGTGAGTGGTTTCCCAGTCAGGATCGCAACATCTTCTGTTACTAGAAACTTGTAGTTCTACACAAGTAAAACTTTGAGTCATTTATACTTCAGTAGTGATGGACAAGATGGAAAGAGATGCACAGAGAGAATGGACAACTATTTAAAATATCAAATTTTCATTGTAACAGTTTCTTCCACCACCTCCTACCATTTTACTCTTATTAACCTTTGCTAATTTTTCTAATCCTCCCTTGCAACTCTCCTTTCTTCCATTTTGTTTCCTGCTTTCTTGGGATTCCTCCCCACCCCCCACTCCCAATTTTCACTAGTTCAAATGTTTTTAGGCTACATTATTTTCTCATTCCGTTTTTGTCAATATAGCAAAACATGTTCCTTCTCTGACTTGCCTTTTAGTGCATTGCCTTTTCAACTTTGTGATACAGGTTCTTTGGAGAAGGTGGCCTGTCTGTTTGTTTACATAGTACTTGCCACAGTAGAGCATTTGGATAAAGTTACGGTGAAACCAGTGTGTGGTATTTCTTCTGCCTTTCATTCCCCTGGAAAGCTAGTAAGAGCTTTTTTTTCCTCCCCCCTTTTAAATTCTGCCCCCTTCCAGTATGTGTCCACTCAATAGGTGTCTACTGCCAATAAAAAGTTTATGAATCCATACCATACATGGGGCTTCCTTAGCCAGTTCGCATCTAACACTGAATGCTCTGTCCTGTCTTACCATCTCCCTGTGACGTGAAAAAATAAAGTGCCTGTGCCTATGCTACACAGTTTCATCACTGGTTCTGCTTTTCACAGCTCATTTTTAAGACTTCTTTTTTGTTCATTTGCCTTTTGTGTTTGTTTGTTTGTGGTTTTGGTAGTTTGGGGTTTTTTTTACTCTAAGTTAATATAGACAATTTCAGTTTGCCTAGAAGTCACTGTGCTTTCTAAATGTCTGCCAGTTTTGTCTAACAAAACCTATGCTGTGTAAATCTTCTCACAATGCACTGTACAGTACTGAAATTACATCATGGACTCTCAAATCTGCCAAGCAGCTGGACTCCTTATGGTAGTAATAATGTGATCAAATGAGGGCTGAGCAGCTCTGAAGAAAAGATTTACATATTGAGCAGCAGCACTGGAATTCATTCAATGGAAAAAAAAAAGCCAAAATATACTTAATATTGTCTGGCAGTGTTTTCTCCAACTGCCTAATCCTTTTCTGCACCTTGCCATTTAGCATCCAGGCTGATATTTTATTGTGCCTGCTATTTTTTAATAAAGGCAGATAATCCCCTAGCTGGTAATGAGACACCTAAATACAAGATGGTGAGGAGTACTTTTCTCCAGCTGAGGTTCATTTGCATAAGCATTTCATTCTGAAACTATACAGAGTCCTGGCTACTGTAACATACATGGCCTCTTGTGTTTTCTTGACTTCCCCAGCCTGGCATATTTCAGATGTCAGTTTGTGAGACTTACCCTCAGTCTGAGCCATCCTCCATGCTGTGCCTCTGATATTGATTGGTTTGTACCATAACCTCAGAAAAACACACACAAAACCTGATATCAAACAAGCAGAATGATACTTCCTCCTTTGGAGTTACAAAGTATGAATAACACGCAATATCTGCAGAGCGATCTGCAAACATCAGTGAATGCCCTGGTTAACTGGGTAGGTCCCAGGGGACTGGAGGGTAGCAAATGTAACAGCCATCTACAGGAAAAGAAGAAAGGAGGATCAGGGAAACTACAGACCTGTCAGTCTGACCTCAGTGCCAGAGAATGTCATGGAACAGATCATCTCAAGCACCATTACACAACATATAGAGAACAACCACAAGATAAGGCCCAGTCAGCATGGGTTTATGAAAGGCAGGTCCTGCCTGATCAACCTGATCTCCTTCTATGACAAGTTGACCTTATTATTGGGTGAGGGAAAGGCTGTGGATATTGTCTACTTAGACTTTTGAAAAGCCTTTGATACTGTTCCCCACAGAATTCTCATGGACAAGCTGGCTGCTCATGGCTTGGATGAACACACACACTGCTAGATAAAGCACTGGCTGGACAGACAGGCCCAAAGAGTGGTGGTCAGTGGAGTTAAATCCAACTGGTGTCCGGCCACAAATGATGTTCCTCAGGGCTCAGTGCTGGGATCACTTCTGTTTAACATCTTTATTGATGATCTTGATGAAGTCACAGAATGTGTCATCAGTAAGTTTGCAGATGACACCAAATTAGGTGGGAGTGTTGATCTGCACAGGGGTAGGGAGGCTCTACAGGGGGGACTTGGGTAGATTGGATCAATAGGCCAACATTAACAGCATGAGCTCCAAGAAGGGCAAATACCAGGTCCTGCACTTGGGTCACAACAACCCCAAGCAATGCTACAGGCTTGGGAAAGTGTGGCTGGAAAGCTGTCTGGCAGAAAGGGACCTGGGGGCTCCAATTGACAAGTAACTGAATATGATCAAGCAGTGTGCCCAGGTGGCCAAGAAAGCCAATGGCATCCTGGCTTGTATTGGAAATGCCGTGTCCAGCAGGAGTAGGGAGGCGATTGTCCCCTTGTAGTCAGCTCTGGTGAGGTCACACCTGGAGTATTGTGTCCAGTTTTGGGCACCTCAATACAGGAGAGTTGTTGAGGTGCTGGAATGTTTGCAGAGGAGGGCAATGAAGCTGGTGAAGGGCCTGGAGAATAAATCTTATGAAGAGCAACTGAAGGAGCTGGGGCTGTTCAGTTTGAAAAACAGGCGGCTGAGGGGAGCCCTCATTGCTCGCTACAACTCCCTGAAAGGACATTGTGGAGGGGCTGGTGCAGGTCTCTTCTCATGGGTGACTAGTGATAGAAGAAGAGGGAATGACCCCAAGCTGCACCAGGGCAGGTTTGGACTGGACATTGAGGGGGGGAGAAAATTCACAGAAAAAGTAGTCAGGCATTGGAATGTGCTGCCCAGGGAAGTGGTTGAGTCACCAACCCTGCATGTGTTTAAAGGTTGTTTGGATGAGGTGCTTGGGGATATGGTTTAGGGGTGTACCTTATAGAGTTTTTGGTTGGACTTGGTGATCCCAAGGCTCTTTTCCAACCTGAATGTTTCCGTGATTCTGTGACTCTGGGAATATGTATGTATTGAGCTGCATTTACAGGTAGTAGTTAAAAAGTTTTTCCAGAGGGATGTTGGAAGTGTGTCCCTGATTACCTATTCTGTGTTTAAGCACCAGTCTCCATGTAGAGAGCACGAACACCAGCAGAGATTGAAACCACCTGCACGTAACTGACCAAGGCAACAGTATGGAGAAGGGTAGGTCTTTAACCTACTTGTCTCTATACAGGTGGTGACAGACAATATTCCTGTGTAGACAGACATGTGGATTTCCTATTCTTCTGAAAAACAGAGTCTGTGCTCTTCTTTTAAAACAGAGAAGGGAAGAAAAGCATTATGAACATGCCTACAGTAGTATGTCTTTGTGCAATCCTGCATATTAACTAGGTGCTGAGCAATGAAGCATGGACCAGGCCAGGTATAAGAAGACCCACAGGTTCATATGGAACAGGCTGCCCAGAGAGGTTCTGCAGTCTCCTTATTTGGAGACTTTCAAAACCCACCTGGATGCATTCCTGTGCAGACTACCCTAGGTGATACTGCTTTTGGCAGGGTGGGGTTAGAATCAGTGATCTCTAGAGGTCCCCTCCAACCTCTAATATTCTGTGATATGTTTAGGCAAAGCATAAAGTTGGTGGACAAGAGGCTGAAAAATCTACTGTCAGCACATAAGAACAGTGTAATGGGTTTCAGATTAATAGAGAGTTTGTGTGGAGTTTGCTGTGATGGGATAGGGTCTTGCACTGATGTTTCACTGCATGAACCTGCTGATAGTGACAATCAGTTCATCTGCTGTAGCAGATACGGTTAAAGGCCAGATATTCTTTCCAGCTTCAGTGAGGCTGGCTAAAAGTCAGTAAAAATTATATGAAAGCCCCTAATGCTTGAAGGGAAAATATCCTATGAGGAGTAATTTTCTAAGAGGAAGAGAGCTCTGATTTTATTATATATTTAGGACATGTTTTAAGAGCCATGGTGATGTTAGGTTGAGAGTTGAACTTGATGATCTTAGAGGTCTTTTTCAACAGAAATGATTCTATAAAAGATGAGAGTATGATGGAGAGAAGATGCCTCTAACTTAAAGTGCAGTGGGGCAGGGATGTAATTTTGGACATAACTATCTGATTTCCCACACTGTGTGCTTTCAGTTAATTTTGACAATATTCCAAGGCTAGCAGCTTGAAAGACAAATTGTTTCAGTTGTTTTCTGCAGTTTAGGTGATACCAAATATGGGAAAGAAAATTTGAGGCCGTGGGGTTAATATAAACCCAAAAAATTTCATGGTCACTTTTGCTTGTGATATTTTTCCTTCCGTTACCTTTGCCAACAAATGACATAAAGCACTCAGTAGAAAATTAAATAATTTTAGATGAATAATTTTTCTTTCTATTTTTCCAGCAATTAAAAAGAGTAGCACTTAACACACATTAACCAAATACTGCTGCCTGTCAAAATAACTTATATTACTATAAATCCAATGCCTACATATAAAGAATATTACTTCCTTTGCTATCTTCTGATGTACCAGTTCTAAGCCAAGCTTTTGCATGAGATTATTAAACTGTATATTTAGTATCAAGTTCCTATCAAAGGCTTGCATAATGTGGTTTCTCTGTCAAACTGTTCCAAGTACCTGCTCCTGTCCAAAGAGATGACAAGCTACAAAACCACACGTGCATCTAGTCTTTTTTACAATAAATTTTAAACATACATACCTTCCTAGGCAAGAGGGAGCAGTCATGAAAAAAAATCACACAGAACAGATTTGCTTTCCTGCAGTTCATCATTACAGCTACCTTTATAACAACAGTATTTAAATGGTAAAAAAGCCACAGAATACCTTCTTAGGCAGCACATTAGAGAACATTTGACCTGATAGTGTCAACTCCTCTTTGTGTCCAAAGAGGCATTTGCACAACCACAGAATAATTTTCCTTCTGTTGTACTCAGGAAAGAAAAAAGAACCACCTTCTACCATCTCACCATTGTACCACACAAATGGATTTGTTTGGTGGCTTCATCTGAGGATGTGGGCAGAGCCAAGTGGTAGGCACAACAGTAGTGGAAATTGCTACGTGTCTTCATTATTTCTCATTTAAAAAAAAATAAAATCAAGTCACTATTCCCAGCTTCATCGAGGCTAATTAATCCTCTGAAATACAACTGCCAGTAATGGGCACATACCTTTATACTACATATTCACCTCAGAATGTAATTCTGTCAACGATGTAAGCAAATATTTGACCAAATGTAATCCCAGACAGATGTGCCAGTATTTTTGTGAAAGGAATAAACACTAAATTAAAAATAACAGAACAGGTGGGCAAATGGAATAATGTGTTTGGATTTTGTGAGCACTGGTATTGGTGGGGGTAACAAAAGGGATGTGTGTAGCATGGAAGAATGAGTTGCATTTCTGCCCCAAGGACAGAAATGACACAATTGTTCCAAGCAACCCGTCTCAGTACTTAAGTTATCCTGCTGTGGAAATTCCCCATCCCTGCTTTCTCTACCTGGAAACTCTTCTTCTATTTATTCTATTAAAGAAGCCTAGGCCCTGGTAACATCCTCACAGGCAAAGCAGGCACCTTGAAGCCACCTTTCTCCAGTTCAGCTCTTAATGCCTCTTGTCCCAGTGTCTTCTTGAAGCCTGGCTCAACATACATCCATACCAACATCTGTTGCTCTCCCCTCATCCACAAATCCAGATATTTTATTGCAGATAACCATCCAGCAGGTTAGATTTGGTTAATCCTTGCTGACTATTCCCAGTCCCTGTTTTTTTTTCCCCATGTGCTCGTGCTTGCCCAAGAGTTCCTGCTCTACTCAAGATTTTCCCAGGGATTAAAAATTAGACCCTATAGACTCCCCAGGTTGTTCCATTTGCAGATCTCTGAAGAAGGGTACAATGGTTGCTTAACTTTGATTGTTGCAGACCTCCTCCAGTCTCCATGACCTGTCAGAAGTGAAAGAAAGCAGCCTTTTGAGGATGCCAGAGAGCTCCCTAAGCACCTTTGCTGCAGCCAAACTGGTCTCAGGTGCTTGGGTAAGTTGAGGACTCACTTGAAAGCCACCATGTATTTCAGTCTTTATCACTAAATCACTGCCCTCCACCTAGCAGCTGTCCAAATACACTGTTAAAACTCCACTGGCTGAAAGTAACTGGTGACCAGTGCTGAACCACTAACTAAAGCATCTAAGACTAAAGCATCTATGTGGAAGCTGATTGTCATTCTGCTCCACTGTGACTGTCTCTTTCCAGTGTTTTCTGCTCTTAACATACTTCAATGTGTGACTACTTTTGATGCTAGAAACATGCTTAATTGGTGGAAAGTTCTCATAGTTTCATGCAAACTAACTGAAATACACAGATTATACAGTTTAGATGCCAGTATAGCTGATTTAGTATCATACAATTGTAATGTGGTTTGAGTTGGAAGAGACCTGAAATACCTTCTATTTCCAACCCCCCATGCCATGGGTAAGAAAATCTTCTACTAGACCAAGTTGCTCAAAGTCTCATCCAACCTGGCCTTGAACACTTTGAGAGATGAGGCATCCATGTCTCTGGGCAACCTGTCCCATTGCTTCACCACCCTCATAGTGAAGAACTGTCTTTCTTAGAATCTAAGTCTACCCTCTTTCACTTTAAAGTCATTGTCCTCTGTCCTATCGCTACATATCATCATAAAAAAGTCCCTCCCCATGTTTTCTGGAGGCTCCCTTTCGGTACCAGAAGGCTATTGTAAGATCTTCCTGAAGCCTGCTCTTCTCCAGGCTGAAGAACCCTAATTCTCTCAGCCTGTCTTTAGAAGTGAGCTGCTCCAGCCCTCTGACCATCTTCAAGACTCTTCTCTGGACTTACTCCAACAAGTCCATGTGCTTCTTATGTGGGGGACCCAGAGGTGAACACAGTATTCCATCTGAGGTCTCATAAGAGCAGAGTAGAGTATTTCTGAATGTTCTTTAGGCTACTAGTAGGAAAAAACCTCCAAAGATCAAGAAAAGTGAACATCCTCTATACTGACTGCAGTAAAAGAATTATGACTTCAAAAATACTCAAACCCCTAGTGTTATATTGTTCAGTACTCTTTTAGTTAGACCTGAAAAATACTGAGCTTGTGTGGGCTTTGAGGTTTTTGAGATTACATTCCCATGAAGATAAATCAGAGACATTTAGGAACAATTCCACTTTCCCAGAATATTTAGGAATTCTGATGAAAACTGAGCTTAACAGTTGTAGCTGAGGGTTTCATTTAAAGGAAAACCCTGGATCATTTTTGTTATTCTGTGCCAAATTAATGTCAGTTATGTAAAAGCAATTATTCTAAAAAAAATAACCTCAGAAGTAGCTACCAGATTGGGAAACAAAAGTCACCCCTTACATGCATGATCAAATCCATACTATTGGTCCTACTTCCTTTCCCCTGGGTTTGGAGCACAGAGAGATGCTGAAACAAGGATAAAATTATTCTGCTCATTCAGCCCATAAATAAATAAATAAATAAGCCTTTCAGTTACACAGCAGTGCAGAAGCCTCTGTACTCAATTTAAAACATTTCTGATGGAGTTTCTTTTAATGAAAAGCTTTGCAGAAACTAAGAAACATGTTTAAAATGTTGTGTTAAAACAGTGAAAACTATTTCCATATGGAAGAATTTAACCTCCATTCATGACTTAGATTTCATACACTCAATGTACCAAAATTGTAAATGCAATATATGTAGTAGTTGTAATTGAAAAAGGGAAAAAAGTGTGTGCTTGCAAATTATACTGACTCAGAAGTAAATAGAAAGATTTCACTGCTGAGAGAAACCTCATTTATTTACTCTGTGGATCTGAATATATAAACATTAGAAAGATTTTCACATTCAGCATAGACTGCAGAACAGGAAGGTTTATGTTGGACTGCAGGTTCTTCCCCAAAAGGTTTGTTGAGCACTGAAACAGGATGCCCAGGGAAATGATGGAGTCACCATCCCCACAGGTATTTAAATGTGTGGTGCTGGGGGACATGGTATAGTGGTAACTTGGCAGTTCTCGGTTAACAGTTGGATTCAATAATCTCAAAGGTCTTTTCCAACCAAAATAATTTTATGATTCTATAAAACTGGACAGGTAATCCACCAAAGGATTCTCATGCCCATATACATAGTTAAGGAAGGCTTGCACTGTATTTTTCAGTCAAGATAGCACTGGGACCTAGCAGATGGGAAGCTAGTGAGAGAGAAGACAGCCTTCAGGACCAAAGTAATTAAGTACTTTTGCTCTTAGAAGGATATATAACCCCATCTGAAAAGAGTTTTACTGAAATTTAACTTCTCCTTATACATTGGCCACTTGCTGTAATGTTTGGCAAGGTCTGTTGGTGTTTCTTCTTAATGTTTCCTCTCTTTCTAGAAGATCATAGCAGGAGGAGTAAAGGAGGAAGGGAGACTGTGAAGCAAGGACATAAAGGTGGGCAGAATCTTGTTATCTGAGGAAGGGGAAAGCCCATGAACTTGGCTGAGAAAGAGACCTTCTTTTTCTCTGTGTCTTCAGTTGCAGAGGATAAGCAGGCATAAAAGGTTAAAAATCAGAGGAGTCAAAAATGTTCTGACTAGTTCCTGTGAAAACAAAATGGAATTTTTCTGTGGCACTTCTGGTTTCGGTCATTTGAAGAGAACAAGAGATCTCCAGTGGTCACTTGCCCTATGGACCAGGCATGGGAGCAAGTGTACTATCTCAGTTACTAAATATCTTGTTTGCTGAGTTTCCTGGCATGGCATCAATTCAAATTGCATTGGTAGGGAAGAAGGGAGGGAGAGAAGAGTATGTGCAGTCTTTGCATTTTACCTCCTAGCAGAAGCCCTTGAATAAGATGTACATGAGTTGTGTGAGCTGGGTATTTATTTTTCCTGAACTCTTTTAACAACAGCTGTTCAGTGCCCTGCTCAGTGCCATGCTCACAACCATATGTACATGCCCCAAAATTGGTTGATCTGTGTTTGCTGTGGTGTAAAGGCCTCTCCACTTAGGGTACTTTCTAGTGATAGGACTTCAATGCATCAGGCTGCAAGGCTTACAAGCATGTTATATGTTATTTATTAAGGGCATCTCTTTGCTCTGCATGCCCGGCACAATCATGCCAGCCAGGCAGCAAAAAGAGCACTGCTTTGTCCAGAATAAATTAACTCTCTGGCTTAATTTTGGCTCAAGAGTCTGATGCAGACAGGAAGGCACATAGCCTGGCCAGCAGAAGTTGGTGTGTCCTTAACAAGAGGCTTGCTGATTTTTGCACAAAGACCTATATGCCTTAAATTGAAAAGGCATGAAGAGTGACTAGGATGTATTCAAAGCTAAGGGTGACAGCATTTCAGTTATTGAGGAGGAGGTTTTGCAACACCATCCTAATAATCTAGCGATTCAAAGAGGTAACTAAAGTTTAATAGCCTGGTACAAGCAACCTAATTAACATCAGTCTGCTCTTAGACAGGATTGTGAGCATTACCTACAGACAGGTGACATGCACACGCCCAGTATATATTTTATACTATACTCATTTCACATCAACACTGGGAAATCTCCCTTTCCAGTATCATTAATTTAATTCTCACAGCTGGTGCCAAAATGTACTAAAGACTCACCCATAACTATTGATACTAAGCCACAACTTTCACCTTCCCTATCACACACCAGCTGGTAAAGACGTGATGAGCATTTCTGCTCCCCAGCTCCAGAAACATTAGAGGCAAACTGGTCAAAAGCAACAGAGATTAGTTGTCATGTACAAACTAATTTCATCAAAGTTCATGGAGACTTTAGTAACTAGAAATTTTCTGCTGAAGGATTTCTGAAAGGCTGCTTGTTAAAATGAGGGAATTAAGGTAGTATTAAGTCCCTGAAAAATATAAAAAGTGAATTAAGATTAATATGATTTCATAGCACAGAATAAAAATTGCTGTTTGTATACTAGATTTCCCAGTAGGCCTGTGTTCCCAAATTTTTTAAAAGTATAGTTAGGCCAGTATGTGTCAGAAAAACTTCCAGAATCCTGACTTGGAGTACGCATCATGGATTTTAACAGGTGACATCTGCTCAGGCCCCATCCTGACACGTTTTTCTTAGCTGAATGTTTTTCTAGATCATCTGTGTTTTTTTCTACACAACGTAGTCTTTTTGGGGAAAACAAGTAAGTTTGACTTCAGGGATTCAGTTGTGTAGTTAAGCTTTTCTTGTTATGCTCTCATATAGCTACAGAAGACAGATAAAGTAAAAGAAATACCAGCAGATCCTGTAAGAACCCAACCGCGTATATGGAGTCCAACAACAAAGATCAGCTTCAGAGCCAAAGAATTTAAATGAGGGCTCTGAGGAATATATTTTCCTCTCTGGAGATAAGGCAATGTAAAGTAAGGCAAATAAGGGAGACCATAATGAAAATACAAAGGATCTGTGTGAAGTTAGTGGCTGCCAGGGGGAAAAAAAAAAGAGAAGGTGGGAATAAAAAAAAGAGGGGAAAAAAGGCAGAAAGAGCATGGGGAGGAAGCGGGGGGGGGAGCAGTGGGAAAAAAGGGTGTGTGGGAGGCAGGACACTTGATTTGGAATAAAGAACATAACCTAATGGGTATTTTGCCTTTTCATGTCTGCTGTCTGAGGCAAGCAGAAAAGTAAAAGCAGATTACTGTTAATTTACCACACTGTAGTCTAGGGCATTAAAAGCACAATTAAGGAAACTGACTTAGTGGAAAGAAGAGAATTTGAAAACTGTGGAAAGTAGATTATTGAAATGTTAAACTGAGGATGAATAGTATTGCAAAATGAAATTGGGAAGACATTTTACATAATACAGCTTGCCACATTGTAACAGACTGAAGAGGTACTCACTATAATATTAGCTCTATTATATATTCTATGACTCAAAAACATCCACCACTAAAATTTTCAAGAATAAAAGAAGCTATAGATTAAATCTGTGAAGTCTTACAACGAACTTGAATCATGTTTATTGTTTTTTATGACTTCCACAGCCATTCAGAACTAGCAGTAGCACTGAAACTGCAGGAAGGGATTATGGCTTCCTTAGCACAGTACAAGTATGTTCAATCAGATGGCCTCATCTTTCATTCTTCTAATGTATTCATGTTACAGCCCAGGTAATTTTTTAACTGTTAGCCCACTTGTAAATGCACCAAATAATGGTGATCTGGCTGGTGACCTCAGTGTGCATCTTGATGGTTTCCTGTCAGTGTCTGTTGTGCTAGATAGGAAGCAGTGAGAGAGATAAACACATTTCCTGTCAAACCAAATGAAAAGAAGATGAAAGCAAAAGTATTAGGTTTCTGGGATCAAATCAGTCTTTATGCTTAAGAGCTTCAGCCTGGTGACTCTTAGTGATACTGTGTGTGTAGTTACCACAATTACTACTAGTAATCAAACAAACTCCCAAAATGCCTATGTGCAAGTGGGGACTCAACCAGAGCAGTGCCACCAACACACTGAGATCTTTTGGAAAATTCTGCTATGGAAAATAAGAAGTTGGGGGATTTTGAATATGATACACGTTACTCAGCAGCAGTTTCACTGGCTACTCATTCCTTCTGAGCACTGGTGAGCTAAACTGAGAAGCTGAATCAGCGTTAAACAGGAAGGGGAAAAAAAGTTACTCTAGGCAGAATGCAAACCTGTTTCCTTCCTCTCTGCCAAAGGACAAGGTCACAGTGCCAGGGCTGGTGTAAACTGGCAGAAAGAACTGGAAAATACAGGTACTCTCAGAGTGCCTGGGACAGCACTATAGTTGAACCCATCATCATGGCTTCAGTTTTCACTTCTCTATCTTCTGTCCAGCTTCCAAGTTGAGTTCTAGTGCAGGTCTGTGTGTTGCCTGTTTCTCTTAGAAGGAGTGTGAAGGTGTTCAGAGTACACCAGCAGTTTTCTTGTGTTAGAGTGCCACTGTATTCAGAATTAATGGTCAAAGGGTTATATAATCATTATGGTTTTAACTTTAATCTAGTCCTAACAAGAACCCAGCATCTTCAGCACAGAATCAAGATTAGCTTGTTGGTGCAGTGAAGCATGTTTCATGTTCACTCAAGCTAGTCCTAGACTTTTATCCCAGTCTTCTAAACACTTAGTTGAAAACTGAGACAAGTTATGAAAACCCAGATGCTGGTGTCAGCAAGGGATATAATCTAGATTTTAGATGAGTTTTGTTGGTACCACTAAATTGCTTGATTCTAGGGTGATGATTATTTTCCCCATGATTCTTGGCAGATTCAATGCCACACTACTTTATACTAGATAGCTTTCTTTAATCATTATAGATTGCTATGATGTCCTTTCTGTATGCATAGTTGCAATACCATTTTGGCTTGATAGCTGACCAGAGCCGGCAATCAGCACCGCCCCGCTCAGAATCCGTGAGCTTCCTGCTTGGTTTCACTTTCGTTCTGGGGCTTTGCGGGTTGGGAGAACTCGGGGGTTAGCAGGCAGGTCCAGCGGGATTGTGCTCTCGCGAGCCTGCTTGGGAACAGGGGCGTGACGTCAGCCGCGGGAGGTTTAAATCCCGCCCGGGCCGTGTGCGCGCCACCATTTTGGCTGGAGAGCCTTCCTGCTGGCTGCCAAAAAGAAAAAAAAAATATTTTTTTCTGTTTTCAATCAAACAGTCACCCATGGTTGTCATTTGGACAAAGGGTAGGAAAACAGCATCTACCCAAACAGACTTGCTATATCAGCATGCAGGAGTCCAGGCTGCCAGCTGCAGTGAATGCTTGAGCCTGGTACTTGGAATAGAGGAGGAAGGAGAGAACTCCTGTGTCAGGTGTGACCAGGTGAACTTTCTCCTTAGTCTGGTGGCCGAGCTGAAGGAGGAGGTTTCTAGGCTCAGGTCAATAAGGGATAGCGAGAAGGAATTAGATATGTGGGAGAAGGCTCTGCAGATCTCCCCTGCTGAGGGAAGGGTCCCTGGAAATGGGGAGGGATGGATACAGGTCCCTGCCAGGGGTGGCAAGGGAAATCCTTCCCGGCCCTCTCCTCCTCCTCCGCTCCCCTTGCGTAATAAGTACGAGGCCCTGCAGGGCCGAGGGTAGTGGGGATGAGAGGGCTGAGGAGCAGCCATCTGGGCGGGAGCCTAAGGCTAAGGCCAAGCGGTCCCCACCAACTATAACGACCAGCTCCACAAAGAAAGGGAGAAGGGTTATAGTTGTTGGGGACTCTCTCCTGGGGGGGGTACTGAGGGACCCATATGTCGTCCTGACCCATCCCACAGGGACGTCTGCTCCCTACCCAGAGCACGGGTCAGGGACATTGAGAGGAGACTCCCCAAGTTAATCCACCCCTCTGACTATTACCCTCTGCTGGTAGTACAAGCTGGGAGTGATGAAATTGACAAGAAGGGCACCAGGGCAATTAAAAAGGAGTTCAAGGCCCTTGGACAATTGATTGAAGGGGCAGGAGCTCAAGTGGTGTTCTGCTCAGTTCCCTCAGTGGCAGGGGAGTACACTGAGAGGAACGGGAGAACCCACACCATCAACAACTGGCTCAGGGGGATGGTGTCAGCAGCGAAATTTTGCTTTCTTCGATCACGGGGCAACTTTTACTGCACCCGACCTGCTGGGACCTGATGGGGTGCAGTTATCGAGAAAAGGTAAGAGAGTCCTAGCACTAGAGTTGGCAGGGCTCATTAAGAGGGCTTTAAACTAGGTCTGAAGGGGGTGGGTGAGGAAAATAGTCCCTCTGTAGATGAAGGAGTGGGGAGCAGATTAAGGTCAATAGAGAAGTTGGGATCCCAGCTGAAGTGCATGTACACCAATGCAGGCAGCATGGGCAACAAGCAAGAGGAGCTGGAAGTCCTGGTCCAGCAGGGTGACTATGATACAGTCGCCATCTCAGAAACATGGTGGGATGACACGCACGATTGGAGTGCTGCACTGGGGGGTTACAGGCTCTTCAGGAGAGACAGGCAAGGGAGAAGAGGAGGAGGGGTGGCTCTGTATATTAGGGAGTCACTCTCTGCTACACAACTTGAGGTGGAAAATGAAGGGATTGAGAGCCTGTGGGTTAAAATCAGGGGGCAGCCTAACAAATCTGACATCCTGGTTGGGGTCTGTTATAGACCACCCAACCAGGATGAGGAGGCAGATGAATTATTCTATAAGCAACTGGAGGCTGTCTCAAGTTCATCAGATCTTGTCCTTGTGGGTGACTTTAACCTGCCAGATGTCTGCTGGGAACTTAATTCAGCAGAGAGGAGGCAGTCCAGAAGCTTCCTGGACCACATGGAGGACAACTTCCTGATGCAGCTGTTGAGTGAGCCTACCAGGGGTCAGGCTCTGCTTGATCTGCTGTTCTCCAATAGAGAAGGGCTGGTGGGAGATGTGACCATGGGAGGCTGCCTGGGGTGTAGCAACCATGAGATGGTGAAGTTTTCAATATGCAGGGAGATAGGGAGGAGCACCAACAGAACCTTCACCTTGGACTTCCAGAGGGCAAACTTCAGCCTGTTTAAGAAAATTATTTGCAAAGTTCCCTGGGTAGCAGCCCTCAAGAACCGAGGGGTCCAGGATGGTTGGACCTGCTTCAAACAGGAGCTCTTGAAGGCACAGGAACTGGTGGTTCCCATCTGCCGAAAGATGAGCCAGCAGGGAAGGCGACCGGCCTGGATGAGCAAGCAGTTCCTGGAGGAACTAAGGGGAAAAAAAGAGGCTGTATCACCTTTGGAAGGAGGGGAAGGCTTCTTGAGGTATATTTAAGGAAGTTGTTAGATTATGTAGGAAAAAAATTAGAGAGGCAAAGGCCCAGGTGGAACTGAGGCTGGCCACCTCTGTGAAAGATAATAAAATGCATTTTTACAAATATGTTAATGCCAAAAAGAAGGGCAAGAAGAACCTGCACTCCTGATTGGACCTGGAGGGGAACACAGTGACTGAAGACGAGGAAAAGGCTGAGGTCCTGAACACCTTCTTTGCCTCAATTTTTAACAGCAAGGCAGGAGGAGTTCAGGATGAGTGGCCTCCTGAGCTGGGTGATGGGGTCAGGGAGCAGTGTAATGCCCTGGATATCCATGAGGAATTAGTTTGGGACCTGCTGAGCCACTTGGACACTCACAAGTCCATGGGGCTGGATGGGATCCATCCTAGGGTGCTGAGAGAGCTGGCAGATGAGCTGGCCAAGCCGCTCTCCATGGTTTTCCTCCAGTCCTGGCTCACCAGTGAGGTCCCAGATGACTGGAAACTGGCCAGTGTGGTCCCCATCCACAAGAAGGGTGGGATGGAGGAACCCGGAATCTATAGGCCAGTCAGCCTGACCTCAGTGCCAGGGAAAATGATGGAGCAGATTATCCTGGCGGCAATAACTGTGCACCTGCAGGATGGCCAAGGGATCAGGTCCAGCCAACATGGATTTAGGAAGGGCAGGTCCTGCCTCTCCAACCTGATCTCCTTCTATGATCAGGTGACCCGCCTGGTGGATGTGGGGAGGCCTGTGGATGTGGTCTACCTGGACTTCAGCAAGGCCTTTGACACCGTCCCCCACAGCAAACTCCTGGCTAAGCTGTCAGCTCATGGCTTGGACAGCAGCACTCTGTGCTGGGTTAGGAACTGGCTGGAGGGCTGAGCCCAGAGAGTGGTGGTCAATGGTGCTACATCCAGCTGGAGGCCAGTCACCAGTGGCATCCCCCAGGGATCAGTGCTGGGCCCCATCCTCTTCAATGTCTTCATTGACGATCTGGATGAGGGGATTGAGACAGTCATCAGCAAATTTGCAGATGACACCAAGTTGGGAGCAGATGTTGGCCAGTTAGAGGGTTGGAGGGCCCTGCAGAGGGACCTCGACCGACTTGACAGATGGGCAGAGTCCAATGGGATGGCATTCAACAAGTCCAAGTGCCGGGTGCTGCACTTTGGCCATAACAACCCCATGCAGAGCTACAGGCTGGGGTCAGAGTGGCTGGAGAGCGGCCAAACAGAGAGGGACCTGGGGGTGCTGGTTGACAGCCACCTGAACATGAGCCTACAGTGGGCCTGCATTAGGAATAGTGTGGCCAGCAGGAGCAGGGAGGTCATTGTGCCCCTGTACTCTGCATTGGTTAGGCCACTCCTTGAGTACTGTGTCCAGTTCTGGGCCCCTCATTGCTCTCTACAGCTACCTGAAGGGTGGTTGTAGCCAGGAAGGGCTTGGCCTCTTCTCTCTAGCAACCAGCACCAGAACAAGGGGACACAGTCTCAAGCTGCACCAGCGGAAGTTTAGGCTCGAGGTGAGGAGAAAGTTCTTCACTGAGAGAGTGATTCGCCATTGGAATGGGCTGCCCGGGGAGGTGGTGGAATCACCGTCCCTGGAGGCGTTCAAGAGAGGATTGGACGTGGCACTTGGTGCCATGGTCTAGCCATGGGGTCTGTGGTGACAGGTTGGACTTGATGATCTTTGAGGTCTCTTCCAACCTGAGCGATACTGTAATATCTCTAATTAATGTATTATTTTCCTTTGGCACACTCCACAGATTGATTTTATTTCATGAAATTGTCTTTCTAGACCATTTAAAGTCTTCTAGATCTATTATTATATAGGTGAATTTTAAGAAGGTGGGTGGGGTGGTTTGGTGCGGTTTTTTTTTGTTTTGTTTTGGGGTTTTTTGGTGTGATTTCCTTTCCCCAGAATAAAATTAAATTCCTCCTTATTTCACAGAGAATGTATGACAAACAGCAATCTCTCTACAGAACAGAGCATACAGCAAGTGTACACAAGATCTCTCTTGACTCTACCCAAATACTGACATTTGTAGCACCTAGTCAAGTAGCATCTTCACTGCCTCTCTGCACTAGCAACTTCATTAACCACAGAAATACAGGTAGGCATTCAGTGCATTACACAGATGCATAAGTATGAAGAAGGCTGGAATAGGTAGGTAAAGGTCTTGGTGCTCCAGCTGTTTAGCAGATTTCAAGCAACTGAATCAGCAGTCCATCCCGTGCAGAGTACCTCATTGTCACTCTTTCAAAACTCTTGTTTGAACTAGCAGTTCTGGTCTCATATAAGCTGTTGATGTAGGTTATCTTTAGCTTAAAAGTCTTAAAAACAAAACAAACAAAACACCCAAACAAACAAGAAAACACATAACCCCCCACCAAACCCCACCTTCTTTTCTACTAAAAAATATAACATGACTTCCTGGAATTTCCTAGTACTGTATGTGGTGAAATTATACTTCGTTGTAGTCTGTGCAAAGGTGGAAAAGCACAACTGCCAACAAGAGCATTCTTGTAGAAAAGCCAAAGGGTGGAGAAAACAGGGTATTTCCCTCCACTGCCTCAGCATTCAGGCTTTAATTACCTATTTGTGGATCATGTGAGAGTCTTTGAAGACTCTGTAAACAACTTTCAAGTGGTTTTGAAGGTGAATTTCAGATTAAATCACTTGCTCTCTAGCTGTCTGCATGATCAACAGTAAACAGTTCATTACGTTAATGTCTAAGTACTGGGACACACCTTATGAGAAAATTCATGACAAAAATACCTTTGTAAGAAGCATATGCTGCCATCACAGAAACAGTTCAAGAAACGAAGATTTCATCTCTTTTTCCACTTACTAGTGCCTGTAATGAATTCCACTGTCACCTGACAAGTTAGATGAGACACTTGGCAGTAACTATGCATTACAATCTGTATTGATATGGAAAGAAATAATACTATCCCTCACAGTGTCCTGTTCTTTCATCACCATGCTTCTGTGCCACATTGCAACAGCCAAATTAAGCAAGGACCTAACAAATAACAAAACTCATACAGATTTCCCCCTTTCTTTTCCACCAAAAGAAGGAAATAAATAAAAATTAGCTGCAGCAGTAAAATCTAAACAAAGATAAACACATGAAGGAACGAACGAACAAACTTATGAAGGAAAGGTAAGACTTGTCTGAGCTGCAGTGTCAGTTCTGTATGGCAGTAAAAACATCTTAGGTTTTCATCAGAATATTTTGGTAGTGCTTTTAGAAGGACTTTAATTGTAGGAAGAAGTGAGATAATTTAGAAAAATAACTTTCCTTTTGCATACTCCACATTAAAAGAATATGGAATTCAAGTTGAACTTTACAGAAAACAGAAACCAGCAGTTTCATCAGTGACATTTAGACACTATTGCAGATCTTTCAAGTTTTTGAGAAATTTGTCATTTTGGAACAAAATGCAAGACTCCTGATACAGTAAGTGTGAAATTACAAGTCTAACCCTAGTCAGGCACAAAACTGGGGTTTCCCTGAGAATATGTAATTACAAACTAGTGTATAAACTTTATATCACATTATCAGGGGAGTTTAAGAGTACAAAAGCAAGATTTGGCTAAAAAAAATTGAACATAAATCCTTGGTACTCCATGCTGAAGATTACATTTTCAGGAGGATTAACAATTACATATCATAGCACTACAGCAATCAGATCTAAGTTAAATTATGACAGCAAGCTTTGGCATATTCCCCTTTTTATAATTTTCAGATCAATTCTAATGATGTTTTCCTGAGATCTTTCAGTACTTAGTATGAAGTCTGTGCAATCCATCAGCTTGCTTGGTTTTCTTTGTTTTTTTTTAAATTCCTCTTCATCTTTTCTTTCCAGATGGCATTATATGCAAATGGAAACAAGAAAAAAAAAAGGAGAAAAAAAAAGGAAAAAAGGGGGGAGGGGGAAGGGGGAAGGAAAAAAAAAAGAGGAATAACCATGAACAACATGCATTTTCCAAGCTTAAAACCAAATAATTTAACCAAAGTAAGTCCATTAATTGCACCTTTTAGTTAATAAGTACTCCAAATATTTGGCCTTCCAAAAAAGTTGCTGTCTTCAGTTTTGCATCTGAAATTCCAGGCCTCAGTATGCAATGCACAGTATCCCCATCTTCATTTGAGAAATGTCTTCTTTCCCCATTGTCTACGGACAAGGCAGGGAGGGTGTCATCACCACCATGCCAACATGGTGAGAACCATTATATCCATCATCAGAATCATCACCACTGGTGGTTTAAAGTACATATCTGTACACTGTACGTCTCTGTGTTTTGTAACAGGAGCACGCAGTATTTCAGTTCTTTTGCAGGTACAAAGCTTTGTGCCGCAAATACTCTTCCAAACATTTCACTGCAAAAGGGTCAACATCAGTGTCAAACTTGTTAGCAAAGAAGTGGTGGTTTTGTAGCATCCAGTTCAGGTCTCCTACCCCAAAAACACAGACAGAGCGAACGTGAACTCCACTGCATGGCGGGTAGGGTGCACCTTTGGACACATCACCTTCAAAGTACTGCCACTTGACAAACCTGGCCAGTGCATTCATGTCAGAAACATCATACTTGTTACTAGAAGGAACTGCACCTGGTACTTCAGGGATTCTCTGAATTGTTGCCCACAGGTACTCATCTGGGCTGTATGTGTCTTTTGCCCACTCAATGAACTTAAGTATTTTGCTGCTTTCTAATACGTATTCTACAAATTTTCTGCTAACTACAAAATAGGCACTACCAGAAAAAATTGGAGTACTGAGAGGTGGCAGCTGTTTGTCTATGCCTGTGTTCTTTATTTTACCATCAATAATCTCATGGTGTTTTTTCCACCTTAACTCTTTATAAACAGGCATTTTTTCACTTTCCAGACTATTAACACCTTTAAGGGCTTTTAATTTCTCTACCATTTCCTGGTTGGTCTTTATAGGAAAGTCCATGCCACAGAGGTTTATTAGGTATTTCCAGTTAGAACTTCTTCTGTAGAGATCTTTCATGCAGTTAATATCTGCCTGCACCCTGCTCCATGAGGCATACACAACACTCTCTAACTGGCTGGAGATAAAGACATTATCAAAACAAGAGACTATTCCCTTCACAGCAGCAAAAAAAGACTCTGGAGATTTTTTGTCAACGTGAATGCAGTAAAAATTCTGGGGGGCATAGATTGATCTTAGAAGTCTATCAAGCATCTCAATTTTGTGATAAACCACTATTGAGTAAGCAATTGGAAATTCTGCTTCTTCATGGCTAAGAGGTTCCATAATGTATTTCCTAGTCTTGGTGAAGGAGGCACAGTCTGCTGTCATGTTAATATAATCATTTGTTGTTAGTCTAGGGCGTTTCTTAAACGACACTGACAACGCCTCAAGCTTTGCCTTTTGAATTTCTTCTGTATCACCCTCTATAATCTTGGTGCAGTTAACATTGCCAATAGGATCTTCTTTTGTCAGCTCTAGATGTCTCCGATTTAAGAAGTCTTGTTTCTGGTTAACTTTCAAAACTGAAATGATTACTAAAATAAGAGTTAGACCCAAAAAAAGCCTGAAGCGTGAGTTGTGGCACAATCGCAATTTCCTCTTCAGCATTTCAAATACCAGGTAGCTTTGCAGGGCTAAAAAATACGGCCCTCCACTCTGCTCATAACAGCTTCAACAATTTCAGAAAAGAAACAGTTTGCCTTTCTCAGTAATTTGGTGACTTTGTCAGGGAGATCAAAGTAAAAATCCTAAAATAAAATTAAATATGACTGTAATTCAGAAACTACAAATTCCTTTAAAGAAAAAATTGCTGGTTAATATTTACATTTTTATTTAGTGACAGTAAAAAGGTGACTAAATATATTATGTTGAAAATAGAAATTAGTGAAGAAAATTAGTGTATTTTGTCTAGAAAAAGATTGGGAGGGGCAGATAGGTTTCACAAGACACTGCTTCCATACTACTAAGACTGCAAACCCAAGATCAGTAAGAAAAAGGAGCTGATTCAGCTGCATCTAACAAATTAAATCCATTAAATCAGATACACTACTGAGAAGTTTTTGGTGATACTTCATACCTCAGAATTTGACAAGAATGTTTCATAGCATTAACAAAGATTTCATTATAACTTACCACTCACTTCCTGGAGGTTTTATCTTCTCATTGGGAAAGCAGTCTCTCAAGATTTTTATGTGAGATACAGTCTCTTCAACATCATCTAGATGAGCTTAGAAATACCATCAGGAAAGAGCTGATGAAAAGGGGGAGAAAGAAATTAGCATAGTTCCTCAACTTTCACACTTGTGAAAACAGATGTGACCTAACTGCCAAAGTACCTTTTTAAGGTAGAAGGCAACAGTTGTTGCCTAGCTCTAAAGCCGAATTGTGTGGTCACTGCAAGTGCACAAGACCACAGCCGTGTTGTGTTCCCATCGTGTAAACACACTTGTTTTTACGATTCAGCAGTCGCTTTTATGTGAAAAATATGCTTCAAGGTTCAGTTGCAAGAAGGTTTGTAATATGCTGATCTTATATTGCATCTTTATATCACAGGCACTATGTAATTGTTGGGGATTTTTTTTTTCCTGCTTAAGCAACTTTTTTCTGTTTCAATACTCTGTGAAGGGAACATTGCAGTTACGCAGCCGCTACTGAGGTAGCTGCTGAGAAAACTATGGTCTACAATTGGACTACAGAACTGGGTGTCCTTTATTTTTTCAAGTACTACCTCATGTAGGTAAACTGATCAAGAACAGGATATTCTTAAACAACTTACACTGACAATCAAATTACATTTGTACACAGAAATTCATTGCCTAATAGTTCAGTGCAGGACTGAATTTCAAACCAGCCTCTAACTGCAAAAGTCAATACAGTTTACAATAATGTCTTCCAAAATTTTAATCTATAAATTAAAAAGTTAATGGAATATTCAAGTATTTGAGAGATGCACAAGGCCTTTAATGCTTACTACTTTCAAGGAAAAAAAAGTAGTGCCTCTGAAAAACTTTCAGAACTGCTAAGAACAACTTCTGCCCCAAGAAAATGGTAAGAAAATTTCTTTAAGAAGTGTCCACTGTATCCCTTTCTGGGTTTTGCCAGAGGCTGTTCAGCTTAAGATTTTTCTTTTTTTTCCTATCTTCTCTTTAAACTATCTGTCATGATTTAACCCTAGCTGACAACCAAGCACTGTGCAGCCATTTGGTCCCAGAGGGATGGGGAGAAAGAACAAATAAACAAACAAACAAAAAAAACCCCAACACCCAAAAACCAAACCCAAACAAACAACAACAAAACCTCATGGGTTGATATAAGAATGGTTAAATAATTAAAATTTAATTATAACAATAATTATAATGAAATAATACCAATAATGAGAAGGAATATAATAAAAAGGAGAGAAATTAAACCCAAAAAGACGAGTGACACACAGTTCTATTGCTCACCATCCACTCACTGTTATCCAAGCAGCAATCTACCACCCTGGAAGTTTCCCCCAATTTATATACTGAGCATTGTATCCCATCGTATGGAATATCCCATTCAGCTGACCTAGGCATGCCCCTTACAACTTCTTGGTCACCTTCTCACTGGCAGAGCATGGGAAACTGAAAAGTCTTGATTTAGGATAAGCATTGCTTATGAACTACTAAAATATCACCATATTATCAACATTATTATACTAAATCTAAAGCACATCACTGTACCAGACATTAGAAAGAAAATTAAATCCATCCCAGCTAAAACCAGAACACTACCCTACTATCATTTTAGCCTTTGATTCTCAAACTGTGCCTTTTCACTTGCTACTTAAAAATCTTAGAAAAGGTACATGTAAGAAATCAAGGTCTGGCATCACGAGAGTATTTTGGTAGCAATGATGCCACCAAGATGCACTACACCTTGGGTTCACTATTATGCCCACACTCTCACGAATTGACAAAGGACATTGATCCACATGTAGAACATGGGGAAAGGGCGCAGATCTCTCCACAAACATCTAGCACACCTATGAGAACCAGCAGTATTTTAAAGAAGCACTATAACCAAATATTGTGTAATTCAGGACGCCAGCAGTCAGAGACCACAAACTATTTGTGACTAGCAGTGTTATATAAACATCTTACTTACTGTAAGATGTACTTTGTTTTCAGAGTTACACCGGTAATTATTTTATCCCACATTTCTAGTTTATCTTTGGCCTTTCTAATTTTCTCCCTACATATCCTTGCAAGAGCCAGGCAAGTTGCCTGCCCCTTTTTCCATAGCCAGTAGTCTTTCCTTTTCTTCCTGAGTCCCACCCAAGGCCCTCTGCTTAGTCAGGCTGGTCTTCTGCCCTGCCAACTCTTCCGATGCAGGAGGACGTGTGCCTTAATGACTTCCCTCTTGAGGAATGTCCAGCCTTCCTCAACTCCCTTCTCCTTCAGGACTATCTCCCAGGAGATGCCATCAACCAGTCTCCTAAACAAGTCAAAGTTTGCCCACCGGAAATCCAAGGATTTAGTTCTTTTGTCTCCCCTCCTAACTTCACTAAGAATTGGAAAATCCACCACCCCTGGTCACTTTGTCGAAGACATCTCCTATTAGTCCTTCTCTGTTGGCATTTCTCCTGATTCTTACCCACAAGCATTTAACCCTATCATCACCATCACTGTCATGCTCGAGACAGTTGAGAGCTTCCCTAACATACAAGGGTACCCCACTGCCTCTCTCTCTGGGCCTGTCCCTTCTAAAGAGCCTACAGCCACTCTGCAGCAGTCCAGCTATGGGATCCATCAGGGCAATAATATCATAGTTTTCCTGCTGGATGATAGCTTAGAGCTCTTCTAGCTTATTGCCCATACTCTGTGCATTGACATAGATACACTTCAGTTGGGGGCACCTTTTTGCAGCATGGGGGTCTATTCCCTGCTTGAGTGCTCCCAAGCATTACCACGAGTCCTAGCTCATCAATGGCCTTTGCATCTTCCTTATTGCATGGCTCACTCTCCCCTACCTCCCCTGAAATAGCAGTGGAGCCATCCCACCATCCCACAATGTTCTAGGCTTGTCTCCAGTTAGCCTAGTCCTTGCCCTTTTCCCCTTCCAATATAACTTAACATAATGCCTACCTACAAAAAGGGCCAGAAGGAGGACCTGGGGAACTACAGACCTATAAGCCTGACCTTGGTGCCAGGGAAGCTCATGGAGCACATAATCTTGAGTGCCATTATGCAGCATGTGCAGGGCAACTAGATGGTCAAGCCCACTCAGCATGGGTTCATGAAAGGCCGGTCCTGTTTGACAAACATGATCTGCTTCTATGACAAGGTAACCCACTTAGCAGATGAGGGAAAGGCTGTGGATGTTGTGTACCTAAACTTTGTTAAAACATTTGACACCCACAGCATCCTCTCAGAGAAACTGGCTGCTTATGGCTTGGATGGGTGGATGATTCACTGGCTTAAGGATCAGCTGGATCTCCAGGCTCAAAGACTGGTGGTGAATGGAGTTAAATCCATTTTGCAGCCCATCACTAGTAGTGTTCCCTAGGGCTCAGTAGTGGGGCAAATTCTCTTTAAGATCTTTATTGATGATGTGAATGAAGGAATTGAGTACACCCTCAATAAATTTGCAGACGACACTAAATTGGGTGGGGTAATTGATCTGCTTGAAGGTAGGAAGGCTCTGCAAAGGGACCTGGACAGGCTGGATCAGTGGGTCAAGGTCTAGCACCTGAGATGTAATAAAGCCAAGTACCAGGTCCCTTTCTACCCTTGGGTAACAATAACCCCGTGCAATGCTACAGGCTTGGGACAAAGTGGCTGGGCATAAAAGGACCTGGGGATGTTGGTTGACAGCAGTCTGAACATGAGCCAGCAGTGTGTGCTCAGGTGGCCAAGAAGCCAACAGCATCCTGGCCTGTATCAGGAATAATGTGACCAGCAGGAGTAGCAAAGTGATCATGCCCCTGTATTTAACATTGGGAAGGCCATACCTTGAGTGCTGTGTTCAGTTTTGGGCCCCTCACTACAAGGAGAGTGAGGTGCTGGAGCATGTCCATAGAAGGACAACAAAATTGTTGAACGGCCTATTTAACAAGTTCTATGACAGGTGGCTGAGGGAATTGGGATTGTTTAGTGTGGAGAAGAGGAAGCTGAGGGGAGACCTCACTGCTCTCTACAACTACCTGAGAGGTGATTGTAGTGAGGTGGGGTTTGGTCTCCTCTCTAGGAGGAGGAAACACAAAGGATGAGAGGAAATGGCCTAAAATTGTGCCAGGGGAGATTTAGATTGGATATTGGGAAAAATTTCTTAACAGAAAAAGTGTTCATGCATTGCAATAGGTTAGCCAGGGAGGTGATGGACTCACTGTCCCTGGAAGTCTTCAAGAAATGTGTGGACATGGCACTTCAGGACATGGTTCAACAGCCATTGTGGTGTCAGGTAGATGGTTGGACTCCATGATCTTAGAGGTCTTTTCCAACCCAAACAACTCTCTGAGTCTATGACATATATAGTTTCTATCAAGTATGTTTTCACAGGATGAAGCTTATGATACTGGTTACCCTTACATTATTTTCTGCCTACCAACTTATAAAGTAAGATTTTTCTAGAACTTAAAATATATTTCAAATACATTTGCATTTTGAAGTGTTAGCTGACAGAAGCTGGAATCCTTCATTCTTTAGCAGGAGAGTTAGGACTACCATTTTATCCTATTCTCAGTTTTCATAGAGCACTAACATTGTAGAACAACACACACTTCAAGAGGATTATCACCTTATCCCTATTCTTTAGAATGCAGGGAGACAGAGCCTTAATTGAAAACTACTAGTACAGTCTTCGCCCTCTACAATTTCCAAAGAACAAAGCTTTCTAAGAAGCCTTTCCTGCTCCCATTTTATAGTAAAACTTAGTTGAAAACAGGATAAAGAATGTCCTTCAGAAATGCTTTGTATACCCAGCAAGGTGCAAATCCTCTATTGTTTTGAGCTCAGAATAATCAGACCCTGCATTTCAATTACACCAAAATGAGAATTGGTTTTTCCCCACAGTCAATTTTTTTGCATTGACATGCTGCTTCCTCTGAACACTCTTAACAACAAGTTATCAATTTTTTGTTTGCAATTCCTTTTCTAGAAAGTCCTAAAACTTGATCATATCCCATTCTTCACAAAAGCTGACCTTTACGGGATAAGGAAAGATTTGGTATTTTTTCATCTAATAACATACCTGATTTGAGGTTTCTAAAGTTTTATGAGCCCAGAATACTCATTAACATAGCTTCAGACTGCATTCAGTAAAGCTTGTAAACATCATCATGCCTTTATCATGCACACTAGAGAATGCATTGTTGGAGGCAGCACTTCGCACTGTGGGAGGAGGGAGGTTAGTGCTGCCACAGACAGGTGCTGCACCCTTGGTGTCACTTTCAACTGAAGTTCAGTTGCACAAGTTATGTGCTTGACCCCCTTCCTGCTTTTACTGCTTCTTCCTTAAGTCAGAGCCTGTATTTCTGTTGTGGTAAGCATTGAAAGGGGAAACTTGCAGCAATTGCTGGTACTCGGAGGAGTTAGTACAAAGATTGAATTAGCTGCCTGCTTCCCTCTTTCTTGCCAAAATTATTCTTCACTACTATATACAAACTGTGCAGTATGACTAAACAAAACCAAGACAATTTTGACTTGATTTCTACTAGAGATTAGTGTTCTCCATTTAAATAGCCTTATGGAAAAAAAGATTGCTATACCTAACTGGAGGTTGGGCTCAATGATCTCTGGAGATCATCTCCAACCTAGAGGTTGTTCTGTGATTCTGTAATTTTAGTGGCCATTTCTGGCACCTCTTCTGGATAAGAAAGCAAATCACTTGGAGTATCTGCCTCCTTACCCATCTGTGAAACAAGTACTACCTGGCTGTAATAGACTACATGAGTACTTATGCCAAAGGAGATGAAGGGGAAAAATCTTTGACAAGGAGATGTTGCAGCTACAGTCAGGAGGGAGCAGCACCCTCCAAACCCAGCTCAGTTTGGGATTTCAGATAAGTTTGGCTTCACCCATCCTTAAAAACAAACAGAAAAATCTGCATGAAACCTAAGTCTTCAGAAGAAAAAAAAGATCAAAAACCCACAAACCAAGCACTTCTACAAGATTATACCACAGCTTAGAGGGAGATCAAAGTTCACATGCAGTTTTCATACTAACAGGCTGGACTGGAGCTGCAGCACATAATGGCAATGCTATTAGTAAGGATCATTATATCCACACCATAGGGGTGGTCCTAAGAAAGCAGATGTTATGAGGGTGTAAGAGACTAAATCTTGTCTGTCTTGATGTGAATCAACAAAGATAAAATCACATTTGCTCCCTGCCCAGACAATAGCTGCCAAGGGAGGGGATGGTGAGCAGACACCACTGGATAACAACTCTCTGGAATGCGCATGGACAAGACATCTCTACCCATCAGCTACCCCAGAAAGGGAGGATGGTGAAAAGGACAATGGATTCACCACCCGGCAACATACCTAAAAAAACCTATGACTAAAGAACTGTATGAAAGACCTGAGCAGTGCCTGCTCAGGAGAGGAAAAACCAAGAAGAAGATACAAGGAGAGAAAAGGACAGACAGAGAAGAAAAGACATCACCATGTAGCCTGGAAGCAGCAGACCAGGAGGAACCCTCTCTGTTTCCTAAGTTCCTCCTGCTGCAACTCACAGAGCTGAAGTGGCTGTTCAGAGAAGGACTTGGACTTTGGGATCTCTCCCTCCCCTCCTCCAATGGAGGACAGCACAGCCAACAAAGTGGCAGCACCCTTCCTGCACAGACCAAACCTGTCTTGGGGGGTGGGAGGTGTGGTAACATAATTCCTTTCCTTTTCTCTCTCTTCTCCCTCTCTTTTCCCCTCTGTCTCTCCCTTCTTCTGATCCATCCACTTTATTCTGTTAATAAGTAGACTTGCTGCTGATATTTTGGCCTCATTTGTGCCTCTAATTTCATAACATGGGAATATTCAAAAGAACTGAGTCTCCTTCCCTCTCCAGACCGAGACAGAGGGTACAGAGCTGGCAAAGTGCTACTACTGCAGCTCTGACAAATGGCATGTGCCTCAGCCTAGCACCATGGAAACCAGCCTTTGGCCACCAGCACAGCAGACCTCTTTGGCAGCAGTTGCACCGTACAACTGGTCCAGTATCACTCTTCCATCTCTGCTGGCCATATGTCAGGGTAGGAGGGGCATAATAGAAGGTCAAGCTGCCAGCCTCTGAGAAGCTGTCTGCAGGTTCAGAGAGCAAAGTGAAACCATAAACTGGGTAGGCTTTTTGGTTTGGTTGTTGTTGTTTTTTATCATTTAAGCAGTTAACATACATTTTTAAATGTATTTTTTTCCTGGGAAAAGCAGTTAGGGTTTGCAGTGAAGTGGTACACAGACCCATGCCACAAGGTGAAAATCATTTGGTGCTGGTCTCATAGTAATGAAAAAAAGCAGGTGTCTTTGATTTTGGTGGGTTTTTCTCACATTAGTGGGAAAAATGTTAGGGCAAGATGCTGAAGACCAATTCAGCATTAAAAAGGGAGCACTGTAGCCTCCAAAATATGTCATGAGACAGAATCAGCACCACAAGATCAGAATGTGTTAGGTAAAGGGTAAGAATGTACTTAGGGGTACTTCAGCAGTGTTTAAATCTAGTGAAAGACTGATGGAAAGACAGAGAAAAGAGCTTAAAGTTAGGTAGCACCATGAAGACTGTCAGGAGACCAAAAAGAATTATAGCAAGAGCAGGGAAGATCTAATAGGGCTTGCAGGCTTAGCTGCAATATTCTGGTGTCACAACATTCTCCCCATTGTGAGCTGCTGATCTAATGAGCATCCAGTTCCTTCCCTTTGTTTTTCCTCCTATTCTTCTAACAAATACCAGTGGAAGCAGGCAGTGATGTTTCTTCTCTTGCAGCTGCTTTGGTAGCTTTCTGCACGCAGCTACTGTGGAGTGGACCCAGCAACAAGAACATTATGCAGGCCTCTCTCTGTCCATGGATACATCAGCTTTAAATCAAAGCTTTACAACAGGTATTTGAAAACTGATATCCATTCATGACAACCTGAGATTTCTGCTGTTACAGAAATGTATTGAAGGAAAGCCAAAGGTTGAGTTCATCCACCTCTGAAGTGGTAATGGAGATGGACCAGGAGACAAATAATCCATTTGCTTGGTGGGGAGTGACAGTCATGTAATAAATAAAGGGATGAATTATTTGTCAACCATAAAAATGATCAATGATGGAGTCGTGATCAAGTCAGACAATGCCACTCAATGATAAGACCATGTAACATCCTGTTTTGAACAGTATGTACTTAGTTTTAAGCTTGTTAGTCAGAAATCTACAGAAGTTGGGCAGCTGGTTCGACACCCACTGAGCCTGCCAGGAACCAGGTTAAAATTAAGGAAGACTCTCAACATCCTCACAAGAGACTCCAGACCAGGATGCCGACCCTTATCAGGAACTCACACTTGCACAGCCAGAAGGGTGCATTCTATGCATGAGGAATTGGCTGTTACAGTTGTGACATACCTCCACCTTAAAAGAAGAGAGTGGATCCTTACTCGGGGCGTGTTGTGGAGCAGGAGACTCCCAGCCGCCCAGCACGCTGCTTTTGCTTATTTCACCCCAAATAAAATGTCTTATACTTAAAACTCTCGATTGGCGTGGAGAGTGTTTTTAACAAGTCAGTACTGACTTCTTATTTCCTTTTCTTGCCTCAGAGGGAGGGAAGATGTAAGACTTCATCTACCTCTGAGAACAGTAAAAGAGCAGGTGTTGAGCAGAACTCTATCTGAATACAAAATGTCCCTCAGCACTTCAGGAGGCCTTCCTTCCACTGTGGGTGAACTTGCTAGAAGGTCCTTGAGCCTTACCACAGCCTGTCCAGAGTGCTTCAAAGCATGCATGTCCTGCAAGCAGTTAGTACAATTAACATGCTTCCATTCAGGTTCAGTTACACAGACCATTTGTTCTGATGAGGAAGTGATTTTTAAACCCTTAAGCAGCTTGCATAAACACAAACATGCATAAGCACAAAGACAGACTGCATAGATGCAGGGTTATCTGCAGAGATCTGCCAAAGAGCAGAGTCACATTTACTCAGCATTTCCATGATATCAAGCAGCATGATCTTGAAAGCAGATATGACTGCAACTGAATGAAAGTACCCATGTTTGATCCATTAGATAGTCTTCACTTTAACTGAAAATAAGAACTGGTCATAAACTGAGTACTTGGGTTGTCATTAGACTTTGTGGTACTTAGATTTTAATTCTTAAGGTCATTCAGAGGCAGCACCAGAGTTCCACATGGGTGCATCTCTCTGTTTATTGAAAATGCTGCAAGAGCAGGGTTTTTCCTGCAGAGTTCCTTAAAAAGGAGCCACCACATTTCTAGTTCCCTGTCAGCTTAGAAGGCAGCTTTAAATAGAACTCCATAAAGTACTAACAGGCATGCCTACCACTACATAGATATTAAACAGTATAAGTAGATAAAAGTAGATACCAGTTTTTCAGGGGGAAAACAAAAAAATTGTTAAAGTAAATTCAAATCTCTGGGTTATCTGGAGATTTTCAGATGTCAGGAATCTAAAATCTTTCTCTTTTTATAAATTTCTGTAGCTTTTTTTAGTACTCTCTTGCACTACTGTATCCAGTATACCTTCCTCAGAACGTTTCAAAGCCTGATTCCCATTTGCATTTATGTCCACCGTTGGAGACCACACAGGCAGAGCCGTTAAAAAAGGAAATGTCAACTAAGGAAAGTAAAGCTGCTATAGCAAAGTCATTCAGTGACTCGTTCCTAGCTCGAGAAATCAGTGACTCACTACTGATGAAAAGGAAGGTTTTACTGCAAGGTAACTGACGCTGAAAGTATGCTTACAAATCTCAAAACAACAACCACAAAACAAAACCCCCAAAACAAACAAACAACACACAAAGTCTTTAATGCTGTCCAGTCTAACACCTAATACAATTGCCTGGTGCAGTTTAAACATATTAGCTACTTCAAAGTAAAACACTTACCTACTCTTTCCACATTACGCTGAAGTAGAAACTAACTTTGTCAGGAATGGAGCAGCCACTGCTCTCCTCAGGCCCACGTACAGAATTTTGCTAACTGCTGCCTTGTGACAATGCTCTATTTCAGAATGGGACCCACAGGCAGACTCTGTTACAGGAAAGGTAGCATCCGCTCAAGCACAACTAAATCTCATGGGGGAAGGAAGAGGCTGTCAAAATTTTTATTATTTGTATCCCTGTTCAAACACAGCATTTAAAATACTGCTCAGAGGAGTTTCTTTATTATTGTGTAGAGTCAATGCTATAAAGCCTTGTCTGGAGTTACAATTCATCAGTGAGCTAAAGGAGAAACTGTACCAGCAGCAATCTCTGGATCAGCACCATGCTTAGGTGCACAGGTTTAACTCCCCTGTGCAAGTCAATAAAATGATACTTCTTACTTTTAGTTTACAGTTTAAGTAGTGCATGATTTCTTTCCCACTGTTCACTCTAGATGAGTTTAATCTGACTTGCAAGGCCCAACATGAAAATACATTCAAAAATACAACTTTTTATTGTCTAAGGAGGAGATACTGGTGAGAAATTAGGTTTCTTTCCAAAGTACACAAAAAGACAACACTCACACACACCATTACAGTTTATAGTGCAGCAATCAGCAGCAATGGGTAACTTTCACTGTCAACAAAGAAGCTTTATACTGGGTGAGACCTGTCACCTCTTATTCCCTTCCTTACAGGACTTTTCAGTAGGAAGACAGCTCAATTCTTCCAACCCCCAAAAATATATACAAAGGCTCTAAAATCTAATCAAGAATAGTACATGTGATTATGATGGGAGAATCCACAGTTACCAAACATATGTTTTTTGTTATGATTCACAGTGTTCTTGTCTCGTGGATGCAAACAGCCTTCTCAGATAATCTACCAAGGTTTTTGGAGATGTGGTGAAGTTTCTCTTTGTTTTATTCAGCTTCTCTACTAGCACCACAATTATCCTATGTAAAATAATGCTCCACAGTGCAAGAAGTGGTTTCCCTGGAGCTGTGAAGAAAACCTAATAGCACAAAAGTTACTTTAGTTGTATGAGTTGGCCATGCTGCATTCCTATGGAATTACCTTTTTTCAACCTAAGACAGATCTCTAGGTTGATAAGTATTTTCAAGTTTCATGAGCTTATGAACCAAACTAAGTGGAGAAATTTTAGATTATGTTGGAATCCAAGGGAAAACCAGAGGGAGATTATTAGAAAAACAAATCTTTTCACAAGACTAGAGGTACACTTTCCACTGTGGGGGAAAAAAAAAAAAAAAGTCAGCAGGATTTTGCTCAGTAAATCACCATATTCTCAGCACATCAGAATGTAAATCTTCATCTTGTATGTTCCCCAGGGCATTTTGCTTAAGTGAGAAAAAAAAAAAGAGAACAGACTTGGAAAAGGTATTCATCTGTTTTTTTCAAGCAACTTTTGGCTCTCATGGACACTGGAAAGAGGTATTTACCCCACACAAGTCAGATTCATAGGAAAGAGATGATGCTAATAACTGGTGGTTACTATAGGCAGAGTAGAGAATGACTGATGAGAAAAATAAAAGTAGTATTTACATTCATGTAAAACTACTTTCAAAAGCAATATACTGTTGCAACTGAGCTCCAACTTAAATTACAAATATTGCATTATTTTTCACAAGACTTTTGAGGATGAAGTTGACAGACTGAAGCACTAGATTTGTCCCCTTTTCTTTTACTACCCTTTCTGAAACTCATTCTTGCCAGGTCTGACATGACCTACCTCACATTCCATTAAAAATAAATTTAAAATTGCCAACTCTGAAATGGCAATTACCTCCTGCTCCCATTCCTTTTTCCCACAAAGAAAATTACTTTTCTGAGCAACACTGAAAGGAGCCAAAGTGCCAGAGCATAACTGAGCTTCTTGTCAGGCCTTCTCCTGAGTTCTCCCACCCTACCTGAGTTCAAGAAAACTATTTGTAACCTTCTGAACAGCTTTGCTGTTCCCAAGGAGAAAAAAAAATAAAAAAAATAAAAGGTTTATTCAGAGTTTTACCAGTTCTACCAAGTTTACCAAGCTTAACAGAGAGAATGCCTCCGGAAGATCAGATGCCGCCTAGCCTGTCTGCTTGCTAACAGATTTCACAGCAAGCGAAATCTTGGCGAAAGAGCCTTTGCCTCCCCTGCCTGCACTGCCGCGAGGTAAGCAAAGGGAGGGCGGGAAGAAAAACAAGCAGAAAGCGGGGTAGGGGGGAGAGAGAAGCAGGGATAAAGGGCAGACAGAAAGAAAAGGAAGACAAGAGGGATATGTGAAG
>CM026897.1:54395674-54506694 GCA_015227895.2 Colaptes auratus | reverse complement strand
CTTGTCTTGTTACAATATAAAAGGCATCTCAAGTTTTGCAGGCTGCAAACCTTGGAAAAAGTTTCCTTGCAGCATCAAGGACAGTAACTTCCTCATATCCCCGCAGATGCATTCAGATCTGGAAGGAAGCTTTCACTTCAGTTCCAGCTGAAGGACTGATGAGGTGTGGGGGGGTTAAGGATTTGTTCTCCTGGCTTTCAGGAGGAACAGGGATGCTTTCACCTTGTGTAATTACCTCTTTCAATTTTGTTCTGTTTGTTATGTGGTTTAGTATTGTTACTCTTTCACCTTGTGTAATTCCCTGTTTTATACACTTGATTCAACATGTAGTGTCCAGTATGAAATTTGTGTCTAATGATGGTGTAAAACAGATTTGTGCCATTAGCCACTCAAAACTTATGTCTATTGTAAAAATTGTTTAAAACTTCTTTGCTTTCTTTCCTTTTTTTCTTTCTTGATTTTATCTTTGATTGATGGGGTGATGTAAGAGACTAAGTCTTGTCTCTCTTGATGTGAATCAACAAAGATAAAATCATCTTTGCTCCTTGCCCAGACCATAGCTGATGTGTATTGGGCAGAGCCACTGGATAATGACTCTCTGGATATCGACTCTCTGGAATGTGCACAGACAAGATCATTGCTACCCATCCTTTCTACCCCAGAAAGGGAGGATGGTGAAAAGGACAATGGATTCACCACCTGGGCACATACCTAAAAACCTGTATAAAAGACCTGAGCAATACCATCTCAGGAGAAGGAAAAGACCTGGGCAATGCCGCTCTGATAAAACCCAAAGAGAATGCCAGGAGAGAAAAGGACAGAGACATCACCATGTAGCCTGGAAGAAGCAGACCAGGAGGAACCCTTTCTCCGTGTCCTAAGTTCCGCCTGCTGCAACTCATGGAGCTGAAGAGGCTGCTCAGAGAAGGACTTGAACTTTGGGCTGTCTCCCTCCCCTCCTCCAGCAGAGGACAGCACAGCTAACAAGGCAGCACCCTTCCTCCACAGACACAAACCCTCTTGGGTGGGTGTGGAGGGTGGCAATATAATTCCTCTCCTTTTCTCCCTCTCTTTATTTTTTCTCTCTCTCTCTCCTTCTGCTCCATTCACTTTATTCTGTTAATAAATACCCTCACTTGATAATTTTGCCTCGTTTGTGCCTCTGATGTCACAACACAGGAATATTCAAAAGAACTGAGTCTCTTACCCTCTCTGGACAAAGACATATATTTTATTTCTCAGCATCAATTTGCTGATTATTTTGTTAGTGCTGATTTCATGCTTCCTGCACTGCTCCAAGCAGCAGTTTCATCTACACATTCAAAATGCCATCTGTAAGCTGCTGTATGGAACTACTTGCTCTCAGTCCTCACCCAACAGAAACTGGGACATTCAATACCTCTTGGTATCAGCACTCAATGTGAGACACACATTTCTGTTTGTGTGCAAACACTAAGTTGCTCACATATTGATTCATAGTTACAAAGCCTATTGCAGCACAATACTGAAACCCATCATGATTTCACCAGTAACAGAACAATCACTCTGTAAGTTGGTGAAACTTGTCCTTTTGTGTGCTGAAGAACAGAGGAAATAATGCCTTTTGTAGCAATGACAAAAGCTTGTGTAAAATGTATTTTAAAGCTTAGACTGATGATCTCAAAACCTCAGTTCAAAGTCTGGTAACAATTCTATTATCTCATCTTTTCTATTAAAAGAAGAGTTTAATAATACAACAAAAACCACAAAAAAAATGGCAGATTCCACAACTACTAAGACAGCAATTATTTCTTATTCTTTATTTCCATACAACAGAGCATTTAGAATACCATTAATGCATTCCTGACTTGTTACCACTGGAATTCCTACAAAGACAAGTTCCCATAGTCTATTCTGTACCTGCAGAAATGTTTCACTTGGCCTGAAGGTTTACAAAAGTTTGTGATGTTTGTTTTTTTTTTTAAAGTATTTTTTTCCCTCCACATTCTGTTGAGGGAACAGTTCTTAAATAACAAGTGAATACCAGTGGCATGCTTTCCTTTATGGAGGCTTTAATCTTCAGCTGCATGAGGAAATGCATGATGTGTGTCCAAAATGCAGAAGCCTGTGTTTGACTTCACGTCACTGAAAATCTTCCACCTTTAAACTATGACATTAATTATAAAGGATTTTCCCCCTCTGCTATTAAATGAACTATTCCTAGGAAAGTAGAAACAGAAGTCACTCTCCATGAAAAAGGATATGATATTATTTTTAGATAATGGAGATACTTGTTTACATGTAAGAAACTAGAATTCTCTCAGTAGGATGCCATAGCCTTTGTTATGGTAACCTGGAACAGTTTAGCTCGTGGAATCCCAAGCACATCTGACCTCCTGGTTACAGCAAGATGGGGCAGCTCACTTTCCCTCTCTGCACATACCCCAGCATGGGTGCCAATATGATGGCCAGCTGCAGATCTCAGAACTCAGACAACAGTACCTGCATTACATCAGTGAGATTGCTAATGAGCAAACCAGGACATTGCATATGGATGAAATATTGATCAGTGCAGGATTTATTATCCACTGCTGCGGTGTTTCTCTTGTGCTTTGCTCTCAAGCAGGGTTCCACTGCATTGAGACCAATTTCATTTGTGTCAGTGTTCCAGGGCTCCCACTGAGGTAAGACTGTGGTTTCCATAGAGCCAAAGCTTTCACTTGCTGTGTGCTGTGCCTCATCTCTGAGGGATCTGCACCTGCCTTCATGTGTAATACAGTTAGAATATTTTAATTACATTTGGAGAAAATCAGTGATTTTTGTACTATGTGCAGTAACATATTGTAATCAACATTTTCAAAGCACAATTTTAACAGGTATGAAAACATACTCATCTTTTTACATTACAGCCTTGCTTTAACCAAAAAATACATAGAACACTTAACACTTTTGAAATGTTTTTCTGCAGCAAATTCTGCATATTTCAAGTAACTGAAAAACTTAATCAGTTTGATAGCTACAGGCCACTGGATAAAAGTTGGACATTATGTCCTGAACTCAGGCTTCATAAAATAATAGATGCCTGGAGTTTTAATTTCAGTTACACGCATTATCTTCACTCAGCTTTCAAATATTGCATCCTGACATCTGTGGATCAGCAAATTTTTTCATATCTTGTTTTTTTTCCCCACAACCTCTTCTTATGCTCGGTTTTTTTCTTCCTGGTTCCCTGTATAGGCCTTTCCTGCTGTAATACCTAATCCTTCCTCTTTCCAGGCCAGCAAACAGTTGCAAAGCAAAAAGCAGCAACCCACCCTTCTGTGTGTTTCAGGCCTAATGTGGTGGCAGAGCTTGGGAAGAATTTGTTTCCCTGCTGTAATTTCTGACATGGGCTCTGCCCATTTTTAATGCATACTAGGTGGAAGGCACAGGAAACAATGCTTGAAAATTTCTATGTTGTGGCTCTTCCCCCAGCTGCACACTTCCCAAGTAGCTGTGAGAGATAATGGAAAGAGGAAAGTGCATAACTGAACTGTTTTTTTAACAAACAGATTTTTGCCTTAGATGAAAAATTCTAGTGTAAAAATGGGTATCACTTTTGCAATACAAGTTGATTTTTTTGGACATCACAAGAAACTGCAGAACATGTTCATATGTTCAATTCATCCCCCCAGTCTGTATTGACAGGATTGTTCCTACCCACGTGAGGACCCTGTATTTGCTCTTGTGAATGTCATGAGGTTCACCTGGGCCCACCTTTCCAGCTGGTCCAGGTCCCTCTGCATGACATCCCAACCCTCTGGCATATTGACAACGCCACTCAGCTTGGTGTCATCTGCAAACCTGCAGATGGTGCACTGGAACCCACCGTCTGTGTCATTGACAAAAACGTGAAACAGCACAGGTCCCAGTATGAACCCCTGAAGGACACCACTTGTCACTGCTCTCCATCTGGACTTCAAGCCATTGAGCACCACCCTCTGGATGAGACCATCCAGCCAATTCCTTATCCACTGAACAGTCCACCCATCAAATCCATGTCTCTCCAACTTGACAAGTAGGATGTTGGGGAGGACTGTGTCAAAGGCTTTGAAGAAGTCCAGATAGATCACACCATAGGTTGTCCCTTATCTACTAGCATAGTCACTTTATCACAGAAAGCCACTAGGTTGGTCATGATGGATTTGGCCCTAGTAAAGTCATGCTGGCTATCACTCCTCTGTCCTCCCTGTGCATCAGCACATCATCTAGGCTTATCTGTTCCATGATCTTCCCAGGCACAGAGGTGAGGCTGACAGGTCTGTAGTTCCCAGGGTCTTCTTTTCTACCCTTTTCAAAAATGGGTGTAATGTTTCCTTTCTTCAAATTCCCAGGGTCCAGGTCTTCACCTGACTGTCAGGACTTTTCAAATATCATGGAGAATGGCTTGGCTACTACATCAGCTATTTCCCTCAGGACTCTGAGGTGCATTTTATCAGGTCCCATGGACTTGTATATCTTCAGTTTCCTCAGATGATCACTCACCTTGTCTACACTTAACATTTAGAGTGGGAGGGACTTTGTCTCCCTGGTCTCCAACTTGTGGGCCATCAACATGAGACCCATGAGGAGAGGGATTGCCAGTGAAGACTGAGGCAAAAAAGTTGTTGAGAATCTCAGCCTTCTCATCTGTTATAACAAGTTCCCCACTGTTGCTCATCATGGGAGGTACCCTTTCTTTAACCTTCCTTTTCTGGGTAATGTACCTGTAGAAACCTTTCTTGTTTTTCTTTACATCCCTTGCCAAGGTCAGTTCCAGCTGTGCCTTGGCCTTCCTGACCTTGTCCCTACACAATCAGGTAATGTCCCTATACTCTTCCCAGGATGCCTGTTCCTCCTTCCATTTCCTATGTAGTCCCAACTTGCCCTTTAGTTTGACCAGCAGGTCATGATTCCGACATAGTGGTCTCTTGCCTGCCGTGCCCAAGGTCTGCCATATCTGTTCTGCTCCCTTGTCCCTGAGGGCTGTTTCCCACGGGGTCCTATTTACTAACTATTTGAAGAACGGGAACTTTCCTTTCCTAAAATTTAGCATCCTAACTGTAGTTCTCCTTAAGACAGTGAACTGCACTAGCACATGATCACTGCAGCCCAGGCTGCCTTGAACTTTGACATCCCTGATGACTTTGTTTGCATTTGTGACTAACAGGTCCAATATCATATCCCCTTGTGTAGGGCTGTTAATTTCTTGTCTTAAGAAGTTCTCATCTAGGCACTCTAGGAGCCCCCTGGATTGCCTACAAATAGCCATGCTACTTTTCCAGCAGATGTCAGGGTGGTTAAAATCCTCCAGAAGGATGAGAGCCTGTGATCATGATGTCTCCTTGAGCTGGAGTAAGAAGGCTTCATCAATAGGCTCCACTTGATGTGTAGTAGACTCCAGCCAAAAGACTCCCTTTGTTGTCCCAATCCCTAATTCCTTGATTCCTGCTTCCTGAACAATCCTTTCCTGTTCAGTCCTTCTTAAATCCTGATGTATCCATAGTATTTTGGTGGGGCAGATAACTTGGTCAGATGACAGCACAGTTCTCATGCTCCCAGTCTGTTCCAGGAATAACATTTCTGAGTCAACTGAGCCTCAGACAGATATGATACATTGGACATATTTTGTGCTGAAAGAGTGGCGGATTCTAATTCCCTGCATTATCTGTCTCTTAGGCAGGAGGAACTAGGTGCGGCTTTTTATTTTGGCATTACCACTTTTGTCACGGTTTCCTTGACATGGAGAGAACAGCGTGAGATCTACGCTTACAGCTGGAAAACATCAGGAATATTGCTGTCCCTAAGCCAAAAAAAAGTAATTATGCTGCACCTTTTTGCAAGTCTTGAATGTAACACATCTGAATAGCACACACAAGACTATCCCTAAATCCTCATGCAAGGGTATGGAGCTTGCTGTCTGCTTTCCATTCTTATAAACTATGCCTCATTCAAAGACACTCAGCCTCATGTACTAGGAGTCAGGAAGGGGAATCAGAATGAGATAATCACAATAAATGAGGAAGTGGTCAGTGATCTACTATGCCATTGAGACAGACACAAGTCTATGGGGCCAGATGGGCTACTCCCAAGGGTGCTGAAGGAGTTGGCAGATGTGCTCTCCAAGCCATTTTCCATTATTTACCTGAGGTCCTGGCTAGCTGGGGAGGTCCCAAGGGACTGGAGGGTAGCAAATGTAACACTCATCTGCAAGGAAGGAAGTACGGAGGATCTGGGAAACTACAGACCTGTCAGTCTGACCTCAGTGCCAGAGGTGGTCATGGAGCAGATCATCTCAAGCACCATTACACAACATATAGAGAACAACCAGGGGATCAGGCCCAGTCAGCATGGGTTTATGAAGGGCAGGTCCTGCCTGACCAACCTGATCTCCTTCTGTGACCAGATGACCTGACTGGTGAGGGAAAGGCTGTGATTATTGTCTACCTGCACTTTCATAAAGCCTTTGACTCTGTTTCCCACAGAATTATCGTGGACAGACTGGGTGCTCATGGCTTGGATGAACACACACCCTGCTAGATAAAGCACTGGCTGGACAGACAGGCCCAAAGAGTGGTGGTCAGTGGAGTTAAATCCAACTGGTGTCTGTTCACAAATGATGTTCCTCAGGGCTCAGTGCTGGGATCACTTCTGTTTAACGTTTTTATTGATGATCTTGATGAAGTCACAGCGTTTGTCATCAGTAAGTTTGCAGATGACACCAAATTAGGTGGGAGTGTTGATCTGCACAAGGGTAGGGAGGCTCTACAGGGGGACTTGGATAGATTGGATTAATAGTCCAACGTTAACAGCATGAGCTTCAACAAGGCCAAATGCCAGGTCCTGCACTTGGGTCACAACAACCCCAAGCAATGCTACAGGCTTGGGGAAGTGTGACTGAAAAACTGTCTGGCAGAAAGGGACCTGGGGGCTCTAATTGACAAATAACTGAATATGATCAAGCAGTGTGCCCAGGTGGGCAAGAAAGCCAAAGGAATCTTGGCTTGTATCAGAAATGCTGTGTCCAGCAGGAGTGGGGAGGTGATTGTCCCCTTGTAGTCAGCTCTGGTGAGGTCACACTCTGAGTGTTGTGTCCAGTTTTGGGCACCTCATTACAAGACAGATGTTGAGATGGTGGAATGATTGCAGAGGGGGGCAATGACAGTGGTGAAGGGCCTGGAGAATAAATCTTCTGAAGAGCAACTGAAGGAGCTGGGGCTGTTTAGTGTGGAAAAGATGATGCTGAGGGGAGACCTCATTGCTCTCTACAACTCCCTGTAAGACATTGTAGAGAGTCTGGTGCTGGTCTCTTGTCACAGGTGATTAGTGATAGTACAAGAGGGAGTGCCCTCAAGCTGTGACTGCGTAGGTTTAAAATGGACCTTAGGAAGAATTTTTTCACAGAAAGAATGGTCAGGCATTGGAATGTGCTGCCCAGGGAGGTGGTTGAGTCACCACCCCTGGATGTGTTTCAAGGTCATTTGAATGTGGTGCTTGGGCACATGGTTTAGGGGTGAACCTTGTAGAGTAGGGTTATCTGTTTGACTTGGTGATCCTGAGGGTATTTTCCAGTCTGAATGTTTCTGTGATTTTGATTCTGTGACACTAGTTTCTCAGGTTTTGAGGTCCTGAACTATAATTGGCACCTGATTAAAAAAAACCACTAATAACTTTTTATTCAGCCAATTGCCATGTTTGCTGCACTATGACAGGTCCTTAGCAGAATATCAATAAATGGCCACATGTAGAGAGACAAAGTTCTGCTTGTGGAAGGAAGTCATAGTTCAACGACATAAAATGTTACCCCTATATTATGCTTTTCTTGCAAGATCAAATTTTATACCCCCCAGCTACTGTGCCTTTGGAATGAAGTTATTTTTAAAAAATAAATGAAAAAGGCTAAAACTGAGGGAATCAGATAAAACACTAAACTCAAGTGAGAAGCTTTGTGATTTTAAGTATTTGTTTCCTTCTTGCCTGGTATTCTGCCTCTGAAAACAATGAGAGGAAGTAAACATTAAAAAAAGAGGTTTCATCTGTATCCACAGTAAATATTCTGTGTTAACCAGGAGGAAGAAATGAACATGGAACTGATGAAATATCTGCCATGTGATAGGTATAAATCCGACCACTTGGAACTCTGTTAAATTGAGGGGATTATGGGGATATAGATATGGTTCTTTACCTTAACTGGCTCAGGAAAAATCAGCACTTTCTCTCCCCGCCCGCCACCTCTCCCCCCCCAGTCAAACTGGGTCAATACAAATAGAAGATAAATCGTGAAAACACTGCCCTTTCCTAAGGTGGCTGTCCTGAAGTATCAAACCCTTAAACATGCCCTAGCCCAGACAATGGGCCATGGATCTGTGAATGTGCTAACCTGGACAGTTCCTGGGGTCCATACAGCCAAGGCAAATGTATAACACAAGTGTTTAACACTGTAAGCAACCATGAATGTGCAAACGTGGACACTTCCTGGGGTCCAGATAATCATGTAGCACGTGTAATTAACTTTGTGACTCAGCTGTGACCTGTGTGTGCCCCTGGCCATGTCTGGATATGCCTCATCCTATGGGTCCAGTCATCAGGGTTCTGTGTTAACAAAGGGCATTAATTGTCTTGGGACAGTATTTAAACCAGCCAAGAAGTCAGGCAACTTGCCTTGTTCTCACCCAGCATGCAACAAGAGCCAAATGATGCCGAAGGGCTTGCATTAGCAGACCAGCTACACCTGGGCCATGCTCTTACCACAAAGACACAACAGCCAAATGTTGCCTGAATATCGTAGAATCAACCAGGTTGGAAAGGACCTCAGAGATCATCACGTCCAACCTAATAGCTAGTACCTAACACCACATAGCTAAATAAACAAAGATTCAAATGCCACATCCAATCCCTTTTTTGAACACCTACAGGGACGGTGACTCCACCACATCCCTGGGCAGACCATTCCAATGGCCAATCACTCTTTCTAGGAAGAACATCTTCCTAACTTTTCAGCCTAAACCTCCCGGGGTGCAGCTTGAGACTGTGTCCTCTTGTCCTGGTGCTGGTTGCCTGGGAGAAGAGACGAACCCCCACCTGGCTACAACCTCCCTTCAGGTAGTTGTAGACAATAATAAGGTCTCCCCTGAGCCTCCTCTTCTCCATGGTAAGCAACCCCCGGCTCCCTCAGCCTCTCCTCATAGAGCTTCAGCTACAAACCTCTCACCAGCTTTGTTGCCCTTCTCTGGACACCTTCCAGCAACTTAACATCTTTCCTAAACTGAGGGGCCCAGAACTGGACACAGGACTCAAGGTGTGGCCTAACCAGTGCAGTGTACAGGGGCAGAATGACCTCCCTGCTCCTGCTGGCCACACTATTCTTGATGCAGGCCAGGATGCCATTGTCCTTCTTGGCCACCTGGGAACACTGCAGGCTCATGTTCAGCCTACCATCGATCAGTACCCCCAGGTCCCTCTCTGCCTGGCTGCTCTCCAGCCATTCTGACCCCAGCCTGTAGCACTGCATGGGGTTGTTGTGGCCAATGTGCAGAACCCGGCACTTGGATGTGTTCAATCTCATGCCGTTGGACTCTGCCCATCTGTCCAACCTGTCAAGGTCCCTCTGCAGGGGTTCTTCTACCCTCTAAAAGATCCACACCTGCCCCCAGCTTGCTGTCACCTGCAAATTTACTGATGATGGACTCAATGTCCTCATCCAGATGATCAATAAAGATATTGAACAGGATGGAGCCCAGCACTGATCCCTGGGGGACACCACTAGTGCCTGGCTGCCAGCTGGATGTGGCACCATTCCCCACCACCCTCTGGGCTTGGCCCTCCAGCCACTTCCTAACCCAGCACAGAGTGCTGCTGTCCAAGCCATGGGCTGACTGCTTGGCCAGGAGTTTGCTGTGGGGGATGGAGTCAAAGGCCAGTTCTTTGACCACTAGATGGATAAAGAACTGGCTTGATGGCCGCACCCAAAGAGTGGCTGTCAATGGGTCCATGTCCCAGTGGAGGCCAGTGACAAGCGGAGTCCCTCAGGGATCAGTCCTGGGACCAGTCTTGTTCAACATCTTTGTGGGTGCCATGGACAGTGGCATTGAGTGCACCCTCAGCAAGTTTGCTGATGACACCAAGCTATGTGGTGCAGCAGACATGCTAGAGGGAAGGGATGGCATCCAGAGGGACCTTGACAGGCTGGAGAGGTGGGCACAAGCCAACCTCATGGGCTTCAACAAGACCAAGTGCAGGGTCCTGCATCTGGGTCGAGGCAATCCTAGGCACAAATACAGGCTGGGCAGAGACTGGCTGGGGAGCAGCCCAGAGGAGAGAGACTTGGGGGTGCTGGTGGACAAGAAGCTCAACATGAGCTCTCAGTGTGCACTTGCAGCCCAGAAAGCCAATCAGATCCTGGGCTGCATCAGGAGAAGTGTGGCCAGCAGGTCAAGGGAGGTGATTCTCCCCTTCTACTCAGCTCTGCTGAGACCCCACCTGGAGTACTGCATCCAGTTCTGGAGCCCCTATTACAAGAGGGATCTGGAGGTGCTGGAAGGTGTCCAGAGAAGGGCCACGAGGATGATCAGAGGGCTGGAGCACCTCTCCTATGAGGACAGACTGAAGGAGTTGGGGCTGTTCAGTCTGGAGAAGAGAAGACTCCGAGGTGACCTCATTGTAGCTTTCCAGTATCTGAAGGGGGGCCTCCAAGAAGGCTGTGGAGGGACTTTTTCAGGCTATCAGATAGCGACAGGACTAGGGGGAATGGAAGGAAGCTGGAGGTGGGAGATTCAGGCTAGATGTGAGGAGGAAGTTCTTCACCATGAGAGCGGTGAAGCCCTGGAATGGGTTATCCAGGGAGGTGGTTGATGCCCTGTCCCTGGAGGTGTTTAAGACCAGGCTGGATGAGGCTCTGGCCAGCCTGAGGTAGTGTAGAGTGTCCCTGCCCATGGCAGGGGGGTTGGAACTAGATGATCCTTGTGGTCCCTTCCAATCCTGACTGAAACTATGAAACTATGAAACTGAGCCTTGCTGAAGTCCAGGTAGACTACATCCACAGCCTTCCCCACATCCACCAGGCAGTCACCTGATCATAGAAGGAGATCAGGTTGGAGAGGCAGGACCTGCCCTTCCTAAATCCATGCTGGCTGGGCCTGATCCCTTTGGCTGTCCTGGAAGTGCTGTGTGATCACACTCAAGATGACCTGTTCCATAATCTTGCCTGGCACTGAGGTCAGGCTGACAGGCCTGGAATTCCCTGGTCATCCACCCGGCCGTTCTTGTGGATGGGCACCACGTTGGCCAGCTTCCAGTCTTCTGGGACCTCTCCAGTGAGCCAGAACTGCTGAAAAATGATGGAGAGTGGCTTGGCCAGCTCATCTGCCAGCTCTGTCAGTACCTGAGGATGGATCCCATCCAGTCCCATGGACTTGTGAGTATCCAAGTGGCTCAGCAAGTCTCTAACTGCTTTGTCATGTACTTCATGGGGCCTAGAGTCCTCCCTGATCCCATCTACCAGTTCAGGTGGCCAGTTATGCTGAAATGCTCTGGTCTTACTGTTGAAAATTGAGGCAAAGAAGGTATTTAGTACCTCTGCCTTTTCCTCATTTTTAGTTACAATATTGCTCTCCAAGTCCAATACAGAGTGGAGGTTCTTCTTGCCCCTCTTTTTAGCATTAATATATTTATAAAAATGCCTTTTATTGTCTTTCACAGAAATGGCCAGTTTGAGTTCTAACTGGGCTTTTTCCTCTCTAATTTTTCTCCTACATGATCTAACAACATCCTTAAATGCATCTTGAATTACCTCCCTGTCATGGTAGGGCCAAATGGCCTCATCACAAACCCTGACAGACACTAAGGTGTCTAGACATGGTCCCCCTCTCTCCCCTCCTTCCTGCAGAAAGCCAGGGTAATTCAGGAAGAGGAACAAAGGGGACAGGACCATGTATGTCTGGTAAACAACCCTGTTCCTAAGGTAAGGACATGTGTTCTGGCCACCGCCTGGCAGAACCCCTTCCCATTGGGTAACTATGTGCTGGTTTCATGCCCTATTGGTCCAATAATTCTTGGGCAAGATTTATATACAGGCTGATTTCTATTTGCCTGTGCCTTGCTTTTGTCTCACTTTTGCCTTGCCTTTGCCTTGCTGAAGTCTTGCATACTTGAACCTGCTTGGACCTTGTCTGGCTCAAAACTGCCTTGAATTGCATAGCCTTGAGTTGCCTGGTCCAGCACCTGGGACAAAGCCACGAGCATACACACCACAAGCTATGAGAAGAGCCACGAACTTAGGAGTCAGAGGCCACCCTGCTTCCCCTTGTGACCAGGACTTTGCTGTGCCTCAATTCACCCAGGACAAAACAGGTGCCTGTCACGAGAAATGTCATTAACAGCCCGGCATCTGCTGAAGCCAGACCAGCCATTGAAGACCACGTGGCATTCTTGCTGGCAATCTGCCATGCCTGGCACATGAGCGCCCCAAAGCCTCTAATGCACAGCAGCAGCACTTGCTACCTGGGTACAACCAGCTGTGAGTAATTAATTCATTGCCTCTTTGGCATAACTGTTCTTGTTGAGCCTTCCCCCTCACTGTGGTTAAGCTCCATTTTCACTCCTGGGGTATTCTCTTTCTGTCAGATCCTCCTGGTTTGCATAAAATTGTTTAAATTGTTGTAGTTGCTCAAATCCTGCACATTCCCATTGTAAATATACCCAACCATACAGCAAACCTTTTGATACATTTTGGCAATTTTCATATTAATAAAGGTTATTAATGTTGTGACGAATATTGCCATATCATTTACAATAAAGGAAAAATTACGTATTCTTTTTCGACGCTCCCTGCCTTTCCAAATGTGATACACCTTCTTTCTTCCCTTTAATTCCTTCAAAAGATGCTTGCCCATCCAGGCCAGTTGCCTTCCCTACTGGCTCATTTTTTGGCACATGGACACAGCCTTTTCCTGTACCCTCAAGAGTTCCTGTTTGAAGTAGGTCCAACCATCCTGAACTGCTTTGTTCTTAAGGGCTGCTTCCCAGGGTACTCTCTGAATTAGTTGCTTAAAAATAAGCTGAAGTCTGCCCTCCAGAAGTCCAAGGTAAGGGTTTTGTTATTTCTCCTCCTTGTTTCTCTGTATATTGAAAACTCCACTATCTCATGATCACAGCAGAGTAGCAGCTGAAGAACCTGTCCTAACAGGCAACTACACCCAGGCCTTACACCTGGACCAAGGCAGCCTCAAGGGAGCTGGCAACAGAGCACACAAGAGAGAGGCCCCCTAGCCCTCTCTGAGCCAAAGACTGCTTGAAGTATAGCCACAGCATCTGGGAAGATACCAGACAGAGGAGCAAGTCGTGAATACCCAACCAATCTGCCACGGAATCCCACTTGTGGGAAAGCCGCAGATGACAGCACCTGTATTTGCAATTTGAATTGCTGCATTGGAAATGTTAGATCTGTGTTTGAATCATTTAACTCTTTTTATCTGTGCAGTGTAAAACCCACAACCGAATAACTGAACCTGTGAATACATTCTGTAAGTAAGTTATGGTGGTGTTTGAAGATACCCCTGCCAGGAAATACTGATTATAAAATATATAAAAATATAAATTTTATTACAGCAGCACAGAGCATAAAAAGGAATACCCTAAACTTTTTAGGCTCTGGATGCCATCCGCTACTGGGAAAGAACTCACTTCTAAATGTTGCCAAGGCTTATGCATATTTACGTAGGAACAATGCACATCATTTGCATGTCAGTGTTTGCTAAAGATACATTGTGCTTCTTAGTTTGTTCATTTATCTCATGATTTCTCATGACCATCTCTTGTTTTTGGTGTAAGGCACTGGGTGGCACCAGGAGGATTGTTTTAAAATAGAAAACTTGCATTTTACTGAACACCAGCCAAATGAATCCTGAGGAGACAGTACACAAAATACTGGCTTGCTTTCTGTTTGCACTGATGTGAGCAGAGTTTTGCCTTCCAATAAACAAGTAGATAAAGCAAAATTCTAGTAATAGGTTTACTGTCCCCAAAAAGTTGCATCACATGGCTTAATGTGAAGATGGTCACAGGCAGTAGGTAACAGAAGAAAGAAAACTTGTAGGATTAGATCCTTGTGAGGTTCAGGAGCTGAAGGTCTAGCCCCAGTATTATTAGACTTGATGCTCACTATGAAGCTAGGTAAAACATATTTAGGTCTAAAATAAAATAAATGTATGGGGGAAAAAAAACCCAACAACAAAACCCCCCAAACCCAAACAAGAAAAAAAAAAAGAAAGAAAAAAAGGGGAAAGAAAAAGAAAGAAGTGATTTTCGTGTCCCAGCTATACCAACAAACTCATGGTGGATACCTGAGAGCATCACTGTCATCCAACTGGTAGAAAGAAACCATTGTAAACCATTATGCATGGTAATTTATCATCTCAGGTTTCTGGTTAAATAATTATGAAGTGATGCTAGAAGCACGTTCTGAAAGTGACACTGCAATATTAGCCAAAAAAAATAGTTTTGTGACCATTCTTTGTGATGAAGGAGTTCGTCTATTCTGAGCCATTTATTGAGCACGCACATATGGTCTAATAGGACACCAACTGATCGAAGTTGGATACTTGACTTTGGAGTATGAGAATCATAAACTTGCTTACGGTCTATCTGGTCTGCAAACACTTCCCCATAGATCATCCAGTAAGGCATGTAAAAAATGTTTTTCGCCAGCTTCCATGAAGGCTCCTCATTGGGGAAGAGAATAGCTTGTCTTGCAACACCAAAGCTCATCAGAACCACCAACATGATGATGACAAAGTACATCATGTCTATCATCTGAATGTAATGACAGGAACAGAGAGAGAAAAGGAACAAGGATTAGAGGAACTTATTTGTCTGCATTCCCACTACCATATGCTGAAAAAATGGAAAAAAAAAAGAAGAAGTAAACATTAGAATTTTCAAAAACAAATTTTGTAACGCCATTCTCAGTTTTACACATGGCAAATGTAATTTTCAACCTGAAGTTGGTCTGTTTTGTCCTTGTCTTGACCCGGTGTTGTTTTTAAAGAAAATTTTAATGTTATGAATAGGCATGAAAACATGAGATACCATCTGGTCACAGCAGTTGCAAGAGCAAGAATTTAAGTTCACTATAATTTGCAGCCTAGTCTGGGCAAGGGTCATGAGATGACGTATTGTTTATAGGCACCTAGTGGCAACTGTACCAAAACAAAAGGACTGACATGGATTATTTTGTTCACTGGTAGTCATTTATCTTGGACCAAATGAAGAAAGATGCATCTAACATAAGGAGTAACGGGTGGTAGAACAGCCTGTTACTGCAACATAAGGGACACCATGGTGGTAACCAGAGAGACAGGAAAGCTGTGATACTGGCTGGATGAGAAATCAGCTTGGTGGGGAAGGCTGACAAAGACCATATTTACAAAAAAAACCAAATCAAAACACAAAAGGCAGATAACAGAGACACTCAGGTCTTCCCTTCTATTTTTTCCCATTGTTGAAGGCCTCATTAGCATATGCAGAAATTTTAGTCCTTGCAAACAGTGCCTACCCATTCAAAATGTTCCTGGAAAAAGTGGGACAGTAATCCTAGGAGGTGCTGAATAGAGGCTGAAGATTAGAAGATGAACTGTGCTAGAAAAGACCCTCCAGAGAGCAGAGCAGTAGGTATCAAGGAGGTGCAGCAGAGAAGATTTATAAAGCAAACTGAAGGTGAAAAAAATGGAGTCCTGTAAGGTCCCTGGCAAGATCTCTTTATAACCTTTAGCCACAGGTTTACTCTTTTAGGTCTTTATTTATAAGTCTTGTTACAACAGAGCTGTTTTTTCACAGCTTTGGATAAAACTTTTGTCTCTGGTCAAAACTTGACCCAAAACTCCTACAAATCTTATGAGTTTTAATCCCTTCAGTCTCTGCAATTCTGGCTCGGCAGCACTCTGCCTTCCCTGTGAGGCAGGTGTGTAATCAATGTGCATCTCAGTGAGTGGCCTTATTGCTTCATAAGGGACCTGCTGCAGCTCAAGAGCAAGATTGTTCATGATGAGAACTGGAGGAAGAGGGGATTAATTTGCAGCAGATGGATCTGGCACAAGGAAATGGACCTGTGGTCAAAGTAACACAGTAAAAGTATCTTACATAGAAAAGAGAGGGAGAGAAAGGCACAAACAGAAAAGTATAATGTTGTATTTACTGAGAGAGACTAGAGAAGAAAGACACCTATAGCACAGGGCTCTGATAGGAGAGACTCAAGTTGCTGTACAGAAGGAACTGGGGACAAGTGGAAAAAAAAGGAGAACAAAAGTCCATTAGAAAAAACCCAAACAGCACAAAAAAACCCTGAACCCAAAACCAAAACAAAAACCCCTGGACATGTAAGAGAATAAAAGAATAAAAGAATTAAAAGAACAAAAGATGAGGAAAACGCAGAGGTATTTAACACCTTCTTTGCCTCAAAGCAGGATAGGTTGTGTTCCAGACAACTGGCCTCCTGAGCTGGCAGATGGAGTCAGGGAACAGTATAGTTCCCCTGTGTTCCAGGAGGAAGTAGATAGAGAACTGCTTAGCCGCTTGGATGCCCCACAAGTCCATGGGACTGGATGGGATCCATCCTAGGGTGCTGAGAGAGCTGGCAGGTGAGCTGGCAGGTGAGCTGGCCAAGCCACTCAGTGCCAGGCAAGATTATGGAACAGGTCATCTTGAGTGCGACCACACAGCACTTCCAGGATGGCCAAGGGATCAGGCCTAGCCAGCATGGATTTAGGAAGGGCAGGTCCTGCCTGACCAACCTGATCTCCTTCTATGATCAGGTGACTGCCTGGTGGATGTGGGGAAGGCTGTGGATGTGGTCTACCTGGACTTCAGCAAGGCCTTTGACACTGTCCCCGACAGCAAACTCCTGGCCAAGCTGTCAGCCCATGGCTTGGACAGCAGCACTCTGTGCTGGGTTAGGAAGTGGCTGGAGGGCCAAGCCCAGAGGGTGGTGGGGAATGGTGCCACATCCAGCTGGCAGCCAGGCACTAGTGGTGTCCCCCAGGGATCAGTGCTGGGCTCCATCCTGTTCAATATCTTTATTGATGATCTGGATGAGGACATTGAGTCCATCATCAGTAAATTTGCAGGTGACAGCAAGCTGGGGGCAGGTGTGGATCTTTTAGAGGGTAGAAGAACCCTGCAGAAGGACCTTGACAGGTTGGACAGATGGGCAGAATCCAACGGCATGAGATTGAACACATCCAAGTGCCGGGTTCTGCACATTGGCCACAGCAACCCCATGCAGTGCTACAGGCTGGGGTCAGAGTGGCTGGAGAGTGGCCAGGCAGAGAGGGACCTGGAGGTACTGGTCGATGGTAGGCTGAACATGAGCCTGCAGTGTTCCCAGGTGGCCAAGAAGGCCAATGGCATCCTGGCCTGCATCAGAAACAGTGTGGCCAGCAGGAGCAGGGAGGTCATTCTGCCCTTATACACTGCACTGGTTAGGCCACACCTTGAGTCCTGTGTCCAGTTCTGGGCCCCTCAGTTTAGGAAAGATGTTAAGTTGCTGGAAGGTGTCCAGAGAAGGGCAACAAAGCTGGTGAGAGGTTTGGAGCTCAAGCTCTATGAGGAGAGGCTGAGGGAGCTGGGGGTTGCTTAGCCTGGAGAAGAGGAGGCTCAGGGGAGACCTTATTATTGTCTACAACTACCTGAAGGGAGGTTGTAGCCAGGTGGGGGTTGGTTTCTTCTCCCAGGCAACCAGCACCAGGACAAGAGGACACAGTCTCAAGCTGCACCCCGGGGAGATTTAGGCTGAAAGTTAGGAAGATGTTCTTCCTAGAAAGAGTGATTGGCCATTGGAATGGTCTGCCCAGGGATGTGGTGGAGTCACCATCACTGGAGGTGTTTAGGAAAAGACTGGATGAGGCACTTGGTGCCATGGTTTAGTTGATTAAATAGTGTTGGATGATAGGTTGGATGTGATGATTTCTGAGGTCTTTTCCAACCTGCTTAATTCTGTATTCTGTATTCTGTAAACAGCACAGGTCCCAGTATGGACCCCTGAGGGACACCACTTGTCACCACTCTCCATCTGGACTTCAAGCCACTGACCACCACCCTCTGGATGTGACCATCCAGCCAATTCCTTATCCACATGCTACTGTGATTTCATTTAATTCCCAAACAAATAGACAGTGCATCTATCACCGTACAGACGTCAGAAAAGCACATTATAGTAATTATATTCTATTACTCAAATTAGCAGCTAATTATAGATTTGGCTATTCAACTTCCTCCTTCTGTCCTCACCTTTGCTTTAGCCCATTGTTATCAAACTGCTCAAGCCCATTGCTAAATTTCACTGCCATATGTGTTCACAGTTCACAAAAGTAAAATCTATTGCAGCTATTATGTTGGATGCATTATAGAGGTGGATGAAGAGAAAATTCTTCTCTAGAACTGGAAAGATGGAAATAGTAGTCTTTTTCCTCCCAAGTCTAGGACATAGAAGCTCAGACATTAAACATAGTCTGTTGAGGAACTCAAAAGCTGTGATGGGACTGCTATGTAGAAATAGTAGCACCAAACTTTATGTTCTACATAGTATTGAATGTCACTTGGAAGACCATGAAATAAAAAAGACAGAATCCATGGAGGTAAATGGGCATGTGATATAAACAGAAATATACAAGGGAGCACATTGCATCCTGGAGCAAGCAGGTGCAGCTCCCAGGGAAGTCTGCGTGATGTATATGGGTGGGCCACTACACAGGTGAGCAAGTTGGCCAGCTGGGCATTGCATGTGTGGGCAAAGTGTATACATCAGCATTGCTAAGTGCATGGAAAGTTGGATGAGGCATGACAATCAAATAATAGGAAGGCATGATGTAAAAGAACTTCCCTCTTGTAAGGCTGCCCACACCTCCAGAGTACTCTGGCAGTTAAATTCAACACTCTCTGACACTCTGCTAGGCCTATAGCAGCCAGTGATGCTCCTGTGTTTGTTTTCCATCCAGGGCGGAGGGACACACATGCACATGATGAAGGGATGGAAATTATATTATTTCACTGATTTCAACCACTTCCTTTCTGTCTTGAAGCCAGGAAAAAAAAGAAACTACCATTTATACTATCGGTGAAGCTGGGTTCCTATCAGCCACCCATAACACCAAAAGAGGAACTTTCTTATCCATAGAAAATCTGTTTATTAATGAATACTGAATTACTGTTTATTATAGTCTGCTTTTCAGATTGCCTTTGCTAGCACCACAGCTAGGACGCCTAACTGGACATAAATTTTTCATTTCAGATTTATACCTGCTTGGAATCACTGACGTTGTTGTGACTAATGTAATGTCAAAGAGGAATTTTAGTTCATGCACCCCTATCTGATCTCTTTTCTTATGATGGTGAGGAAGGAGGGTAGCTATAGTCTCAAGCTTCCAAATACATTTTTAGCTTAACAAACCACCTTCCTTTATATCTAATTGGGAATTAGCATCTTTTGTATTTTCTGCAAATGAGACCCACTGGCATAAGGTGGGTGGTCTTGCTGTTGAAGGGAGAACTTGGAGAAAGATAAGCAATACATCATCTAACAGAACAGGGAAAGTCTAATCCTCAGTTCTGGGGGGTCTTGATTCAATAAAGCACTGATTTCCAGCTAACATGAAAACGCTAATGTGCAAAGAAACACGCATAAATGTGCAGTGATGTCACTGGCCAAAGACACCAACTCAAGAACACACCAATGAATTTTTTCTTACCATTTTCCCAATCATCATAACGTATGGTCCCAAATACTTGTTTACTCCGAAGATGTCTAATAACCGTATATACCAGTAGATGATGTTAACACAGTAGATTACTCGGCCATCGCTCCGCAGCGGCAGGTCTTGCAGACGGAGCACCATTCCAACAGAGAACAGGAGGATAGCAATGAGATCAGTAACGTTCCAGTACTCCTGGAGCCAAACTTTCACTTTCTGTAATAGTTTTCCAGGCTCTGACATCAATATCTGAAAGACAGAGGACATGGATGGGAAAGGAGCTGAGCTGTTTTAATTTAAGTTTGAAGAAATCTATAGTAAACAGGTATTTGCCACACAAGTGAAAAGCAAAGCTGATAGACACCTGTCTTGTAAATATCTTATGTACTCAGCTGACTTTTTGAGAATCTTCCATTTCAGCTATGCTTAGTCCATATCTATGTGCAAGATACTTAAAAGAAAAAAAGGAAGAAAACCTCATTTGCTCTAAAAAAACCCTGAAATCCAAGGAAATACATCTTTCTGTGTTTCAAACTCACCAATCCAATTTCAGGTCTTGGAATAGAGGGAGAAACATATTTATTATAAAATTCACATTTAAAGAGTCTGTAGATTAAAGATTTTTTTTTTCTAATATGTGTATCAAACTGTGAAGAGATACTTAGTTACCAAAAAGAGCTAGATTTAGCATTTAATCCAGATTTGGATTTTGGAAATCAGGTTCCACAGATTAGAATGTAATTCACAAAACCAATTAATCTTACCTTTTGAATTTATCATCATTCTATCTACAAGATTATTTGGGAGGCCTGACTCTCTTCTTGCATTACTGCTGAAACAACTTCTCAAGTGATTTCTAGGAATAATTTCTATCTTTTAGTGTGCTAACAAGCTGTTTTAATTTTTGTTTTAATTTTCTATACTTAGCCTGAGAACATCTGAACAGACTCACACAGTTCCTTAAAAAGATGAATGCCATTCTTACTATTGTGTTACTCATTTTCAGAATGAATTTTAGGCTCATCTTCTGTGAATAATCTCTGACATCTGCTTAGAAATCCACCACAGAAAATGTTCCTGATAAACTTTTGTGGAAAAGACAATTTGGGGTGAGTAATTAGACAAAAATGGCTCGCGTGATTCCTGCCAGCAGCTGCCTACCTACTGAGCCAGTGGTGCTTTATCTCCAAAGTTCCTGTGCGGCTACTGCCAGTTTTCTTTTTCTTTTGGTTAGTGGAGTACATTTGCTATAGGTCACACAACTGGGGCCTTTTCCTCTGTTCTTTTTATCTATAATGCAGGCTTTACAGTACAGTCTTTGAAATTTGTCTTTGAAGTTTAAGTGGCTGTTGCAGGAGCATTTTTAATCTAGTCCTCAAAAGTATTTGAGTAGAAAATACAAATGCAGGTGGTAAAAACTTAGCCCCGGGGTACAAATGTGCTATTTCAGCTGAGGTCAATGGGGCTCACACCCACTCACATCAGGGCTGAATTTGGCGTCTGGTGTCGTTTTGGTATAAATGTGCATTGGCTCAAGTGAAAAGGGCACAATGGTTGTTGTAAATGGGTGAGGCCATGAGAGGCAAGAAGAGCTTCACTCTGCCTATAGGTTGAGAGACACTTTAAATGCTCTGTCTCTGCTCTATGTCAGCTGTAGCATCTTTAGGGAGATGCACACAATTGCTTGACATAATTTGCAAAAATGTTCAAGGTTGAAAGGCAGAAATATCATTGGAGAAAGAGGAAGAAAGGGAGATAATATTCCTGTTAAAATGAAGAAAGATAGCCTTTTTTTTTTAGTGTGGTGCTTTTAGCAATCCACCCACTTTTCTGAAACCCCCCCCCCCAATTTTATGATAATAAGACCATTGATCAAAAATTATAATGAGAAAAATAATAAAACCAGATGAAAACTTCTCATTCTTATTTAATTTTCAGTCTATGTCTCTTGGCCAGGGTGCTTTTACCTCTCTCATCTTCTCTATTCCCAGAGTGAAAATATACGAGATGACAATCCATTCCTGTGTAGATGGCCAGCGATCCATCTTCACTAACACTATGTAATTGAACAGCATCAAGTAGCCTATATATGCCAGCTGTGAGGAAACAGAATGAATAACAATAATCACTATATTTTATATGACTGAGACAGGTTTGTGTGGTTTTGGTTTTTTTTCCAGTATGATTTGGTATTCCTAATTCCACTGTATCCAGGGTTAAACAGAAAAAAAGAACAATCAGGTTTGTGCTGCGCGCTGTATGAAAAAGCTCAGATTAAGTCACATACGCGTGGAATCTGCAAAATACATGCACAAACGTCCTATCCTCCAGCTACATCTGCCTACCCAATAAAGTTGTATTAATGCAGTCCCCCTCAATCATCCCACAGTGGTGAGAACTCTGACATCACTATGCCACCTACCAAACTAAGTTACTTATGCAAAGATTTCTCCCTCATCTGCTTCTATCATACCTTCCTCCCCTGTGTTTTTTCTCTCTGTTCACCTCATCTAGGCTGACTCTGACATTGCAAATCCTTTTTGTACAATCTTTGTCTGGAGCCCAGAAAGTCACAGGTATTGGTATTGATCTTCCTACCCTATACTCTATGCCCTGACCTAACCTACACCATGATTCCTCCCCAGAACACTGCTACTCCTTCTCACATTGTTGCAGCATGTAGACAGGCATGTAGACATGCATCCACTTCCCTTAGATTTTCTGAAAATTTGCCATCTATTACTGTTTGTCTTTTCTTTCTTTAATATATCTGCCTTCTGGCCCAATTTCTGATACAGTGGAAGTGTGGATGACATTTTAGCTTATTTTTCCTTTCTTTTTACATACTGAATGTAATGAAATAGTCAAGTATAAGACAGGCAAATTGTACCAACAAGTTCATAAAACTAAGAGAAACCTAAGTGCGACACTGGGGCATGGGCTATAGCAAGGGTGATTGGTGGTGGCTAGAATCTTAAGCCAAATTTAAATCAGAGAAAAGATTAAATTCTGTGCGTGAACATTTATCATTGTGGCAGAAAATGCATCCCATACAGCTGTCCCTCAACATAGTTTTTCTCTCTCAGATTCATGTAACTCACTACTATTTTGTACTTGGTGTCAGAATTAAGATGAACAAAACATAGAGGGGTGTGAGACTTTTCTGTAGGATTATTTCAGTGTTCAGAACTTCACAGAACAGGATTTATAGTGCTATTTGTATTTTTTATAGAACATCACTTCTGCTCTGTGCAAAAACCAAAGGGTTCTGTGTTTTACTCCTTTTGCTGGTTTGAAGGACACCAGAGAATTCTTTACATTGGCCAAAACTATCAGTACAGAGAAGGCAGACAGCTGAACCACTGCTTGTCATCTACAAAAAACAGAGTAGGAAATTATTTCATTTGTCTTTCCATTTGTTGTGGTGATGGATGGCAACGCTCAGGTCCTTAACACTCCTGATGGAAACAGAGAGCAGTATTGACTTAGGTCAGCATTTAGGGACTCAGCTGAGACAGCACAAACTCTGGCCAGGCAAAACTTGGATGCACACCTCCCTAACTGAAATAACACCTTCTATTAAAGTGCAAAAAGCTATGTGAAGCTGTCACCTAACACCCCTCCTTTTAGATGCTATTGATTATTAATTGTCAGCAAATTTCCTATTTTGATCTGACTCAGCAGTTAGTTTGGGAAAGAATGGGGACATTCAGATGATGCTGAAACTGCACCACTTTAACCCAAGAAAGAAGCCCTTCTGATAGTAAGTGAAACCCTTCTTCACCCTCCCCACACCTGTAACTGCCTTCCAGGAAGGTGTCTTCATCCCACACCGTACTCAGTACAGCTGCCTGTGCTGATACTCCTGGTTCTTTCTGAGTGCACAAGTAGCTGAACTTTCATTTTCTTGCTTTGATATGACTTGACAAAGAGCTAGGGGCTTCTATTTTCACCCTTGAGGGCAGTAACTGAAGAAAATATGGAGAGGAATACCTGTGAAGAAGTTTCTAAGGTGGCTTTCTCCCTGCTCTCATACAAATGCCATCTCATTCTATAGAAAATACTTGAATACTTATTTATGGTAAGGGGCAAGCCTGGATACTGTAACAGCAGGAAAGTGCTTCAAGGTTTTTTACCAATTATGATAATTAAATTATCATAATATGAAATGGTTCCAAAATGCAAAACTTATGGCAAAGCTGTTTTGATGCTTAGAAGATGACTTACTTGGGGTTCAATTCCCTCTGCCATTATTCCTTCTCATGAGGGGCAAAAATGTGGCCTCTCACATACTGCTAGCTTCTGAGCCTAAAGCTAGTAGTGGAAATGGAAAGACCATCCTTATTTTTGCTCCTCTGCTGAACCAAAATATTAGTTACTGAATATTCCCACATGTAACCTACTCTTGAGTATTTTAAGACTGAAGGTGGCTATAGCTGTAGAGTGATAGCAGATAGGAAGATACAGAATAGTCAAATTATTATGACTATCTTACAATAGCTATAAGTAAAAGTATCAGTTCTTGTATTTTGGATGATGGAATGTAAAACTTGGGGGATTTATTTTGAGATCTATGATTAGTATTTCTGCTTTTGTGTTTGTAAAAAGATCATAGGCAATTTTAACCCTTTTCTGAAAAATATTTTGCTTTTAGTCTCCAGGAGTTTCTCAATATACCCAATTAGCTGGTCAAGCACTGCAGCCAGAGCACACCTTTATTTGCTCTTCAAGTTCAGCACATCCAAGATAAAACCTTAATAATTGACCTTGATTGTAACCTGCCTTAGGATATAAAACTGTAGGAACAGGTACCAATGGAAATGGATTATTGATCTTTTTCTCCCATTTCAGAATTAAACTAACAGGGACAGTGAGATGCTTCTTTCTGTTTACAGTGTAAAGACTTTTCTGGGTATGCATAATACATACTGTGACTGACTAGGCTGCTGTTGAGTAGTTTCTAGATTCATCTGTCTGATTAGTGCTCAACGGCCACATGGTTCTGCCAGTGTAGCTAGTCTAAGCTGCCAAACTGGAGCTATTTGCTAGCATAAGCTCTCTGCCACATCTTAGTCTTTCTTAACACGGACTGTTCTTGATATCTTTGGTCGCATTTCCCAGATCTCAGCAAGGCATTTTTTCTTATAAGAAGTGATTTAAAGAAGGATGTGTTCTTTGTGATTTATTGTGCATTGTAGCATGGTGGAAAATAGAGTTGGTATGGACCACTTGAAATCATCTGCCCAATTCCATGGTGCTGATGCAGCATTGATTACAGTGTACCATAGTGGACATATGTTTTGATAAGACAGCAATAGAAATCACTAATAATGGAAAATCTACCATCTTCTTGCACATTTTATGACAGTACTTCTCAGGGCAGTTAGAAATGATTTCCTAACATCTTGCCTTAACACGCCTTGCTGCAATTCAAACCTTCCTATTCAGCAAGGATTTGGAGATTATTCCATTTTGTTTATCTCTGCTATTACACTCATTCTGCACATTTCCTTTTTTCCAGAGAAAACAATTTCACTTCCTTAAATCTTTCTCCTTAGAACGTGTTTTACAGACCTCTTGAAGCCTTTTTCCTGTTCTTTTTTGTGTCCTTCAAACCAGTCCATACTTGTTGCATGATGCAGAAGCTGAACTGGGAGAGAGGCTTGAAAGGATGGCCTTCTGTATTAACTTTACAATGTGATCTCATTCCATTTCCTAGCGCAATTTGCAAATTTATTAACTAATCCTTACTCCATCATTAAACTCTAGAATGAAAATATCAGATAGTACCTCATGATTCCTCATGGAATCCTTTCCAATCTCTGCTACCAGCTTGATGGTGAATAATTAATGTTTACTCTTGAGGACTAATTTCACAAAGCTGTGTATCCACATGGTAACTCTAATACAGCAGCTATTAATATATCTGTGGGAATACCCTGTAATGTTTTTATACTGTCTTGCTTTAGTAACACACATACTCTTCCCCCACCCCCCCTTCTGCTGCATTTGCAAAGTCTGTTCCCCTGTAACACAGGGAGATTGTCCTGATTTAGCATATTTTTTTCCCTGCAAGATGTACATTAGCTGCTACTTGTGTCTTCGATATCTTGTAGGCACAAACACAAAGGCTTTCTGCCAGAGGCACTCTTCAGACTGGTAAAAGCAGAACAAAGTAAAAATGTTGTGTTGCTTTTTTTCCCCCACCAATTACTATACAATTCAATATCCTGATTCAGCCCAGCCTCCCATTGGCCTAAGTATTGGGAACTCTCCTACAGGTAATTCCTTGAGAGCATTCACTGCAGCAAGCTGCCACTTATTTTTGTAATTGAAGAAAAACATACAATAATTCAAATTTTAACCATTGTCTTCCTGAATGAAATGTTAGTCTTTGGCAGTCGTTGACAGGTTTGCAAGTATAAGCTGACCTCCACAAAAGATTTTTATAAATTTTTTTAGGGATAAACCCTCCAATACCAGCAGGTGCAGATGTCCAATGGAACATATTAGATGATCTTGATCTAGTTTCAATATTTGTCCAAACAACAGTATTATAACAGGAAAGATTTCTTACTGTGTAAAACCAAAATTTAACTATGGGAGCATTGTAGAACTCATAAATCTTTCTTCCGAAAGGGATCAGTCTGTGCTTGCTCTGAACTTCCTCTTCCTCTTTCTTTCTTGAGGACTCTCCATTCCCTCGTCCCAGCATTGCCTAAAAGAAAGGACACATTTTCATATGTGTTTCTTTGTGAAAGAAAAATTGAGCAATTAAAAAAAACACAAAAGGAAACTCCTCCAATTTCTTGCTCTTTAGACAAAACCAGGTGTCAAATTCTTTGGTCTCAGATTATTATTATTTTATTCAGGGAAGCTGCAGTTTAAAACTTTGTAAACCCAAAAAGCAATGCTCTGGCAGCAGCTGTCAACAGCAGTGTGAAATCCTTGACTGGTGAACAAAAATGAGATGTGGAGAAAGGATTTCTCCTTATTGCTGTAGGGACAGCAAAAGTTTCACCTGACAACAGCTTTATGGGGTGCAGTTCAATACAGATGCAGACAGAAAACAGGTAGGTTGTGGTTTTAAACAAAAGAATTTAATAAGGCCAAGACAGAGAGAGAACAACAGAGAGTAAGATAAGTTGACGGCTGCTGGATTAGAAGCAATGAAGCCACAGGTAATGATCCCCTAGTGAACTTCACATTGATGTAGAGGACTGTCCAGTAGAGTTCACTGCAAAACTGTGTTCTTGGATTCTACATGATTGTAGCTTCTTTCATAATGAAGTTCCAGACTGCTCATACACTGCCTATGTAAGCTTGATTGTTAGTACTACAATTTCAACTCACAGAAGAGCTACACTGAGCTCCAGGAACACAGTCCTCAGTTCTAAGTGCAGTCCTAACAGGGAAAGGTGGTAGTATTTTGTTTACCCTTAATTTCATGGTCACCTGCAGAGAGGTGAAAGAAGTGACTACACACTTAGTTGATGCTTAAAAAAGGTGTTCCTTCGTATTTAGAATAGAGCAGAGTCTATTCAAATTTCTGAAATAAGCCCTTTGTGAACACCAGGCTGAATGCACTTTAGTTTACTTTGCCCTGAGCAAATTACTACTATTTAGTTTGTGGTAGCACCTACAGATTGAGTACTCCAGCACAAGAAAGCAATAGCAAGAAGTGAGATACAACTGCCTTCCTATAATGTTTTCATACAAATAAGTCAAAGCACTTTTGTACTTTTCTGTTAACTAAAGCAACCTTTCGCCACCCCCCAGAGATAACAATGCTCTCATCTGCAACTTAAAAACATAGGGAAAAAAAAAAAGCCCCTAAAGAGGACAATTAGATGGCAAACCGCCTTTCAATAAAGATGTCTGCCTTTTATCTTTCTCTATGCTCTCTGATTCAACAGGATGTTCAGCACTTATTGAACTAATAGTTTCAGGTGAGCTAGTGCTCTGGAGGAAAGGAAGATGCACTTCTCAAATTATATAAAAAATATTGAAGTATTTCCTTTTTTTTTTTAGTTCTCTTTGTGGAGCTATTTGTGCAGGCTATTTGTGCAGATCTTTTGTCCTGCAAAACTTGTAATAGTTTTTTTAGGGAAATCTGATTTAGGGAAATCTGCCAATGGTGCCACTAAGTTTTCTGTATCTTTTCCCAAGGCTTTGTCTCTGCTGTCCTCTGGCGCTCAGGAATTTTGCAGCAGAATGAAAATGAATGCTGGCAGCTTTGAAAAAACAGCACTCCTGTGCCTTAGTGAAAGGGATTATTTAGAGAGTTTAAACCCTCAACGATTTAATAAATTTACTAATTCAGAGACAACCTTAGTTCTTACTGGAATCAGTAAGTTGTGCTTGTTTTTAGAATGTCTTTCAGTACATGGATTTATGCTTTATTTCATGGATGCTGATTTTCTATTGGCTATTGTTTTCTTGTTGATAATGAGACTGTAATTTTGTCTTATTATAATTATTTTTAATTAATTGCATCATATAATACTAACCTCTCCCCTCCCTGATGCTGTTGGTGAGGAATTGCTCTGAGAGGGCTGGAGATAAAATTTGACCAGATGGTCCTGACTCTTAATTATATCACAACACTAACAAACTGAAAACCCTCCCCATTGGAAACATACAGAAATAACCTAAGTGTCTGTGTTAACAGAATAGTTGCAATGCCAAATATGAACAAATGTGTTTTCACTTGGAGGGGGAAGCAATAGGGTGAATAACTCAAGATGCTGCTCTGTGTGGGTGGCATCTCTTTCCCTAATAAACAATTTTGCCCATGATTCACCATGAATCATGCTAGGTAAGCCCAACAGCAGCTTAGCTGCATTGTGAAGTACAGCACAACTGCATCATTTTAGCCTAAGGGGATATATGTGTACATGTTTTTTACCTTGAGATTTTTCTAATCAGTATTCTGTGTATGTATTGGGTGGAGTTTTTTTGGGGGGGGAGGGCAGATTTTATTTTATGTAATTGAGGACTGGTAGGGACACAGAACAGTTCTGGGTTCAGAACGGTTTACATTAATGTATGGCAGTGATTCTATTATATATTTATCTGTTTTAAAATTATGTAACAGGAATTTCAGTCTTGCTAGAATCATCACAGGCTCTTTAAATTTTATCCTTAGTGAAATCTACGTGCTACATACTGACTTTGTGTTCATGCAGAGCTACTGTGGGGATGGTACACAGCTGGGTGGATATGCCACACCTTTCACTGCAGAACCCATTGTATGCTGTGGTATGTATGCTGCTGCCATGGTAGCTGTTCTAGAGTTACCCTTCTCTGTCTTGAAATGCTTGTAGGTAAAAAAAAGGTTTAATGCCTTTAAGATACAAGTGTGTAAACTGGATTTTGCATGAGATCAGTGGTTCTTTAAGGCGCATACAGAGTAGCAGGGCTACAGTACCAGCAGCTCAGTCATACAGTACCAGCAGCTCAGTCAGCCTGGCAACTGAGCACTGCAAAGGATGTGAAGAATTCCAGGGCAATTGTGTGGTGGCACTATGAGGGGTTTCCAAATCCCTCAGAGAAACAGACGGAATTTTCCCATCATAGAGAGGGCCAGCACTGATGCCTTATGACCACCAACAGTGTCTTCCACTGCTGCATTCCAGATGAGCTGAAGGAGTGCCTTGCTTCTGGAAAGTAAGGTTCTCTGAGCTCTGTCCTCTAGCAGGTGTGAACTGTTTAGGCTGTGCCTTTAAGAAAGGGACAATTGCTGAACACTCTGGCTGAATGTTTTTGATATTTAAACAAAAACAAGATAGTCTAAACTAATTTCATTGGTAGATTGGTAGAATGCAACTTTAAGTTTAAGTTCCATCAGTTCTGTCTGAGTTCAGTCTGTTCTCTCTGCTCCTGTGGGTTTGTCGGCTTCTCTCTCTCTGAAGCAACAGCTTGCTGGACAGGAGCGACCTTGAATGAACAAAGCTAACCAGATAAGAAAACTAATTCTTGCACACGCTTTGAGCTAACAGAATTTTTCTCCTTAATTGCCTTTCTCTCTCTCTCTAACCCTTTTTGGGAAAAAAGGGAGGTAGGGAGGGAGAGAGGGGGGTGCAGGGAACTCCCCTGGCCAGCTGGAGGGAAAAAGCTTTTCTGCATTATGTTCATTGCTGTGTATTTCTGTATATATTGTAGAATACTGTATGTTTGTGTACATATTTATTGCATTCCATTTATGCCTGCAAATATAGCTTATTTCATTTGCTTTTCCGACTGAGCTAGCTGTGGTTTCTTTGTGTGTGGGGGAGAATTTTTCTCTCCCTACCACAGCAGGGTATGTGAGATGGGTCAGGATTGCTACAAGCCATAGAAAGAAGCCTAAGCATACCTATTACAGGTAAGAGTGAGCCCAGAGGCCAACACAAGTAGCTTTGTTCCTGCTAAGAAGTCAGAACTTAGACTGGTAGTCATACCCATAGAAGCCCAAACTTCCAATTTGATGTGGAAAGTTACAGTAAAGTGAGCAAAATAACATGTTCTAAAGAACTACGAAGAGTTATTCTGTGTTCTGATACAAGGCCATGTGCTAGGGAATACCCAAATGATAAGGTAGTGGATAGGGATAAGAATACTTCTAGTTACGACTTTCAGAATCAGTGTTAGCTTGGTAGGAGGATAAACTGCTGAGGTTTCTAACTGACCAAAATTTCAGCAAGTAATTAAGGCCCTGACTGGGACACTGTATAAATGAAAAATATCCTTGGCCTTTAGAATTTAGTGCATCTTTACACCTCTATGGCTAATATTTGGGATTAATGACTGGCAGCTCTATGCATAAATTGTGGCAAATCCCTTGGTGCGGTGGTGGGAGCAGTACTCAGGAGTTGGTTTTGTGGGTAGCAACTATAAGGACAGGCCATTGCCTAACATCTAGGTGTTAAAGAAATGTGTGGCCAGCACTCTTGTATCTGTTATAAAGTTAAAAGCAAGTGTGACTAACAAGTACTTTACAGTGAATAAACACCACGCTTCTATAGTGTATCCAAATGTTCATCTACCCACCAGATCCCTTGAAGGGAGCATAAAACAAATATATACTCAAATGCAGGTGCACCCATGTGGAGACTTACTTCATTGTTCATTGTCTCTGTGCTCAAATTATGCTGTGCAAATGAGGTGTAAAATAGTGCAAACTCCACTGTGACTCTGAACCTCATCCACTCTGGACAAGTACAGCTCAAAAGAAGAAACTGAGTCTTATTTTTGGCCTACCATTGATCATCTGGGGTTAGTAGTGTGGCACACACAAGACTTCAAAAGAAATCAATGAACAGAATTTGACTAGATGTGATTATCTTGATATAAGCAGTATTGCTATTAAAAGGCTGTAGGAATTCTATAGGAAAACAGACAGCTGAGCTATATTGATTGGAATGATTAAACACATTTTGCTGATACATGATTTGAAAAAAAAAGGACTTTAGAGGTGACCAAATTATTTTTAGTTCATTGGTTTTGTTTGTTTATGCTGAACAAAGCTCAGAAAGTGAAGCCATGGGAAAAAAAATCAAAATATTTTAAACAATCATGTGCCAATTAAGTAAATGAATAAAATAAAATTGTAGTAATCATAATCACATGCACATACAACAAATAATTTCTTTATCCTAAAAGGACAAAATGTGTGGAAAATATGCAAATAATTCTGAATTTAATAGTTGCAAGCTCCAGGTTTAGGATGAGTGACTGATCTAGTGAGCAGTTAATTAAACATTGGTGATATCACATCAGACTCAATTATTAATCAATTAGCTATCATAGAATCATAGAATATTAGGGGTTAGAACCTCTGAAGATCATCAAGTCCAACCCCCCTGCCAAAGCAGGATCACCCACAGCAGGTCATACAGGAATGCATCCAGATGGATCTTGAAAGTCTCTAGACAAGGAGACTCCACAACCTCCCTGGGCAGCCTGTTCCAGTGCTCCATTACCCACACAGTGAAGTTTGTCTTCATGTTGAGGTGGAACTTCCTGTGTTCTACTTTGTATTCATTGCCCCTTGTCCTGTCACAGACCAGCACCTTCCTCTTGATCTCCTCTCAGACTTCTCTTTTCCAAACTAAAACAGCCTTAGGTCACTCAGCCTTTCCTCATAAGTCAGATGTTCCAGTCCCTTAGACACCTTCCTAGCCCTCTGTGGGACACTCTCCAGTATATCCCTGTCCTTCTTGGACTGGGGAGTCCAGAACTGGACATAATACTCCAGTTGTGGTCTCACCAGAGCAGAGTAGAGGGGGAAGAGAACCTCCCTTGACCTGCTGGCCACACTCTTCTTAATGGACCCCAGGATACCATTGGCCTTCTTGGCCACATGGGCACATTGCTGTCCCATGGATAACTTATTGTTCACCAGAACTCCAAGGTTCTTCTCCATAGAGCTGCTTTCCAGCAAATCAACCTCTGATCTGTACTGGTGCATGGTACTGTTCCTTCCCAGGTGCAGAACTCTACACCTATTCTTGCTGAACCTCATTAAGCTCCCCCTTGCCCATCAGTTCAGGTCTTGCTGAATGGCTGCACAACCTTCTGGTGTATCAGTCAGTCCTCCCAGTTTGGTATCATCAGCAAACTTGCTGAGGGTCTACTCTATCTCTTTAGCCAGGTTTTGATGAAGATGATGAATAAGACTGGACCCAGTACTGACCCCTGGGGAACACCACTATTTACAGGTCATGAATTGGACTCTGCACCATTTGATCACAACCCTGTGAGCTCAGTTTAGCTCTGTTCACTGTTCTAGCCCAGAATTCCTGAACTTGCCTAGGAGGTTGTTATGGGAGACAGTGCCAAAAGACTTACTAAAGTCAAGGTAGACAACACCCACTCTTCTACCCATTCAGTCACACCATCATAGAAGGCTATCAGATTAGTCAAACATGATTTCCCTTCAGTTAAATCCTGCTGGCTACTCCTGATAACCTTTTCTTTCATGTGCTTAGAGATGACCTCCAGAATGAGCTGCTCCATTACCTTTCCAGGGATGAAGGTGAGGCTGACGGGCCTGTAGTTTCCTTGATCTACCTTTCTGAGGACTGGAGTGACCTTGGCTTTTTTCCAGTCCTCAGGTACCTCTCCCATCTTTTGAAAATGATGGAGAATGGTAGAGCAATTACATCAGCCATCTCTCTCAGCACTCGTGGGTGCACCCCATCAGGGTCCAAGGAATTGTGAGTGTTCAGTTTGCCCAAAAAATCTCTAACCCAATCCTTGCTGTCCAGTGGAGAGTCTTCCTTCCACCAGGATTGTGTCTTACTTTCCAGGTTTGGTATTCCTGAGGCCTGATCCTAGTAGTAAAGATTGAAGTAAAGAAGGCATTCAGTAACTTTGCTTTCTCTGCATCCTTGATTACTAGGTCTCCCTCCTCATTCAGCAGTGGTCCCACATTTTCCTTGTTCTTCCTTTTACTGCAGACGTATCTGAAGGAGCCCCTCTTGTTCTCTTTTACTTCCTTTGACAGATTTCATTCTAAAGGGGCTTTGGCCTTCTTTGCTGTGATCCTACATTCCCTGAATGTTCCTATAATTCTCCCAGGTGTTCACATACTATAAACTTTCTTCTTCAATGTGACTATTTTTTAGCAGCTACATGTTCATTATGCAGGACTTCTTCCTCCTCTGCTCAATTTTTTTTTGTTCAGAGGAATGCACCTATGTTGAGCTTGGAGGAAGTATTATCCTGTGTCCCCTGCCTTCCCCCCTTTTGGCCCACAGAATTCCTTCAATCAGTGGAGAAGAGATGCAGAAAAGAACCATTTGACTGAGGCTGGAACAATGCAAAACACCGATCTAAAATATTATTTTATATTTAAAACACATTGAGTAGAAACATTCTCCCTGATATGGTGCCTGAAGGTGACTAAATATAACCAGCTATGACAAATAACCACAGAAATACAGGCAAAGGTCTCTTGGATAGCAAATGGTCTCTCCTTACCACTGAAGGGCACTTGTGAGAAAGAGCTGTGCTAGAAGTCCTAAAGCATAGAATAGATTATACAGAGAAACAGTAAGTCAGTAGTAGTGCACCCAAGATAATGTTTCTAAGCATGTTGGACTCCACAGAAACACTTATTTTATAGAACAGGCTCTAAGTGTCTGAAACTTCACAAGAATGATACACCCATTTCGAAGGAGTTAAGGGCAGAGTTAAGACAGGGAAGAACAATAGAGCTGTTAGTAAATGGAACGGTGAAGGGAGAGAACATCTAAGACTGATCTGGAAAGACAGATCTAGTTCACATATCACTTCCTTGTAGCAGGAGTCAGAAGGTAAAAAGGAAACAGTATTGTAGACAAGAAACCAGGAGCTGGGATAATTGCAGAGAGATGGAAATTACTTCCTCCCCAAATTTCTCCCTGTTGCCAAGAAAAAGGCAGCTTGCAAAGCGCTTATTTGTTTTGAATAGGCACTTCATAAGTGGATCAGAAGCCAGGGATAGTAAATTTCTGCTGTTCTGGCTTCTGGTCCTTCCCAACAGCCAGGTTCTTGCCTGCAAACGGGTCCTGCAGGTGGGTCTTGTGGGCTGCTCCTTTGGCTTGTCTGCATATTGGGTCCTGTAAGCAGATCCTTCTGCCTGCCTGCAGACGGGCTCCTGTGGGCAGCTCCTGCTGTTTGCCTGTGGGAAACAGTCTGGGTTTTTTTGGTTTTGTTTTGTTGATTTGTTTTGTTTGTTTCTTTGTTTGTTTTTCAAATTAATCAGAAAATTCCCTTCTATGTGTATGTCTCTACCCTGACCTTGACCAAATGGTGATGAGTTTTAAGTGTTTCAAACACACCTCAATCAAACCCAAACCAAACCAAACTAAACTAAGCTAAGGCAGCTTACATGGTAATTGTCCAAATTAAAAAGCATCAAACAAGTCTCAGAACAAAAGATTGGAAGTAGGTAACTTGTACAGTTTTCAGAGCTTTAGTGATTTGATTCTCTTTGTGGTGCAAGTTATTCCTTTAAGGTATGTTTAAGGCCCCGTCCCTGGAGGTGTTTAAGACCAGGCTGGATGAGGCTCTGGCCAGCCTGATCTAGTGTGGGGTGTCCTTGCCCATGGCAGGGGGGTTGGAACTAGATGATCCTTGCGGTCCCTTCCAACCCTGACTGATACTATGATACTATGATACTATGTTATTAGACAGACAGACAAGCCCTTCTTTACACAATACTGCTGAGCTTCAGAAGCTCTTAGTAAGGGCTGAGTTGACTGGCTGCTTGCTAACGACTTCATTGGATTAAAAACTGCAAGTGTATACATGTGAGAATTCATAGAGAATTTTGAAAAGATGTTTCCACTTTTCTTGCCCTTTTAACACAATTTATAGCCCCTGATGTCTAGTCTCTATGAATCTCTGGGCATTTCCACCCAAACGAAGACTCAGCAAGCTTCTTTTCTGCCAGAGATACCCACTCATTGGTTTTGATTATTTTTAATTCTGAAATCTCATTAATTTATCTCAGGCACTGTGGCATCAATCTGAACCAAAATATGAGGATATTACTATGGACTGCTACAACATCAAGACACAATGATGGCAACCAACTTGCCTGGTTAGAGTCCCACCGAGGAGAGGGGAGTGTTAAGAACGGAATCCAATCATCTGCTAAATTTAGCCATCAGACAGCCTGCAATACCCACAGAGTGGGAATAACAAACTGACAGCACCAAGGCTGGTGATCTATTGTTGTCACTTACAGTGAGTTCCATGTCCTCCTCCTCTTTTTCTTTCACTGGCTTCTCTGGTTCCTCTGGCTCCTTCTCTTGAAGATGGATCTCATTAGCCTGGGACATGTAAGGCATATCATCTTTGTTCTTGAACTCCAAGCTGAGAATTGAAGGAGGAAGTAGAATTCCTAGAATTACCTAAAGCAATAATAATGATAACAATAATCATCACAGTAAAAAGTCATGATGGTTACTTAGTACTAAAAGGAACAACTGCCTCAGGACATTTAGAAAAGAAAGATTGACATGCATGTGGTTTTCTATGATAACAGAGTATTTGTCACTTTTTCTGAGCTAGGTTGTGAAACAAAGCACATTACTTCTATTAGCATTGCTATGAATTTTAAGGCTAATTGCCTCTAGAATATTTTATGTGCTTGCTCATCAGATGCATATTGTTGCATATCATAACATATTTACAAAATATTATATAAGGTCAATGACAGGTGGGACCACAGGGATGTTCAGACCTTAAAGCTGCAGTCAAGGCACAAGTGTGTATGGATCAGAGGAGATAAAGGCAAAGCTAACAATAGCAAATGCTGATGTACTTAGCTATGTGGTCGCCTTATATCTTGCTTCAGCAATCTGAAGCTCTTTCTTTTAACCTGCCAGCTCTTTCTTTTCTGCTTTCCTTCTCTTATGATGCAGCAGTGGAAAAGCCATTAAAATTACCATGTGTGGATATATCAAATTAACGACCCTTCTAGTTAAACTAGTAGTAATAATAGAAGAGATATTATAATAATACAAAAGGAAGTGGCCTGTTTGTGCTCCCAAGCACAGCAGCATTTCCTTGCTTTACCACAGTTTCATGGAAAATTATTTAATCAGAAATCTCATTGTAAATGACAGTGAAACCAGATAGCTTGTTGGCAGGTCAGGGAGTGTGACTGCTTGTGCTCAATCATAATAATGGATGTGATGTTGTGACCATCCAAAGTGCCACAATTAGGGGCAGTTAGTGTATGTATGGCACTGTGTCCAGTCTCAGAAAAGCTGAGCAGCAGTCTGCCTGTACTGTTCCTGAACTTAGCTTGTTGCAAAAGGAAGTGCTTGGGGAGGGGGTTTATGGGCAGACCTGGTTTCCCCGAAAAGTTATTTTTAAGAACAGGCATGATTAACAATTGACTCTCCTCTTCCTACTGGTGCTATGCATCTCCAGAGAGATTCTAAAGAATGACATTCAGCCTTCTGGACATTTGTCAGTTTTGACAGGAGAAAATTGTTCACAGGAAATAATCCATGACTCATGCCTGCAGATTTGTTTGCCATGCTGCCCCTTGCTCATGTAGGTTCTAGCCTGCTTTAGCTTTGAAAAGGTCCTGCTAATGACAATCAGAGAAATAAAACACAGACTAGAAACTGAGTAAAGGATTCTTGTGAAGCCTTGTTGTTACAAGAAGCTGAAGGGAAATAGTCTGTTACCTTCAGTTACTCATTGTGAAAGAAAGGTCTGTTTTATGTCTTAAGAGGTGCATGCTGCAAAGAAGAAAGCAAGCAGTGAGAAATGCTGCACTGATCCCCATCTATCCAGGTTGAATGTTTGCAAAGCCAAGCAGTGAACAAGGCAGCAGTGAACAAGCCAAGAAGGGAACATGGGCCTGTCATTCGAGTCAGAAAAATGGGTAGTAAAGATGTCTCCAAATGTGAGAATGCTTTCTATCTGCAGGCAGAACAATATTTATGCACAGCTCCTGCAGGAGGAAGATGAGAATGCTATCAGCCACTTATTCTCATTTATCACTGTCACTGGCCGAGAACCAGTACGATAACTATGTGGTACTCGTGAGCATTCTCACTGTTACTGAACATCTTTTTACACAACAAAGCAGCTGAACAATTACTGCTTTTTGCACATGTTGTTAAAGCAGGAGCAAGAGCCCCATCACTGAACACATATCATAGTCATCTGGGAGGAAGAGGCAATTCCTGGATACAAACTGACTGTTGAGTGTACTGCTGAAGGTGAAAGATGGCAGCTCATGGATACAAATTCGCATCCCAGAGTTCACCTTGCTCTGTTAACAGTTTTGATAACTGTGGAAATAAAGCTTAAACAGCTTTGAAAATTGAATTATCCTCTAGATCCTCTAGTTCCTTTAGGTCAGTCTTCAGGAAGATTGGCAGGGGGATTGCAAGAAAATTTGTACTGCTTGCTTTGGCCTGTTCTGGGGAAGGTTGTCAGATCAGCACCTTTCACTAGCAGTTAATTCACTTATACATCCTTCTTCTTTATTTATCTTTAAAAACTTGGTTAACTCCTCAAGTATCCCAGGCAGGGTGACATACGAGCCTTCAGGCTCAATTCTTTTTCTGATAACTCTCACTGATGCTGGAAGGGGCTTTAAGAAAGATGATGAAAAAAATAAATAATGTGCTGGGAACTTCGTTTGAGATAAACTCCCTTCTGAAAAACTGAACAGAGGAAGAATAGACTCTGCTTAATTTCACTACAAATATGCACCTGGAATATGGTTAATGGAGCAACTATTACAGATTTCTTATGAGCCTTGTCACCATCTATTAGAACTCCTCTGACAATTTTATTTTGAAACACTGCCGACCTTTAGGCCAGAATTTTTGCGCATCCGGAGACGACCCATCCACATGTCTGTGAGTAGCATTTGGCTGCAAGTGTGAGCAATGAAGTCCCTGTGCTTGGCTGCCACTGCGAGCTGCAGGCATGTGGCATTGCTCCAGTTCTTTAGCTCGTAGGTCAGCAGTTTCATTGCCAGTTGCTCATCCTGCTTGTATGATTGGTCCAACAGCTCCACCGCCAACTGGCCAAAGTCCCTGCAACAGAGCGACATTTGTTCATTCCCATTAGCCCAAGAAGCCTGCTGCAGAAAACACCCCTCTGCAACTAACAGCCTCTGCAAGGGGGGCATTGCCTCCCATCATGCAAATCATGATGCTGACTGTACAAATGGAAACCCACATTTTCAAATGTGAGTGGCTAATGGTAGGCATAAAAATAAGTGCCCTGACTTAGCAGTGACGAGCACCCACACCTACCAGCTGTCTGCTCCCACCTGCCTGCCCACCTCCCTGACATTTTCTAGCTGAAATCCTCTGGTTATCTGCTTCTTAGAGAATTGCTTCTGTGCTATGTGCCCATAACTTTGTAAGCAAGTCGCCTGACAATGGAGTGTCCTATACTCTTTAAAAAATTTTGTGCCTCAGACTTTAAACATAAGGAAAGATTATTATGTAATCTGATCTCTAGGGTTTGCTCACCTAAGCATAAGCTTAATACATCTGCCCAAATATTATGTTCTCAAGGATTTCAACAATTGTTCTGCTTGGCTTGAACAAATGCCTTGCAAAAGCACAGAGAAACCCTGTGACCTGACTCTTAAGGCCAAAAGGAGAACACATAGACAATACAGATATTTTATTTTCTTCTTGACACCTTCTCATTTCAGAAGTTATGTGCTGGCAACTCTGCCTGTCATGCAGACACATTGTTTAAAAGCCACTCAGACTTTTTCTAAAGAGACTGCATTTGTCCTGCAAATTAGAAATAATAAGGAAATTGCAGGCAGCTTCATCAGCCTCTTTCAGTTTTGGTTGGTTTTGTTTGTTTGGGTTTTTTTGTTATTTTTTAACCCTAGGAAATTGTACATAAAAGAACATTCACCTGGAATTATGGTTCAGTTCTTGGGATATATCATCCACCATGTCGTTTTCTGATGCTTCATGTGCCATGGCTTTGCACAGTTTACAAGCCACTAGTGCTTTAGCCATAGCTTCTTCCCCATGCTGCCAAAAGAAGAGAGCCATCTTTTGGCGTTTCATCAGCACGGCCCACACCATCAATTCATGGAATGGAAAGGGGAAATGATTGATCTCAGGGTCATCCAAATCAATGTCAACTTCTTCTTCTCTTTTTTTGGTTGTTTTCCTCCCTCGCCGCAAAGGAACATCATCCTGTGAGGATTATAGAGGAATATTTTTCACCAGTGAAGGACCTGAATCAATTCACACAATGCACTTGAGTCAGTACCTGAGTTGTCAAACATGTTCCCTGCAGGCCAAACTCTTCAACATTTTTGTTGACTAAATATTTGCCACAGAAAAATGATGAAACCCCACATTTTTCCTGGCACTGTAATTAAAAAGTCAGTAACTCCATACTTAAACACAGGGAATAAGATTTGGACTATTACTCTGAACTGTTCTTTCCACTTAAGAACCCAAAACACAATCACATAATAGTAAGACCATTTTGCAAAAGCCACCATTAAAATAAAGCTAAGAATTCACTGCAAATATAACAACTCTTGCTATACATCTGCCTCATTACAGCTCCAGAAAGTACATATCCAGACTCTGCTTATTTTGGGGTTTTCTTGCTTTATTTTCTGACAAGAGTAGGAATCTCATCTCTTTGTTTCCACTCTGCATTTTGTGATGGGTTTAGGCTATGCCTTTAAGAAAGAGACAGTTGCTGAACACTCTGGCTGAATGTTTTTTGATATTTAAACAAAACCAAGATAGTCTAAACTAATTTCATTGGCAGATTGTAGAATGCAACTTTAAGTTTGGGTTCTGTTAGTTCAGTCTGGTCTGGGTTCAGGCTGGGTGCAGTCTGTGCTTCTCTGTCCTGTGGGCTGGATGGCCTCTCTCTTTCTGAAGCAGGAACGGCCTTGAGTTAACAGCTAACCAGATAAGAAAACTAATTCTTGCATGTGCTTTTGAGCTAACAGAATGTTTCTTCCTTAATTGCCTTTCTCTCTCTCTCTAACCCTTTTTGGGAAAAAGGGGAGGTAGGGAGGGAGAGAGGGGGGTTCAGGGAACCCCCCCCCGGCCGGCTGGAGGGAAAAGGCTTTTTCTGCATTATGTTCATTGCTGTGTATTTCTGTATATATTGTAAATATTGTATATTGGTGTACATATTCATTGCATTCCATTTATGCCTGTAAATATAGCTTTCATCTGCTTTTCCGACTGAGCTAGCTGTGGTTTCTTTCTTCGTGTGTGGGGAGGGAACTTTCTCACTCCACCACACGTTTCTATCCCATGTTTATCCCATGTTATTCAAGACAGCCAGCATGGCTTTACTAGCAGCAAATCCTGCCTGACTAATCTTGTGGCTTCCTATGACACACTGACTATGTCAGTAGTTAAGGGATGACCTATGGTTGTGATCAATCTGGACTTCTGCAAGGACTTTGACATGGTCCCCTACAACATCCTACACGCCAGCTTGGAGATGTGATGGGTGGACTCTTTGGTGGAAAAGGAATTGCCTGGAGGGTCACATCCAGAGGGTAGTGCTCAATGGCTTGACGTCCAGATGGAGAGCAGTAATAAGTGGTGTCCCTCAGGGGTCAGTACTGGGACCTGTGCTGTTTAATATTTGTATCAATGACATAGACAGTGGGATTGAGTGCACTGTTAGCAGGTTTGCAGATGACACCAAGCTGAGTGGTGCTGTGAATATGCCAGAGGGACAGGATGTCATCCAGAGGGACCTGGACCAGCTGGAGAGGTAAGCCCAGGTGAACCTCATGAGTTTCGGTAAGAGCAAGTGCAAGGCCCTGCACCTGGGCTGGAGCAATCCTTACTATCAATACAGATAGGACATGGACCTGATGGAGAGGGTCCAGAGGAAGGCCATGAAAATGATCAGGGGGTTGGAGCACCTCTGCTATGAGGACAGGCTGGGGGACCTGGGGTTGATCAGCCTTGAGACCTAATAGCAGCCTTCTAATACCTGAAGTGGGCCTACAAGAAGGATGGAGAGAGACTGTTTATAAAGGCCTGTGGGAATAGGATGAGGGGCAGTGGCTTCAAACTAGAGAAGAGCAAATTTAGATTGGATGCTAGGAACAAGTTTTTTCCCATGAGGGTGGTGGAACACTAGAACAGGTTGTTTGGGGAGGTGATGAGGCCCCATCCCTGGAGATATTCAAAGTGAGGCTCAACAGGGCTCTGGGAACCCTTGAGGATGCCCCTGTTTACTGCAGAGTGGTTTAGACTAGATGACTTTTGGAGGTCCCTTCCAAGCCACACTATTCTATGATTCTATGATTCTATGATTCTATGATTCTATGATTCTATGATTCTATGATTCTATGATTCTATCCCTTCTTTCTCTAGCTGCTTGTTGTTTCTATTGCCTTTATTTTCTTTTCCATTTTAGCCTACCGCTTTTATCAGTTGACCTGACCTATTCTGTGCTTTGTGAATAGCAAAATTAACATTGTTGTATAAAATAAACAAACAAGAAAACATAACTATCTCCTTGAAGCATCAGGGCAGACAAAAATCAACAAAATGGATAGAAATTTGGCCCATGTGAAGGTTTATCATTCTCTGCAAGTCCTTCATTTCTCTGACCATGTTTTAGAGTTACTAACTAACTGAAAACCTGTATGGCCAGGTTGAAAACAATGACTGGTGTCTTCATTTCAGTGAATACAAAAATTACCTTGCTATAGTGTATACTTGTCAAAGGAGGTAAAGACATTAGGATTTATTACAGGTCACCTACCTCCATTCCCAACAGTTTCAGGGCTTTTGGCTGTACAAAAAAAAGTTAGAAAAATGTTACTTCTTCCAGAAAGGTGAAGAAAAATTGCAACAATGTGCGTGTACATACTGTGTGTGTAATGTGTGATGCAGAACATGCAATGTAGACTATATGACAATATGTAACATAGATAATATATATGTAATGCAATATAATGTAATATAACATGCATCCATCAAATAATTATACACACACACACACACACACATATATATATATTTCAGTAAACCTTGAGTTTGACTCTGTTTCACCAAAACACACAATGGAAGACATGCACATGGAAGCAGGTGTAAATTCTGTTTTGGGTCTGTTTTATTATTAAATGGGATAGTAATTATTGCTAAGGCATGAATACATTTCTTTGGAGAATATCAGTATTTCGGCCATTCCCCTGTCACACTTTAATAGACTGCTGTGGAACTGTTCTATATGTTGGTCTCACATCTGGGAAAATCCTACTCAAACATTTTTCTTCATGCAGTCACTAAGGGAAGGAATTTTCTCCCAGCAGCTACCTTTCCTCTCCAAAGTGAGGAGTCAAAGGGTAGGGAAACAAACAAAACCATTCAAGTGTTTGGCTGTAACCATTTCACAGAGCTGTTGCTCTTTATAGCTTCTTAGAAAAATATTCAATGGGGTGTATTGCTAAAGTCTGAAATCACATGAAAACAGTGTGTGGGGTAGAAAAGGCACAGAAAAATCTACAAATCTTACTGGAAGCAGTTGAGATTTTTCTTCACATTGGATTGGGTTGGTGGCATTATGGATGACAATTTGCACTTTACGAAGGTAGTAAACTTCCTTTGGATTTGTAGGTTCCTTTGTAGGTTAAGAATTAATTGTAAAACCATAGAGACAGAAGTCCTTCAGGGGACTACAAAGCCCCAGAGGGAGGCACAGGATATTGTAATTTGTTATTCTATTCCCTTTTCCTGTGTCTCTCTATGTAAGGAGCAGACTTCTGGTCAGCCCTCTCTCTGTCCCTGGACATGTGGTCTTTGCTTTTGCTTGCAGCGTGGGGGAGGTTTGGCTGGCTGGAGGATATTTTTGCTGCATTATTGATGCCTAGGTCACAGAGGGCTAGTTTGGATCTTGACTGGGGGGTGGCTAGACCAGGGCCATTTCTGAATGTATGCATCCTTTTACTTTTGTGCCTTTTGTATTTTGTTCACTTTTGTAAATAGTATTTCTATTTAACCTCCAGTTCTGTGTGAGTGTTTTATTTTACTCCTTTGGGGTAAAATACATTCTGTCCCAGCTCAAACCAAGGCAACGGTATTGTAATCTACCAAACATGAAAACCATGTTTCTATCATGAGCCCACTGACTCTGTTGGACCCACATCTAACCAATAAACCAATACTGAGTTATGGGTTTCTTTGCACTTATATCTTGAGGCCACAATCAAGAAGATGAACAGTGAGACAGAAAATGTCTATCAAAACACATGTTTTTTCAGGTCTAACTCAAGTACCTATGAAATTATTTATGTAGACTTGTAGACTTGTCTTTCAAAAGTTGTGGAGACTCAATTATAGTTTTTAGAGCCACAGGAGTCTGTTTTATCTCTATTTTATGCCTGTTTTATGCTCACCAGTGCAGCAGAATCAATTTCTTTCTCCCCATTAAATTAATAAAAAATGTTGCTTGTATCAGTGGCTTTTTGCAGTGGGTTGTGGTGAACTAGGTACTATGCACATAATGGAAATTAATAGCATGCGTGTCTAGATCCCCCAGCCTGGAACTGTCTAAGAAGTTATGGTAATCTCTGCTACCATGTGCAGTCAAACAGATAGCAAATAACTTGCTCCTTACCCTTTTGGGTCCAAATAAATTGTGGTACAGTGTTCTGAACCGCTTTCGGGTGTAATTGCAGCGATATGCTCCTCCCATCAGGTACTCTATCACCAAACCAATATCAATCAGACTTATCCGATAATCAGGAGGTAAATTTCCCTGCAATTAAAATACGAAGGATGGTGGGGGAGTTAGAAAAGCTTATTACTGGCATTGTTAAATATACTTTACAATGTTGTTAGAATAAAGAAAATTATATAGTTAAAAACAGGAAATTATTTTTATGCTGGTTAATTAATTCACCTTAAAATAGATCCAACCGAAACCTGGATATTCTCGCTTGGAAAGAAGACATAAGTTAAATAAGAAGATGAAGAACTTGTTGGAAGTTACAGAAGATACAGTACACAGTACTCATATTCTTCAGCTGGAGAAACAAGGAACACGACTGCTGAACAAAAAACACGAAGATCAGCACACTTGAAAGGTCAGGCACAGTTGCTGGACTTTAGTCCTGCAAGATGGCATGTTTTCTGCACCATTTGTCCCTACAACTCTTCTCTTGGCCTTCTGTGACTCTGCTGGCATTTCTATGGACTGCCACATCTGCACTGCTGAGGCATGGTGAAATGACATAATGAAATTTAATTTTTCCCTTGTGTGAACTCCCCATCCTGCAGGGTTTCCTTTCCATGTTCCAGGAAGTGAAGGGTAGGGTGCAGAAAGAACTATGCTATTTACTCCTGAGGGTTTATATCGTGCATTTGTTCTTGGGGTTATGTATAAAAAACCTCACAGATCTTCACTTAAATTCTATAGCTAGTATAAGGAAAGCATCTGTATGTGTGAAACTATGAAAATTATGATAACCAAAATACCTGTGGCTAATTGCTTGGAGTTTTGTTCAAGAAGAAAACTATATGCTTAGCAGTTTCTCTAGATGGCCCCTCCTTGGACTCCCAACATATTTTATTGAAAGCCCCTCTAAGCACCATAATATTGCTACCTAATTTCCAGCAGTTCCAGGGAGATTGTCTCCCAAGAGGTGAACTGTGCTTGTGGCAAGGGCCATTAGTGTGATCCTGGAAAAAGTATCTTCTGCTTCTTTTAATTTCTTATCCTCCATTAAACAGGATATTTATGTATCTATACAATGTCTTCAGCACACATCTTTTGTTTTCAGGGACAAACAATGATAAATATGTCCATGTCTTTATGCCATCACTTTGTGAACTCTCTTGCATATATCTTCCTTCTCTTTACTGTCAGGCCTGAAAATGACAATGCTAAGACTATGAGTTCTCCAATAGCTGCAGCTTACAAAGCTATGAAGAATCATCTCAGTAACAGAGTGTCTCTTACTGCATATGAATCTGAATCTACCTGTGCTTAACCAGGTGTTTCTCTTCACCAGTAGCAATGTCTTGTGTGACACCCAGCAAGCAAGAGAAATTTCAGGGTGGGCTAGTCTCATGGATGTGTCAAAAAAATGCTCTCAGGTTTCTCTGGTGATGGAAGAACAAAACTCCAGTATGGGCACATCTGCTTACCCCGCTGGGAACTCCACAAGGAGAACTTTGATCCCTTCCCAAGATGAAAGGGCCAATGGGAAGAGAATGTCCCCAAATGAAAGTTTGCCGTCTTGTCTAAATCATCATCTCTGAATTTTTGCATGGCACTTTAAGTATCAGTGAGCAGTTCCCTACCAGAGAAGAATGCATGATTCAGCAAATTGTGAATACGTCACCAAGATCTAGTTTTCTCTTTGAGAACCATGGAGGCTTACAGAACCCTTTCTCTCCCGCATGTCATTGTGCAACAGATGTGACTACAAGTTAAAGGTGGAAAGAGAGCTAAATTATCCTTTTGTAAATGATAAGCAGTAGTCTTGGAAAAAGAGAAAATAATAACTTTTATAGTCAACACTACAGAAGGACCAGGAAATTGTAATTGTTAGGATCCAAATTCATCAGCATGCTGTAACAAAATTATCCCAATTTCTATAATGATATACAGCACACACTACAGTTAGCCTGTAACTTTTTTTTGTGTGGCCATCAGAAGAATGTTATTAATGCACAAGGAGCGACTTCATTCCTGCCACATCATGCTGGAAATATCTGTATGCCTGCAGATATCTGCTTGGCTTTCCTGCAGACAGGCTTATTAGATTCAGAGCAGTGAAACATTAATTGGGAGCAGATGGCAACTGGCTCTGCAGAAGAGATGATACAGATGCAAAGAGCATCCTTCCTCTTCTCCTTCATCAAGGAAGAGCAATGCTTATCTCCCTCCCATGCCCACCATGGTACAGACATCTTGCTAAAATATTGAAGAAGGAGAAATAATTGTGTGCACCATGCTTTACAAAGGGCTGCAATTCAAAGGGACAGGAGATTAAGCAAATTTAGTGGCAAAAGGTGAGCTGCAAACTATCTTTCAATAACATCTCTTAGCATATGCTTTTGCACTCTCTCTGCTCTTGGCTAATATGATGGGGGTGGGAATCACTATGGATTGCAGGAATGTGTAAAACTTAGTCTATTAGAACCCAGTAATTTTTATTCAGAACTGTTCAAAGAAAAACAACATCAATCTAAAAATTGAACCCAACTAGGTGGTTTTGTTTGTTTGGTTTGTTTGTTTGTTTGTATGTTTGTTTGTTTGTTTGGTTTTTGTTTGTTTTCTCTCTGTGTGTGTGTGTTCCCCCAGAAACAAACAATTGTCCTTCCAGAATGTTTAAAGTGATGACAATTTCACTAGGACAAGGATGAAGGTGCTGGGAGAAGTGGGAATTGTAGCTGCATCAGAGAGTTGTAGTTCTTTAACAGACCCCTGCTGTCTTAATGTAAGAAACTAAAATGAAATGTTTTGATGTTAAGTGGCAAAAAATACTTGAGCAATTAATCAAGCACAACAGACATCAGAGTGCTACATATGTCAGGAAGTGTAAGCATCTTGAACTCTCAGATAATTCTGAAACACTTTACTAGAGAAAACTCACAAATTCACAGTAGAAATACACATTTTATAGACATACACATATGTATGGCTTCACAGCAACATACAATTACATTTCCAGAGTAAGCAACCCTAGGAAAGCTAATTGCACCATCTTTGTGAGAAGAGTTAAACATGTGCAACACTATTTTCTCTAACAGTAGACACCTTGAACTACCTCGGCAGTAGTGAGACTGCTTATATATGAACCACAGCTGTGCAAATGGGCCAGAACCCCGCCAAGAACAGTAAGAATTTGGATGGACTAATTCTAGTACAGTCAAGACAGTCAGGAATGACAAAGGAGAAGGTTTTATTTCTTGGTACTGCAGTTAATAATGAATGAACCCTTTAAAGTTGGGACATGCTTTTCAGTGATGATGCATTACTCTTTTCCTGAACAAAAGACAACTTTAAACTTTAGGTAATCACTCACAGTGCTTTTTTGTGTTTTTTTCTTTTATCTTTTTTTTTTCCTGTTTTTTCCTTCAAATGCATATTCAGCAGGTACCATGTTTCTGAGTTTGCATGCTGAGGAAAAAATAGTATTTTAAAAAACAAGCTGTCTATTGTTTGTTTATTCTCTGAACATGTAGACATACAGTGGACCTTTTAAACCAAAGAACTCTAAAATTCCAGAGTGGGATGAAGTTATATTTTTTATACATCTTGCCTCTTTTTTTTTTTTTTTTTTTTTTTAATAATTAATCTGTTAATTTCTACTAATCTTCATTGGCTAGTTGAGCCAGGGAAAGCTTCTTTTAAAAAACAGCCTGCAGAGGGCAACCTTCGCTCACAGACAGGATGCACTGCAAATTTCTTAAATCACAGTTTACACCGTCTACGGAAAGATGTCAGCCCTGCACGTTAAACACTGTGCCCTTGACAGGAGATGTTAAAGAGGCCATGAGGGAAATGATGCAGGCAGATTTGTCTCTGCATGTCATTAAGTCATTAAGAAATACGTTGTCCCGTTAATAGATGCAGACTTTAAGCAAACTCTGATCAGTGTAAATATTTTATGACTGTCTCCGGGCCCTTACAATATGCTGGCCAGGCAGATAGTCTTCACAGAGATATTTGGAAATCCAAAGAGAAAATAACTAGCTGTCTTACACGTTTTTGTGTTCGTGGTGTGTGCATGTGCATGTGTGTCTGCAAGCTGTCACAAACAGGATGTGGTGATATGATTCCAGGTGTTCAAATTCTTTGCTTTCCTAGCCAGGCAGGGTGGTCTTTCAAACAAGTGATTTATACAGCTGTGTAATATAATAGTAAATTAAATAATGCTTCTATGATTTGTAAGCACCCAACTTCTGTCTGAGAATTCTCAATGATGCAGATGGAAATAATGTTCTGTAGCATCCATCCTGTTAAATAGTGCATTTTTAAATTTGGGACGTATGTGTAAAAAGCAGAGAGCATGCACATCTTTCAAGCGTCTTCCCAAAGTGACATGCTACTATAAAAACCAGAGAGGTTAGGTATCTGGCATAAAAATATATATAAACTTAAAAGCCTAGCATCAGCAGGGTAGTCTAGTTTTCATGCATAGTGGACCACTTAACTGTCAAATAGTGATGTCCATCAAGAACTTATTTCCAAGGAGGTGTTTTCATTTAAACTGTTGTCAGATCTGCTGACCAATTTACAGATTAGTTGACTGGTAAGGGAACTGCTCAGGTTGCAGGGCTAAGCCAAGCTGTCACTTTTCTCTTAGTCAGCTGCTCTTGATCCTCAACACTAACAAAATGAGAAATGCAGCCACGGAGGTTCAGTTTTCTGATGGAGGTGCTGGAATGCTGCATGGGATTCATTGTTTTTAGATCTCTTAACTACATTCTAATACAGGTACCCATTGACTTCAGGTAGTAAGAATTACTTGAGACTTTAGATATGGACAGAGTAAACAAAAGTCAATTTATGGAAAAGTGACAACCACCTAACATTTAGCAATCACTGTAGAAAAAATCTTATCACTAAATGTAGTGTAATTTATTTAATGTCAATGTCTATCAGTATATGCTTATGAGTTCTGATTGTCTTTGACTATTTGGATGCCTTTTTTATTCCTTTTTTTTTCCTTTTCAAGAAGTGCCTTTAAAAAGACATCTTTTATTAGGGATACACAAAAATATATGTAGTCACATACAACATACATATTGCTATGCCTTCAGAAGAGGACTTAGAAAGGTGATGCTGGGAAAGAGAAGGAGTTGGAAAAGAAAGATAGGTTGGATGCGATGATCTCAAAGGTCTCTTCCAACCTGGTTTATTCTATTCTATTCTATTCAAGGTAATATAAAGTAAGAAGACAGGTGATGATTACTTCAGATGCTTTCAGGCACATGAATCACCTCATATTAAATAAAAATAAAATCTAGTAATTTGAGCTTCAAAAGAAGTAGACAATCTAATCACATTCTGCCTTCACTTTGCTCTATCCAAAGGAATCTGTGTGTAAGAACAGTTTCATTTTTCTGCTGCAGGCATTTCACACTATCCAATGGTCACTGAATATATACAATTGAATGATGATGATGCCATGTAACACACTAATCAATGAAAACCACTAGAATTCCTCTAAACATAACCACTAATTATTCTGTAGCATTTTTTAAAAGAAAGATGATATATGAAGCATTGCTACTCCCCTCCCCTAGCTGTCTTTATTTCTGCTCATCTGTCAAGGACAGAAGAAACAATCAAATCCTGTGCTCTTAAAAAAAAAATCTTCACTCCTTTTCCAATCTTCTATCTAGTCCTATGTGGAAAAAAAAAATCTCCTTTCAAAAGTATCCTACCCTGGTGGTTTGAATTATGTAATGTGCAAGGTTGTAATCTGTACATACTTTTGGTGACTATTCAAACTGATGAGGTCAGTTGCAGACTCAATCCCCTTATTTGATCCATGTATTTAGAGGATAAGGGATTTTCATTCATTCCTGCTGCTGTAACACTTTTATTCCTGAGCCTATTGCTAAATGTATTTGTATCTCCTTCCCATCACTATACCTTTGTGTGTTTCTGCCCTCCTCTTTTAATGGCTCTTTATAATTCAAGATGCTTGAAATTAACTTGATACGAGGGCACCACTTCTATTTGTGTATTTCTGCTGAGGAAGATGGTTACAATATAAAACATGATATAGAATGAGATACTGTGTCAAAGGACTAGGATCCAGCAGAAGGGTAAGAGCTGCTTTACAGGCTCAGAAGTAAACTGACAACACGGAAAATAGCTTTGACAACAGTTGCGGGTATGGAAAAATATAGATAACAGCATAAATCCACATGGTATGTAAGAGCCTATAATTATGCTAGTAGAAGCACTATTACCCAAGCATCTAAAACCACAGACAAAGCAAGACAAATAACTTGCTAATTGTGCTTTGTATGCAAAAAAAAAATCACATCCAGTACATACAAACAGGGTACTCTGTAATGGTGAGGGAAGGAGAAGGCTCTGACCGAAAGCTCATGCGAAACAGAGATTATATATAGTTACAAAAAAAGCAGTCACAGCATTATCTACAACCTACCGTCTACTGGGCTCTTACCTTTTTGACATCCCTGACTAGATGATAGAGAGTGTTGGATGGTCCATGTCTCTGAAAAGGACAAATAAAGAAGAACAAAATAGTTTTGCATTGTCCAATGACCTGTAAATGCTGAAATGGCTTCCTCACCTTAGTAATTTAAAAATCAGGCAACCCAGGACACTTTAACTGTCCAGTGTTATCAATAATAAGAAATCAATTATACAAGGGCATTTTTTCACTTGGCTTCTCTCTTGTACAAAACCCTTCAGTAAAAAAAAAACACAAAATAACTGCCATACTGGATGAAAACTAAGATCCCATATATCAGACGAGGCTCCTGGATTAGGCAAAGCAGGAGCCACGTGCAACATACACAGCCTCTGGGAGAGAGTGGGAGGAAGGACAGTGGCCCAAGTGTCAGCCTTCCTGCACTCAAGATTTTACCTTTCACCACTGATGTCTCAGAGAGCCCCTGAACCTGATTTTACATCTAGGCTTTGTCTGAAAGCTACTAACAACATGGACATGGAAGCAGGTGCAAATTCTTTAAGCCCCACCTGACAAGCAGAACACCTGCAGTAGACTCCCACAATTTCCATTAAGTACATTCTTTTTTTTGTTGTTGTGTTTTTCACTATTGCTGTTTGGAGACTTGGTCTCCTTGACTTAAACTGTAAATGAAACAACTGCATATGTGTTTCCATGTGTCAGTATTTCCATATACACGTTGCTCGCCACTTGCCAACACTTAATTCTAGGTAACCTCATTGCTTACCATGATGAGATTTTCTTATGATTTCCTACAATATGCTGATTCAGATTTACCTGCCCTGAGAGATGCTACATCCCCCACAAACATTGCCTCTTCAGTATTTTTTAGATCATCTCTAAACAGACTGAACAGCAGTGATCCCTCTGATGGTCCCCTAGGGTCTTGGGTGACCATAGTCATAATGTCCTTTTGTGGTGAGAACAGGCCATGAATCCTTAATCTCTGTTTTCGGTTCTTCAAGAAGCTTTTAAACCACAACTATGCCACATTGCTGAATGCCTTTAATAACCTTAGAGATTTTGAAATATCATCAAACAAGTTTTGCAAAAGCAGGTGGACCAAACGCAACTTGTTTATTCTCCTGCACGCTGGCTTCCACAGCAGTAATAGAGTTCTAAGGCTTAATGTTTCCCTTCAGAATCAATGTAAACTCTTTCTTGACATAAAACTGATCCTCTTGTCTACTAATTCTATTCTTCATTGCATTTTTTACAAATTTGCCATGACAGAAGTCAGATTCACTGGTTTATAGCTTCTCAGGTCACTCTCAGGGTTCATGATGAAATGTGATATTTTTTAACTGGCCTTGTAAATTTTTTGGAGCTAAGGCTATTATGTATGCATTAGGTCATATATCATAATTATCAGTCCAGGCATTTCACAGTCTGGGTCTTTTGGAACTCTCGCGTGAATAATTCATGGTGGCTTCTATAGCTCACACTGATTTTGTTTAAGATGGACTTCTTTTAGTTATAGAACTGAAGCCTTTCCTCAGATTTACTCCCTGTGAAAACTAGCTTTGGTACAGGAACTACGATTCATATCCCTGTAGCAAGAAAGTTCATAAGCTTTCTATTCTTAATACATAGAAGCTACCTTAAGTACTGATCAGGAGGGGGTTCGTCTCTTCTCCCAGGCAACCAGCACCAGAACAAGGGGACACAGTCTCAAGCTGTGCCAGGGGAGGTTTAGACTCGAGGTGAGGAGGAAGTTCTTCACTGAGCGAGTCATTCGTCATTGGAATGGGCTGCCCAGGGAGGTGGTGGAGTCGCCGTCCCTGGAGGTGTTCAAGGGGAGATTGGACGTGGCACTTGGTGCCATGGTCTAGTTGTGAGGTCTGTTGGGACAGGTTGGACTCGATGATCCTTGGGGTCTCTTCCAACCTTGGTTATACTGTGATACTGTGATACTGTGATATATTTAGTTGATAGGCAAAATTCAAGCTGAACAAGGATCTGTCTCAAGGGTGGCACAGATCTCTCTCTCTCTGTATTTTGCACAAATGTAATGAGTCCGTTTAATGTTTGATATTTTTGAAAGACTGACTTCCGGTCACCATTAGTGTTAACACATCTCTGGGTGACAGCCCAGTGCGGCAGCTTACAATGGCAGGGCTTTAAAATGCATTGTAAAAGAAAAAAAAGCTTTCTGAAAATGGCTATGAACTGCAGCACAACCTCTCTCCATTAGACAGAGTTTCATTTCTAAGAAACAAGCAATGCTTTTATTATTTTTTCCTGTATTATTTAAGCAATTTGAACTTACAGGTTACTTCTGCTAGACTATAATGATGTGAATGCTAGAATGTGTTTTGCAGTTGAGAACACAGAAGTAATTTGAACCTGTGCAGTTTTATGTTCATTTTAAGGGTAAAGATATAAAACTTGAAACCAGGTTTTTAAAAGTCACTTTCATTTTTGGATCATTCAGCAAGGACATGGGCAAGACCTTAATTGTAACAGACCTCCTGAAATAATCAGCTTTCACCTTTAAGTTCAGAATATTATCCCAAGAAGTTGGAAATTTTGCTTTCTGTGTGATTAACAACTGCACACTTTTTCTGAAATCATAAGGACATATACTATCAGGAGCCACATTTCAACATCCTACAGGTCTGACTTGCCTGTTGCTGTCTTCCAAGCAGTGCTATGTGCCTAAATCTTGGATCTGTCATATCGTAATTACAATGACCAGAAGTCAGCTGGTACTGTGTGGGGTTTAATTCATATTTTACAAAATCTGTACAATAGACTAGGTGAGCAATATGCACTATATGAGTGACAAAGCTAAAAGGCAATGTGGACTTCTAACATGGAAAATTGCCACAGCAGCTGTGGTCTGTTTTGCACATCATCATGTCATTGCAGTATGAATGGGAACTAGAACACTGAATATAGAGAAAGAAAATTCGCCTTAGGTTGGCCCTACCGTATTGTACAATTCCTCTAGCCGGGAGATGGTGAGAAAACGATGCATGCTTACTCCATTTTCTATGAGCAATTTCACAAAATCCACTCTGTCCAACACCAGTGCATCCAGCATTGCTTGCTCAAGGGAGCCGACCTGCAAAGCAAGTGATTAATTCAGGCTGTTCCTGGGCCTTGCAGGCTGTATCTGGCTAGTCCAGTCACCCTGGCACAAGCAGGAAATCCTGACAAAATCTTTAGGGTTGCTCTGCTAGGCTTAGAATAGGATGATCACAATCTTAGTCTGTGTTGTTTTTTTCTGATTCACAGGAGTATTTGAAAAAAGGAGTGTCAGATTAAGATAGTCTCAGAAATCCAGACTGGGACCAAGGAACTGGAGCCCAGGAAACTGATGACCACACCTTCACATCATCTTATTACTATGTTTATTTCTTACTTTGCTGACAAACCTTGTATTTATATTTGGTATATTTGTTATGTACACACACTTCAATTCTCACTTTACTAGCTTTTTCCTCTGTTTGTGGTGTGGAAATTCACAGAAACAGAGGAAACAGAAATAGTTTCACAGTTAGCATTTCTTTGAAGGGCTACATGCCAGAAGGGCTAAATGAAGGGCTTATGCAGAACCTCTCCATTTCTATCCATCCTTGTGAGTTAGAAGGGCAAGAAATGACCACATACTTCCAGCTTTTAGTTTGCCAGATGAATGTAGCTTGTAGTATGTACTCAAATTTTTGCTATGATGCAGCAATAACAATAAAGACAGTCTAAACCCATTAAAACCTCTCGTATGTTTTGATGCATACTATTGCCCAACCTGAAGACAAGATAAATAGTCTTGTTCACTCCTTAACTGAAAAGACAAGAATTTTAAAAACTAGATTTATGAGGCAGCCAGCTCCAGCAATGTTATATTTAAAGAAAGTATATTTAAACAGAAGCTTTTCCTTTTCTTATAATTTTTCCATGGAGAGCTGTAAATTCTCATGGAATGATAGCACATGAAATTTCCATGACAGTGACAAAACAGGTGCAACAGTAATGAATATTGCAATCCAATTGAACCTTCTGAATGAAGACATGGTAGGCTTTAAGGAGCTACAGGTAGAGCCAGTCTCCTGACTTCCCACCCCCTGCATGGCTTCTACCACTGAAAAAAGTACAATGCAAGCTGTCAACTGACTAATTCTCTGCCCCACACAGTGCTCAGCAAACCCTCTAATTACAACCCTCCCGCTCCTGTGGAGAAGCTTTGCCCACCGTGCTTTCTAGGAGCATGGTGCTAGCTGGGGAGGCTGTCCCTGCAGCTAGCAGCTGGAGAATAGGATGGGGCAGATCCTATTGCTTGCCCCATCCTATAGATGGGGCAAGGAGACTAAGCAAGCAGTACTGGGCATGAAATTAGCGCCAGCTCAGGTCTGAAGCCGCAGTGTTTCTGTGGTAACATTGCTGATCAGCTCTTGTGGTCCACTTGATGACCTCCCTCATTCATGCAGAACTTCTTTGGAAATGTGATCATCATAAAGTTCAGTATTCGTGTATAAAAGCATATTGCTTGAAAAACAAAAAGATTTGCCTTGTCTTTAACTTATAGCCTAACATTGTAACATCTGCAAACAGATACTTTGTTTTCCTATAGCTGGTAGAATCATTGCTTGATAGTATAAATGTGTTGCTTCCCATTTCTTTAAACGTGTGATGTTCCAGTCTTAAGGCATCGCTAGATGTCACAATTTCCTTGAAAAACCAAACGCTATCTTTGTAACCACGCCTGCTTTTTGTAGCTGTGAATGGGAACTTTGCATTTGCCTCAGGGCATGTCTTGCTGTGTTTTAAACCGTGTGAAAGCCACCACTGTCAACAGAATGGATTTAATGTTGTGTAGGGTTTAAAGTGTTTCAGTAGAAGATGAGATAGATATATATATATATACTGTACCGGCCACTGTTGCCCGTAAATAAAGATTTGACTGCGAGCGATGTCTACTCTGTTCCAGGCTAATGCTAGGCTCAGCTGGTCGGGAGCAGATGCGTTAGCTCCTGTTTGTACATAGAGGGGTACAGGGGACAGAGGAGGAGAAATGAGAAACAAGACATTCTTTAGACTCAGTCAACAGAAGAGCATGGTAATCCCTCTGTCAAGTCTCATAAATGTCCATGTACTTTTGGAGCTAGTGTCATGATAAACCAAAACAAAACCTTCTGTTCCTGTAATAAAATATTGTAAATCAAATCTGAATCTATTATTGTATAATAAACATTAATTATTTCATTACACCCTCCTTGAAGAATACAATAGGTACATGTGATGTTGGCAGATACAGCTTGTGGTAGAGTAAAATGGTTTCCCTCCTCTTGGTTGGGAAGCCAGAGAAGAATCCAGGAAGGACATTGTTCCATCTGCAGAAATACATACAGGCACACACATGCACACACACATATGCATCTAGCAATTATAAAGAGGTTCACCTCACACAATAATAATACAATACAATACACCAGGTTGGAAGAGACCTTCAAGATCATCACATCCAACCCATCAACTAATCCAACCCAGCTAAATACAATACAGTACAATACAGTACAATACAGTACAATACAACCCACCTAAACAAATAAAAAACTAAACCGTGGCACCAAGCACCCCATCAAGCCTCTTCTTGAACAGTTCAGTACTGGGGCCTGATTTATTTAATATCTTTATCAATGGTCTGCATGAAGGGGTTGAATGCACCCCCAGTAAGTATGCAGATGACACCAAGCTGGGTGGCTGTGTCGATCTGCTAGAGGGTAGGGAAGTTTTACAGAGGGATCTGGAGAGCTTAGGCCAGTGGGCCAAGGCGAATTGTATGAAGTTCAACAAGGCCAAGTGCCAGGTGACTCCACCACTTCCACAGGCAGCTGATTCCAGTGGGCAATCACTCTCTCGGTATAGAACTTCTTCCTAAGATCCAGTCTAAACCTGCCCTGGCACAGCCTGAGACTGTGTCCTCTTGTTCTGGTACTGGCTGCCTGGGAAGAGACCAACCTCCGCCTGGCTACAACCTCCCTTCAGGTAGTTGTAGAGAGCAATAAGGTCACCCCTGAGTCTCCTCTTCTCCACGCTAAGCAACCCCAGCTCCCTCAGCCTCTCCTCATAGGGCTTGTGTTCCAAACCCCTCAACAACTTTGTTGCCCTTCTCTGGACACGCTCCAGTAAGACAACATCTTTCCTAAACTGAGAGGCCCAGAACTGGACACAGTACTCAAGGTGTGGCCTAACCAGTGCAGTGTACAGGGGCAGAATGACCTCCCTGCTCCTGCTGGCCACACTGTTTCTGATCCCACCAATTTCCCACCAATGATCCCACCAATTTCAATAGTCATGCATTTTATGTACATCTTCAATGCATTCCCACCTGATAAGTTGGGGACCCTGTAGAAACATAGGAATTTATCTCTATATTTGTACTAAGAGGCCTTGGTGGGACAAATTTCCCCTTTAAATATGCAATACTCATGTAAGAAAGCATGCTATAAACATGATGTCAAGGTGTAATTTACCTGAGTTAAATAAGAAACTCTGTCGATTGTAAGATAGCCACAGCAACCCCATGCAGTGCTACAGGCTGGGGTCAGAGTGGCTGGAGAGCAGCCAGGTAGAAAGGGACCTGGGGGTACTGGTTGATGGGAGGCTGAACATGAGCCTGCAGTGTGCCCAGGCAGCCAAGAGGGCCAATGGCATCCTGGCCTGCATCAGGAACAGTGTGGCCAGCAGGAGCAGGGAGGTCATTCTGCCTCTGTACACAGCACTGGTTAGGCCGCACCTCAAGTCCTGTGTCCAGTTCTGGGCCCCTGAGTTTAGGAAGGATGTTGACTTGCTGGAACATGTCCAGAGAAGGGCAACGAAGTTGGTGAGGGGTTTGGAAGACAAGCCCTATGAGGAGAGGCTGAGGGAGCTGGGGTTGCTTAGCGTGGAGAAGAGGAGACTCAGGGGTGACCTTATTGCTCTCTACAACTACCTGAAGGGAGATTGTAGACAGGCAGAGGTTGGTCTCTTTTCCCAGGCAGCCAGCACCAGAACAAGAGGACACAGTCTCAGGCTGTGCCAGGGGAGGTTTAGACTGGATGTTAGGAAGAAGTTCTATACAGAGAGAGTGATTGCCCATTGGAATGGGCTGCCCGTGGAGGTGGTGGAGTCACCATCATTGGAGGTGTTCAGGAGGAGACTTGATGGGGTGCTTGGTGCCATGGTTTAGTTGTTTAGGTGGGCTGGATTGGTTGATGGGTTGGACACGATGATCTTGAAGGTCTCTTCCACCCTGGATTTATTGTATTGTATTGTATAGCCTTGAAACTGTCTGGTTTTAGGAAGAGAGTGTATATTTTTTCCCTCTAGTTTTAATGGACGCTGTGGGACATTCCTTCCCTGCTGGGCTTTTTTAATACTTCACTAAGGATTTAATTATTATCTGCTGATGTGTAATAATATAACAGTATTTGTGCTTCAGAGTTGCAGGGAGAACTGGCCTGAATGCAATGATCAACCAAATAAATAAAGGGCCCTTTGAGTTTTATCTACATAGCTTCTTGCAGTGATTAGGACTCTTCCCTCCATCATTTTCTTGTCTTTATTCTTATTCTGGTATCATGGAGTAAGGACAAACAAGAGCTTTTCATTATTTCAAAGAACTTCTGTCCTCATTTCAGTGCTATTCAAAATCACACATAGTTCCAGCTGAAAGCATACTCTTAGGCACAGAAAATATCCAGCATAACATGCTGGCAGCTGAAATTCCCTATGAAGGATCAGTTCAGCAGACTTTAAATTTCATAACTTTGCAGTCAGTTCATTGCCATGAAACCTTGCCAAACACTCAGCAATATCTACAGCAGTTATCTGGGGGATGGTAAACTGCAGATCATCCAGATCACTTACAATTTACTACAAAAAATATCCATGATAAAAAGGAAGGTGATACAAGAGCAGAATGATAGAAAAAAATGAGGAAGAAAGAACAGTGAAAACAGTAAAGGACCTTTCTGTGACTAAGAAGTAACAAGAATATTCCTTTGTACAACACACAGCTTCTCACTACTATATAATACTACAGAACAGACAAATGCTCTCACAAGAGACCTCACGGGGGATGCCAACAACATCTGAACCTTTCTGAGTTTGTTACATAAGCAACATGCAACAGTTAAGAACAGAAAATATTTACCTTTGGGAAGGGCAAAAACACCCTCTACAGTTTTATTTATAAAAGAGAAAACACCTACCAGCAGTAGGTATGATAGTGTAAATTAAATACAGAGAGCAAAGAATGATCTCCCCTGTTCTGAAGCAAACAAAATATTATCTCAAAATGTCATTGTTTCCTTTCCATCTGTGAGTCTACAGGAGAAGGGTGCTCAGCAGGTGCTCATGCAAGATCTCTGTTGAGCAGTGGAGGAACCATATGGGTGAACTCCAAAACCCAGGAGCAATGATGGCAAATACACAGTATGGCACTAATTTGCAGTTGTGATGGAGGAGTTCCAGCTCTTGGTCTTCCTCAACTGACTGCAGCCTACAGCCTGGGTGCCAGGGATGCAGGCTGATTAGCAACCATTCTGATCATGATGGACTTGAGGAAGGAAGCGTGCTGATTTAGTACTGAGCTAAAATGTTCCTGCTTTAGCTGAAACTCAAGTCACATCATAGATGCACCAGGTAACACCTTCTGATCCTAAACAGAGAGCCTTCCTCAGTTTGTTTTGAGTGATCGGGTCCTTTTTATGCTTTAGGAAGGACCCAGGTAGATGAATGCAGAGAGCAACTGGCATGGGGCATGAGGCAGTAGTTGTTTCCCCACAAGGCCCCCAAATGCAGCAGTTCATCAGAATAGTTTTCTTTAAGCATGCTTACTGCTCCAAATACTGAGCAGTGGGGTAAGCAATCCATAGTTCAGCCTCTGTCCTTCCCACCTTCCTGAATGGTGTGCTTAAGGCTGCCAGCTAGCAGTGGACACATTTTTCTGTGGGTGCATGTGCAGTCCTGGAGCTGATGCTCTTCTCAGTGCCATGAAATGAGCCACAACGGGTCATTTCATTGTTTCAGAGAAAGCCGCAGACATTTGGCAGCTGAAGGACATGTATAGTTTTTCAAGAGGTTTCTGTACTTGAGGTCCAAACTGACCCATCAGCTAGGGTGTAGACTGGATCTGCATTTTGGCACTCTGATTCATGTGCTGGAGTGGCTGTTCCCAAACTGATGTTTGTTGCTGGAAAGCCCTTGCACCCTTCTCCTCTTTAGTGCCTTCCCTCTGTGGTTTTCATGTGCAGGTAGATTGTTTGCATTATACAAGAGAGGAAAGGAGAATAAAAGCTGTAAAAGTTACTACACAGTGGCACATGGGATACTGAAGATATTTAATTGATTTTTTTTTGTGGGATAGACTGATGACTTTTGACTCAAAAGTACTCCAGCTATTGCAGGTGGAATGCTGTCCACTATTAAGAAGAAAAATAATTCCACTAACTGAAGAAATATTTCCTTGAGCAACTGCAAGGCTTCCTTGAGATACTGTCTCCTTTCAGTCATTTCCTTGATTGCATTTGGTGCTACAGAGCATGGATTTGAGTCAGTAGAAATAATCCAGAAGTTGTCCTCTCTGAGGGTGTATCTCACTCATGGGCATTGTTCTAATGTAACCAAATCAAAGCCAAAGAATATTTGAGAAATATTAAAAATAAGGTAGAGTTAATAGCCTACTGCTCTCATCCAATCAATACAGGCATTATACTGGAACCACTTCTTAGGCCCTTCGCACTATGAATGGTGAGAAACCATCACCTCCTCTCCCTACGTGTGTATTTTGTCTTGTTTCATGGAAAGATTCTTTGCTTAGTCATGTTGTTTTGTTTTAGTTACTGCATTATACTTGCTTCTTTAAATAGTGTTTTAGGCAGTATGAATAAAGCTATATAATAATTAATCAGTATCCTGGTGTCTGACTGAGTATAAGATGTGTTCTTCAAAAGAGTGTTTTAAGACAATATGACTGATGCCTGCTGTGAGACTCTTTCCTTTCATCTGCTTCTAGAAGAAAAATTGTGTTTGGGATGCAACACATTGATTTGGCAGTATTTCAATATAGATATTGCTGGCTATAGATAGGCAATGCAAGTACAATGCAAAGTTGAATGCACAAGGAAATCTGTGACAGCTGTTTGTTCCCACAGATATTAAGTTTATGCTCTTAGGCAGCCATCCAGGAATGCCTGCATATCTTACATAGACTCTCATCAGATGGTCTACCCAATGTATTGGACATGTGCAGTACTCCTTGATGAGAAAGCCTGGGATCATAAGCTTGATCCTGCATTAGAAAGAGCGTAGTGCAGGATCCCAGATTATGGAACAGGTTACAGACTACAGGGTTATATTGAACAGATTACAGGGTTTAGACTGAACTCTACTGAATCTCTAAAGGATTCTCCAGGGATAGTCTATGATACTTAGTGCTCAGGAAACTGGAAAGTTGAAATGACACAAAACTCACCTATTGAGACAGAAATGGTTGTTGGAGGCTCAGTTTCACAATGCTTCTAATCATGTCAAAGTTCTCTTTAAATAATCACTTCAAGAAAATACTTAGATATAGGGAAAAAGCAATCCAAATTAACTTTCTGCTCTGCATCTCTTCAGGCCTTATTTTGTCTTCTGTCAGCAGCAATTTGGTGTTTCCACTGCATTTGCTAAAAGCATCTTCCTAGTATTTAGCAGGTCATGAGGATGGGGCTGGGCTCTTCTCAGTGGTGGCCAGTGGTAGGACAAGGAGCAACAGGTGCAAACTAAAACACAGGAGTTTTCCCTTGAATTTAAGGGGAAAATTCTTTACCTTGAGGGTGATGGAGCTCTGGAAGAGGCTGCCCCAAGAGCTTGTGGAAACTGCTTCTCTGGAGACTTCACAAACCCACATGGATGAATTCTTATGCAGCTCGAGCTAGGCATACCTTTCCTAGCAGACCAGATAATTTCTACCCCTATATTCTATGATTTTATGATTCTAGATAATTGACAATAGCAAAGCTGACAGGAACAACAACTGTTAGTGTAAGGGCAGTAACAAGATATCTGGCCTAATTCTGAAATTCTACTGTGTCAATGACTTCATGGCTAGCAGGACCATCTGATACGACATGATGGCTGTTTCATGAACATGAATCATGACTTACTTAATTACAGGCTGGAAAGTGTGCAGAAATATCAGCTCTGCATTTACTTAATGTCTCATTTCACAGGGCTACATGGTAATAGTATTACCCTCAGCAAGTTTGCTGATGACCCCAAGCTGTGTGGTGCAGCAGACATGCTGGAGGGAAGGGATGCCATCCAGAGGGACCTTGACAGGCTGGAGAGGTGGGCACAAGCCAACCTCAGGAGCTTCAACAAGATCAAGTGCAGGGTCCTGCATCTGGGGTCGAGGCAATCCCAAGCACAAATACAGGCTGGGCAGTGACTGGCTGGGGAGCAGCCCAGAGGAGAGAGACTTGGGGGTGCTGGTGGACGAGAAGCTCAACAGGAGCTCTCAATGTGCACTTGCAGCCCGGAAAGCCAATCAGATCCTGGGCTGCATCAGGAGAAGTGTGGCCAGCAGGTCAAGGGAGGTGATTCTCCCCCTCTACTCAGCTCTGGTGAGACCCCACCTGGAGTACTGCCTCCAGTTCTGGAGCCCCTATTACAAGAGGGATCTGGAGGTGCTGGAAGGTGTCCAGAGAAGGGCCACGAGGATGATCAGAGGGCTGGAGCACCTCTCCTATGAGGACAGACTGAAGGAGTTGGGGCTGTTCAGTCTGGAGAAGAGAAGGCTCCGAGGTGACCTCATTGTGGCCTTCCAGTATCTGAAGGGGGCCTACAGGAAGGCTGGGGAGGGACTTTTCAGGCTATCAGGTAGTGATAGGACTAGGGGGAATGGAATGAAGCTGGAGGTGGGGAGATTCAGGCTGGATGTGAGGAGGAAGTTCTTCACCATGAGGGTGGTGAAGCCCTGGAATGGGTTGTCGAGGGAGGTGGTTGAGGCCCCGTCCCTGGAAGTGTTTGAGACCAGGCTGGATGAGGCTCTGGCCAGCCTGATCTAGTGTGGGGTGTCCCTGGCCATGGCAGGGGGGGTTGGAACTAGATGATCCTTGTGGTCCCTTCCAACCCTAACTGAAACTATGAAACTAATATGCATAGACCACACAGCATCTCTTTTCCAGTACTGACAATTGCAGTGGGAAGGCTTCTGGCTGAAACACAGCTGGTGCAACTAGCATGCTCTAGATGTTGCAAGAGCTTCACAAACTGGGAAAATACAATATAGCAGAAAGGAAGCTGTCCTGGAGGTTCTTGAAGTGTGTGGAAGATAACACAGCTGGTGAATGAGACAATGAGGGATAGCTCTCCACTAGACCTGCTGTTTGTAAACAGAGACAGACTGGTTGGAGATGTAAAGGCTGGGGGCTATCTTGAACAAAGAGACCAAACGATGGTTGAGTTTTCAGTTCTTAGTGAAGTTAGGAGGGGAGTTATTGAACCACATCCTTGGATGGGCAGACTTTGACTTGTTTAGGCAATTGCTTAGTGGCATCTCCTGGCAGGTAGTCCTGAGGGACAAAGTTGTCCGGGAAAGCTGGCCATCCCTCAAGAGGGAAATTTTCAAGGCACAGGAACAAGCTGTCCCTATGTATCAAAAAACAAGCCAGTGAAGTAGAACAACTCAGGTGACCAAAAACAAGGAAAAGGCTGAGCTGCTAAATGGTTATTTTGCCTCACTATTTGTCAGTGACACCAGTTGCTCCTTGGGGGGTTGGCCAATGGAAGTGGAAGACAGGGATGGGGAGCAGAAAGCAGCCCCCATAGTTCAGGAGGAAATGATCAACAGCCTATTGTGCCACTTAGATGTGCACAAGTCTATGGGACCAGATGAGATTGACCCAAGGGTATTTAAGGAACTGGCAGTTGTGCTCACCAAGCCAATCACCATTGTTTGTTAACAGTCCTAGATAGCTGGGGAGGTCCCAGTTGACTGGAGGCTGGCAAACATGATGCCCATCTACAAGAAGGGCCAGAAGGATAATCCAGGGAACTACAGGACTGTAGTCTGACCTCAGTGCCAGGAAAGGTCATGAAGCAGGTCATCCTGAGTGCCATCACATGGCACACACAAGACAACCAGGTAATCACTCCCAGTCAGCATGGGTTTATGAAAGGCAGGTCCTGTCTGACCAACCTGATCTCCTATAATAACGTGACACACCTAGTAGATGAGGGCAGGGTTGTGGACATTGTCTACCTGGACTTTAGTAAAGTCTTTGACACTGCGTCCCACAGCATTCTCCTTCAGAAATTCATGGCACAAAGCTTGGTTAAGTGTACTCTGCACTGGATAAAAGACTGGCTGGGTGGCCAGGCACAAAGAGTGGCGGTGAACAGAGTTAAGTCTGGCTGTCACCCAGTCACTAGTGGTATCCCCCAGGGTTCAGTACTGGGGCCTGATTTATTTAATATCTTTATCAATGGTCTGCATGAAGGGGTTGAATGCACCCCCAGTAAGTATGCAGGTGACACCAAGCTGGGTGGCTGTGTCGATCTGCTAGAGGGTAGGGAAGTTTTACAGAGGGATATGGAGAGCTTAGGCCAGTGGGCCAAGGCTAATTGTATGAAGTTCAACATGGCCAAGTGCCAGGTCCTACACTTGGGTCACAATCACCTCATGGTAAGTCGCAGACCATGGGGATGTGTGGTTGGAAAACTGCAACTTGGAGAGGCACCTGGGGGGCACTGGTTGATAGTTGACTGAACATGAGCCACTGGTGTGCCCTGAGTCAGCAGTAAGCCCAGGTGGTCAAGAAAGCCAGTGGCATCCTGGCTTGTATAGAAACACTGTGGCCAGCAGGAAGAGAGAGATGATCAGCCACCTGTACTCAGCACTGGTGAGGCCACACCCTGAGTTTTGTGTTCAGTTCTGAGCCCCTCACTACAGGATGAATATTAAGGTGCTGGAGCATGTCCAGAGAAGGGCAATGAGGGCAAAAAGCCTTATGAAGGTCCTGGACCTACAAGGAGCATCTGAGGGAGCTGGGGTTGTTTAGTTGAGAGAAGAGGAGTCTGAGGGGAGACTTCATCCGTCTCTACAACTACCTGAACAGAAGTTGGAGTGAGGAAGGGGCAGCCTCTTCTCCTTGATGACAAGCAACAGAACTAGAAGAAATGGTTATGAGCTCCACCAGGGGAGGTTTAGGCTGGATATTAGGAAATACTTCTCCACTGAAAGGGTTATCAAACATTGGAATGGTCTGCCCAGGGCAGTGATGGAGTCACCATCCCCGGGTGTGTCCAAATGGCATAGGGACATGCTTTAATGTTCACCCTTCCATACTGGGTTGAAGGTTGAACTAGATGATCTTCGCAGTTTCTTCCAACCAGATATATTCTGTGATTCTGTGATCTTTGATGCCACTTCAAAAAAATTATGATTTAGAACATCTCCATATGCTGGCTTTAACTACCCTACTGTATACACAAAGAGTTAAAGACTATCAATGATTTCAGTTATTACAAATTCATGCTATTGGAAAGTTACATTTGCATGTCTCTTGAAATAAAAAGGAAAAAAAAAAAGGAATTCACAAGCCATATGCTGTTGTGACATCTATGCAATGTAAATTGATAACCAGTTGAATGCTATTCCCTAGTTTCTAGGAGATTGCTTCCAAGAAATATAGATGGGCTGACAATAGCAAACAAGTGACTCATGAAAATAAACAAGGAATTAGTCACTCATCTTCGGTGCAAGGTTTGGAGCTTGTGGAATATCCCATCCAGAATTGTTGCACTGGCAATGTGCCTGATGTGGGTTTAAAAAGAGACTAGCTCTTTGCAAATTTTACACAGGAAGCAGGAAATAATACTTCATACTTCCCAACCCTTGTCCTTCTGAACAAGTCACCTAGACCAGAGTGAGATTGGTAATTAGCTGGCATTTGCCTTGCATACTGGCATCAAGAAAATCCTTTTCAGTGAGAAGGAGAAAAAGTAGCCCATAATTTCTCAGCAGTTTGATACTTTTCTCTGCACCCCCTAACTGTGTGAAAGGATAAAAGATTAATTCCCAAATTTAGACTTAACAATTGGGGGTTGGACTACATGACCTTCAGAGGTCTCTTCTAGCCTAGATCATTCTATGATTCTATGATTCTGTGAATTCCATGATAATGGAATGAAGCTGGAGGTGGGGAGATTCAGGCTGGACATGAGGAGGAAGTTCTTCCCCATGAGAGTGGTGAAGCCCTGGAATGGGTTGTCCAGGGAGGTGGTTGGGCCCCCATCCTTGGAGGTGTTTAAGACCAGGCTGGATGAGGCTCTGGCCATCCTGATCTAGTGCAGGGTGTCCCTGCCCATGGCAGGGGGTTGGAACTAGATGATCCTTGTGGTCCCTTCCAACCCTGACTGATACTATGATACTCTGATAATAAGTCAATAGATATATAGCTCATCATTGCTACCTCAGATTTCCAGATTTGATGAAAAAGCTATCCAACACCCTAATGGGCTGTATTTATGGAAAGGATAGTATTTCTTTCCCTGTGGGCCAGAAACATTGTAGAAAGACAACTAGTCTATCTCAGCTTTGCACACATTGATTTAAAACTTATACAGACTTTCCTTCTATGTGATGACAAATCTCAGATTAACAAGAGGCATCTGATAAATCTAATCCTTATTGAGTACATTGAACATTCAGAAAGTTTTGGTTCCTCTGGCCCTCAAGCTACATGCAAATGCTGCTGCCACTTGTAGATTATGAAATCAAGATTGACAAGCAAGCGTTAAAGGAGATGTCAGAACTACTCACATAGTTCCAGGCACCTTCTGCTCTAATAGAAGTTCACTACAATGTCTTGCACTACCATTATGATGAGGGAAAGTAATTTAATTTTAGTAACAAGATGACAGGACCAATTAAATTATTGTGAAATGGATATTCCAGATTAGGGAGGACTACTCATATACCCAGATTGCAATCATAGTACTGTTGCTCATGTAAATACTGCAGAGTAACTTTTCAAACAGAAACAGGCCTATGATTTATTTTCTTCAGCTACTGGCAAGCAACTTTCCAGATGGTAAAAGAATCCAGGTAGTTATGCTGGGATTCAGGCCCTGAAAATATACCTGGAACTCTAACACAACTGGTATCTTTCTGTAGAAATGAGGAGCATAGTTTCAGTGATTACCTGAAGAGCCGATGTGAAGAGAACACACTTTATTCTGAGCACAATGAAGTAGCCAGTTATATTAACACCCCCCCCCCCCCAAAAATCTACAATTACATTATTTGCTAAGGATAGAAAAGACTAATTTGGTGATGGATGTAATTCTTGCCTCTTGCTTTTAATTAATTTCTTTATCCTTTCTTCACCTTGTTTTACATTATTTCTGTGTGAAGATGTCCAAAATGCCTTGAGATTTAATTATGCAGATGGCAAAAAACCTGTTACCTCAGGGTAGCATCAAAATACTCATGTCACCAGCAGGACAAACAACTGGTATCTTGATATAAATGAGTAAAAAAGAAGTGGAGAAAAGCATTGCTACAGAAGCCTAAGGAAACCAAAACTAGTGGAGCAAAGTAATTGCAGCTCATTTGCTTGGCTGGTAGATACCTTGCAGTAATAATTTTAAAGTCACCAGTGCTTTACTCCTCCTGCTCAGACTTCTGTTTTGAATGTTTAAAGCAACATTTTTGAAATGGTACCAATAATCATTTAAAAGGTAAAACATTATTTTGCTTGATTAGGCTAAAGTTACTCAGGCCTTCTCCCTTTTCTGTTCAAATAACTTTTGTGAGCATGCATAGGAAGAAATTGTGAGGAAAACCGAGCCCTGGAACAAGCAAGAATAATTCCCATTAACTTTTCAATCTATGAATTTTTTTGGTATCACCCAAATTCAGGTCTGCTACATGGCATTATGTACCCTGTTAGTTAAGGGTGGGAGTGGTAATAGCATGATGGCAACTGCTGAAGAGCCTCATGAAGTCTAACACTCTCCAGTCACCTCTGGAAGTTCATTCATGAATGTTTCTCATATTGCTCTTTAAGTTGTTTGGCTTCTCTTATTATCTGTTTTTAAAACCAGTATGCCCTATAATAGATAGCACAAAACAGTTCAAAGCAAAAAGATGACCATGGTAATTAACACATACAATTTGTGAAAATCCTTTTTGGGGCAATACCATATAAATGAAGGGCTAGAACCTACCAGCCCTTGCTTAGGTGATGAATCCTCCAGCAGAAAAATACATGTGCTTCAGAGCTTCTAAAATCTCATCTGATTTTGTGTTTGCACAGTTATGATAAATTACCTAACAATGTATTTTGAAGGAAGTAAAGTGTCCCAAGACCAGCATTTACAATGTCCTGTAGCAGCAGAACATTAATGGTAAGACAGTCTTTTAAGAGCATGTATAACATGTAATGGCTGAGAAAGATTTAGTGACCTGTGAAGATTGCAATTAACCCTTGTCACCCCAGTACCTGAGTTCTATCAATGGAGGCTGAAAGGAGACCCACATTGCTCCCAGGCTTTCCTACAGATGATTACAGGTAACATTTTACTTTGACAATAGTGCCAGTTCTACCTAGAAACTGATAACCTCCTTCTGTTCTACTTATGACCAAGGCAACCTAAGTGTAAGAAGGTCTTTGGCTGCCTTCTTCTGAGTATTAGACTTCTCAACAACCTGTTGGAGAGTTACTGCTATGTTTCTTGTGCCACATTAGTGATGGTGAGTGGAGAATAAAAATTCAGAAAGGAAAAAGCTGTTTAAACATTATTTGGAGGCCTGTGGCTGGGGGTGTTCCCCAGGGATCAGTACTGGGTCCCGTTTTGTTCAGTATCTTTATCAACAACCAGGATGAGAGGATTGAGAGTACCCTCAGCAAGTTTGCTGATGATACAAAACTGGGGGGGTTGGCTGACACCCCATCAGGCTGTACAGCTGTCCAATGAGATCTGGACAGGCTGGAGAGCTGGATGCAGGCAAACCTTATGAAGTTCAATGAGGACAGGTGCAGGGTCCTGCATCTGGCTAGGAATAACAACATGCACCAGTACAGGCTAGGGGATGCTCTGCTGGAAAGCAGCTCCACAAAGACCTTGGAGTCCTAGTGGACAGCAAGTTCTCCATGAGACAGCAATGTGCCCTTGTGGCCAAGAGAGCAAGTGGTATCCTGGGGTGCATCAAGAAAAGTCCAGCAGGTCTAGGGAGGTTCTTATCTCCCCTCTATTCTGCCCTGGTGAGACCACACCTGGAACACTGCATCCAGTTATGGGCTCTCCAATTCAAGAAAGACAGAGAATTGCTAGAGAGAATCCAAAGGAGAGCCATGAGGATGATTAAGGGACTTGAGCACCTCCCTATGAAGAAAGACTGAGATCCCTGGGGCTATTTAGTCTTGAAAAGACTGAGAGGGGATCTGCTAAAATGTGATCAATATCTGAGGGGTGGGTGTCAAGTGGAGGGGGACAAGATCTTTTCGGTGGTGTGCGCTAATAAGACTGGGAACAACAGCTTCAAACTTGAACATGGAAGATTTCACCTCAACATAAGGAAAAACTTCCTTACAGTGAGGGTGTTGGAGCCCTGGAACAGGTTGTCCAGGGAGGTTGTGGAGTCTCCTTCTCTGGAGCCTTTCAAAACCCACCTGGACGCATTCCTGTGGGGACTACCCTAAGTGATCCTGCTCTCGCATGGGGGTTGGACCTGATGATCCCTTGAGGTCCGTTCCAACCTCTAACGTACTGTGATACTGTACTGTGAATAAAGGAAGAGCTGGGTTTGTATAAAGCAGTTAAAATAAAAAGCATACTTCAATTTTCACATATAGATTTATCATCTCGTTATGGTAGATATTGTCCGTGAATGCAGGTTTCAGCACAGCAGAGACACACAGTTAATATGTTTGGACTGACACAGACTCACCGTGGAGTGAAACCCCATTACCTTTTAGTAATGCTGTCAGGATAGCTAAATCAATATCCTGGTGTCCTTCTGATCCCATGCGAAATACTGTGATCTGAAATGTTAAAAGACAATACTATTATTGAAACTAGGGTAAACTTCTAAAAGAGAAATTAAATCAGGGAACCACCATTTGGATATTAAAATGTCCTGGTAGCATTTGTACAGGTAACAAGAACCTTGTCAGATAGAACTAACACACAACATTGTTTGTGAGATAATATTTGCTAAACATAGAAATTTTATTAATGTGCATATGTAAGAAAAGTGATAATTAAAGGATGAAATTTGAGACGAAGGAATGTTCCTGTATTAGAGTAGCACTAGATTTAGTGCTCCATATACACTACTAGGAGGAATTAGGTGTTACAGGCATTAAATAAACATTTTGGCTGAAATTAGAAGCGTACTTAATCTCATGGGTTTATATAGTAGAATTTAGATAAATAATCTAAGAAGTGGGCTTCTAACAGGTCAGAAATATCACAGAGTCACAGAATCACAGAAACATTCAGGTTGGAAAAGACCCTCAGGATTACCAAGTCCAACTGATAACCCTACTCTACAAGGTTCACCCCTAAACCCTGTGCCCAAGCGCCACATTCAAATGACCTTTAAACACATCCAGGAGTGGTGACTCAACCACCTCCCTGGGCAGCACATTCCAATGCCTGACCACTCTTTCTGTCAAAAAATTCCTCCTAATGTCCATTTTAAACCTACCAGTCACAGCTTGAGGCCAATGTCCTTTCAGGGAGTTGTAGAGAGCAATGAAGTCTCCCCTCAGCCTCCTCTTTTCCACACTAAACAGCCCCAGCTCCTTCAGTTGCTCTTCAGAAGATTTATTCTCCAGGCCCTTCACCACTGTCATTGCCCCCCTCTGCAATCATTCCACCATCTCAACATCTCTGCTGCAATGAGGTGCCCAAAACTGGACACAACACTCAAAGTGTGACCTCACCAGAGCTGACTACAACGGGACAATCGCCTCCCCACTCCTGCCGGACACAGCATGTTCAATACAAACCAGAATGCCATTGGCTTTCTTGCCCACCTGCGCACACTGCTTGATCATATTCAGTTATTTGTCAATTAGAGCCCCCAGGTCCCTTTCTGCCAGACTTCCCCAAGCTTGTAGCATTGCTTGGGGTTGTTGTGACCCAAGTGCAGCACCTGGCATTTGGCCTTGTTGAAGCTCATGCTGTTAATGTTGGCCTATTAATCCAATCTATCCAAGTCCCCCTGTAGAGCCTCCCTACCCTTGTGCAGATCAACACTCCCACGTAACTTGGTGTCATCTGCAAACTTACTGATGACAAACGCTGTGACTTCATCAAGATCATCAATAAAAATATTAAACAGAAGTGATTCCAGCACTGAGCCCTGAGGAACATCATTTGTGAACAGACACCAGTTGGATTTAACTCCACTGACCACCACTCTTTGGGCCTGTCTGTCCAGCCAGTGCTTTATCTAGCAGGGTGTGTGTTCATCCAAGCCATGAGCACCCAGTCTGTCCATGATAATTCTGTGAGAAACAGAGTCAAAGGCTTTATGAAAGTCCAGGTAGACAATATCCACAGCCTTTCCCTCACCTAATAGTCAGGTTTTCTGGTCATAGAAGGAGATCAGGTTGGTCAGGCAGGACCTGCCCTTCATAAATCCATGCTGACTGGGCCTGATCCCCTGGTTGTTCTCTATATGTTGTGTAATGGTGCTTGAGATGATCTGCTCCATGACCACCTCTGGCACCGAGATCAGACTGACAGGTCTGTAGTTTCCCAGATCCTCCGTTCTTCCTTTCTTGCAGATGAGTGTTACCTTTGCTACCCTCCAGTCCCTTGGGACCTCCCCACCTAGCCAGGACCTCGGGTAAAAAATAGAAAATGGCTTGGAGAGCACATCTGCCAACTCCTTCAGCACCCTTGGGTGTAGCCTATCTAGCCACATAGACTTGTGTCTATCTCAATGGCATGGTAGATCACTGACCACTTCCTCATTTACTGTGATGATCTCTTTAGTGATGACCTCCTTAGCCATGTGTGGTCAGGGATCTATCACCACAAAATATGAGCTTTGAGGCAGTGGGCTGAAATACACAATTCATAAAGAACAGCAATTACTATAGTGAGGCTGTTCTTTTAAGCCAATTTCACTCTTGGTTACAACTGCACTGAAACATATAGAATTGTAAATCCCCTTGCTCCTTTTGTTGCCATGGCAATAGCTGCTCTTGGGCCTTGGGCTCTTGCAAAGCAACTCAGAATGCTGATTTTTATTAGTGTCTTTCTTTTACTAATGAAACCTATATCATCCTTTTTATCTGTTTCTCTGTTTTCTTTTGCTGGTACAGACTGCCTAATTTTATTTTATTTTGTTTTCTTTTAAGTCAGGAATTGTGTAAACACATTTTACACTCACATTCAGCAGCATATGCTGTCCCTCTGTTCCCAGATTCCTACTTGTACAGCATCACTGATCTGCAGCAGCATTTGGGATAGAGGCTAGCAAACATTAGGGTACAAGGAATGGTGCAACATGACCCAGAGAGGAAATACGTATGATGGTCAAGACTAAGATAACATTTTGGTTACAAACTTCTACCTGCCAGCAGAAACAGCCCTGTAGAGTGTACCCCAAGTAATCCAGTGCAGGCCTCTGTATCACCTATTCTACCTTCACTTGTCCCTAGAGCTCTAGGGGCTTGAAAGGCAGGCAACAGTTACAGTAGCACAGAATGTTAGAGAGTGAAAAAGCAAACTAGAGGAAGTAATAGGCAACTGGCTTAGCTCAATTAGTCAATAAATGAAGTCTAAAACAATTCATATGGGAAAGCATTTATGCTAGAGGTCCTCTGCAGTTAATGAAGGCTTGTTTTGACACTTCAAATGTTGCTGAGACAAAGCAGAAATAGCACAAATGATGATTTAATATCTATTTTATCTCTCCCCCTAGAATCTACAGATGTTTCTGGCAAACCACTTGATGCCTATTCTCATACCACAGCTTTTAGAACAGAACAGAATAGAGTAGCTCCAGTTGGAAGGAGTCTATAATGATTATCTATTCCAACTGCCTGGCTATTCCAGTGCTCACCAGAAGTTAAGGCATATTATTAAAAGCATTGTCCAAATGCCTCTTAAACACTGACAGGCTTGGGGCATTAACCGCCTCTTTAGGGAACCTGTTCCAGGGTTTGATCAACTTTCTGGTAAAGAAATGTTTCCTGATGTTTCTTGCAATGATTTTCTTATCCCTTCATCAGGTAAGGCAGGAAAGCTTTCCTGTGGTGCAGGCAGACTTTGGCCTGTAAAGCATTCACAATGTGAGCAGAAATACAAAGTTCTGTGTATGTCTTATCTCAAATCACAGTACAAATAGCAGCATATGAGACCAGCCCCTTTACCTTGCATATGCATGATGCATTTCCCATGCCACAGATGAGGAACTGTGCTAGAGGTTAGCAGACAGGTAGATGAGTCAGAAGATAGGAGGATGAGAAAGTATTGCTCCTTTCCCCAGTGGGAAAGAGGAACTTCTCCCTTCTCATATAATGCTCCAGCAGGTGCTGACTGTAAGTGGGTGCATTCACAGTGTTGCTCCCTAACAGTCTGATTGTAACATCCTCAAAATGCCTTGCAATTTCCTACAGAATGTTTGCAGCAACAGTGCATCTCTTTAGCACTGAAGGGAAGTGTGACAGCTGGGCAAGCAGATCAGGCTGATGCTGGGAATGTCTTGTGTGCATTATTGTGCTTGCTGGCTGTCCTTCTCAAAGGCCAAAGGTGAAACAGTTTGCATGTTCAGGACAGAAAATACTAAACAACAAAGAGTTCAGTGGAAGAACAAGTATACCTCAAACTAAACTAAACACATGCTCAGTGAGTTTCCAGTCTAATTAAAAGGCATCCCATAAACTGCATGTGCTGATCAGCTTATCACCACAGGAAAGCTAAATGAAGCACTTTGCATGCATTGGCTCAGATATAACCCTGTATTTCCTGCTTCTCTTTCATCCCTCTCCCTTGCAAGCCTCAGAAAAAGAAACCCAGTACAGCAGAATGAAGTGCAGTTGCATTAAAAATAACACTGTGTACTTTAGTTACATTAGAATAAAAAGGCTATCTTTACATAGGAACTGCTACTTTATTATTATTTTTCAGAGGCATAGCATGATTCAAATAATAAAATAAGTAAGTAATTGGCAAAAAAATAAAAAAAGATAAATAAATAGTGCTCAGACTCATACCAGATTTATTATTAATTCGGGAGTGATGAACTAGAAATTTAGACACAACCAAGGCAAAATGTCATGACACTTCATTTCAAAATAAGGTGAGTTTAGTGGATCACAGATTTGCCTGTTCTCCATGTACAAAATGTTTTAGGATGGGAAACAGATATGTTCAGCCTCTTCTTATGGTTTAGGTTAACTTTAAGTATCCATAGCTGCTATCTGTCTGTGACGGATGCAATTCTCCTAAAGATCAAAGTTAATCCTATTGAGAATTCATCGCTAAACCCTAAAAACATGGTTTGGCTAGGGACTGGGCTGCTAAGTTAGCTGATATGCATTAAAACAGCAGAAAGTCTGAACATGAATCAATCACTTTACACTGTATCTGTAGCCATCAGGGCCCATTGGGCTCTCCTGCCATAGCAGCTGTCTACACAGTGATGATCTCCTCTTGGGTAGGGACACTCATCAAGGTTACCCTCAAGGCTGACAGATCACTTACCTGCTGAGGGATTCCTTACCTGACACCAGGTCAATAAGCAGCATGTTTTTTGTATGAATGTACCATTTAAGATATATATAGTAAGCTTACACGACAATCTTTGTATCCCATGCAAACTCTAAGTGTAGTAATTAATAAAATATTGACCATGAATCTATCTGTGGTTATTAAATATTTTACATACATAAATTTACTTACCAGAACTCAATAAACTAACTACTAGATCACATCTGTTTGAGTGATCTCTGACTCCTCCTACAACACTCCCTTGTCACAGGTCCTGAAGATGATTTTGGACAACCTGCAGCATCTTACCACACCCATGCATTTTTTTTGAGAAACTTTTCACAGCTAGTCATCCTCTCTACAACTACCTGAAAGGAGGTGGTAGTGAGGCTGCTGCTGGATTATTCTCCCCAGTAACTAGCGATAGGACAAGAGGAAATGGGTTTAGATTGGACATTATGAAAAACTTACTTACTGAGAGACGGGTGAGGCATTGAGCAGAGTGCCTATGGAGGTGATAGAGTCATTATACCTGAAGGTGTTCAAGAAGTGTGTAGATGTGGTGCTCCAGGATATGGTTTTGTGGTCATGGTAGTTGGGTTATGGTTGGATTCAATGGTCTTAATGGTCTTTTCCAGCTTGAGTGATTCTATGATCCTTTAAACTGTTACCTCCCAACTTAGTAAAACAGCTTTTTATTAATTTGGACTTAGGAGGTCTTTGTCCTGTCACAGTTTCCTGTGGTTTTGGGAAGATTGATGGCCTTGTCTTTCCAATATTGCCCTTTCCAATATTGCCCTAAAGCTTGACTAATGTTTTCTGTTCATTCACAAAGTGGAAGATTTAAAATGGGATTGTACTGTAATTAAGAGAGGAACCAATGTCTTCACACTGTTGATAAAATCTTAACACTGACCTTCAGCATTCTTCAAGTATAACTTGTTCACCTTGTATCTTTGCCAGATATGTTGGATGCTGATATTGCTAGATGTCAGAGTATAGTGACATCTGCTTCTAAAATGCTAAAGAGAAATATTTCATCACTAATGATTCTGCAGAATGAATTTCGGAAGATAAGCCCTAAAGTGGCTGCATGCTGACTGCTGAACCACTTATATCATCACTTCTACTTTACCTCACAGAGACAGATTATTATCAAACCAGGTAGCTAGGACTTCTGCTCTCCTTCAATAACAATGGGTCTGGAGGAATACCACTGCTATGTTTTCAGTCCTAAACTAGCAGCCTGTGAGGAACTCTAAGCATCTTGAGCAGACCTACCCAATGCAGCTTTAGTTAGGCTGCTGTCATGATTCATTATGCTCAAATGATTCATTAAGGAAGGGGGCTGCACACTTGCCCTGCCTTTTCTCACAGCTTCTGTTGCAAATGAGTTCCTCAAATGGTTTTTCCTTTGTTTTTTCCATTTCCCCCCCATTTTCCCCCATCATATTTAAATGTTTATTACACTCTTTTATGCACGAGTGTTGTAAAATATTGAGCGGTAGAAAAATGTACGTTTTCTCTTTGGTTGAGATCCTAGTGCCTTGTGATAAAGATTCTCTTTACTTTTCCAGAAAGAAAGCATGAATTGTGTTTCTGCTTTTCTGCATTTTATGAGTACAGTTATGAGAAGAGTAATTGTTCCTAAAACACTGATTTACTTCTTCACTTATACAGCACTTGCAGTTTTTCCTGCATCCTTTTATTTTTGTAGTCAGAGGGAGGAGAAAATTGGGACACATCCTAAAGTATTTATGCTTAGAAATTTTCAGTATCTCTAGGTTTCAAAAGAACTGTCTTGGAGACCTGTTCTTTTGGTGATTTCTTTTCTTCTAATTAAAAGGTAAGAATTCTGCTTGCAATATGTTAATCTACTTTCAACAGTCATTCCTGTGTCAGACATCTTTCTACTTGCTATTTACAGGTAAATTATTGTAGAGAACTGAGAAACAAAACATATGTGCTGTGAAAATAGGACATTGTCTAGAGCCCTGTTAGAATGGGCTTACAGATGCTACAGCACTAATGTCTATCAAACTGCTATGCCAAAGGAAAATATTTGCATCGGTAACCTCTACTCCCAGCTACCTCTTGCTGGATGAATGCCTACCACCAAGATGCAAAAATAACAGTAAATTAAAGGCTCATAAACCTGCTCATAGCTAAAATGAAAAGAAAGCGCTGCTTCTTTAAGCGAAGAGACAATAACTGAGAGCCATTTAACTTTAACAAGACCAGCCACAGTCCTGTCTGTTTAAGCCTGTGTTGAGCCCTAGCCTCTTAAAACTTTAATGAAAAAATAAAAGGAATACCAACCTAGCAGGATGTGTATATGAAAACCTGATTGTTTAATGATGAAAAAAGTAATTCCCCAAAAAGTTTGGGATAAAATGTAATACATGCTTGAGATAGTTTTCCTCTGGCAAAATAAAACAGAAGGTACAGGCAGGAGTATTTGTTGGACTACAACTAGCCATTCTTTCATATTGCTGTGATAAAAGGAAGATTAAGCAGAACTTTTTTTTATGCTGATCTGATTCAGACTGTATCTACAAAATGGTTCTCTATTTTTCTGAGCACAATGAACCTCTACTAGAGAGAAAAACTACCATGCACCCTATGCAGGTATTTCTTTAGAGCCAAACCCCAATATATAGTCAAAGAAAAAAAAAAGGTACTCTTTTTTCTTTTTTTCCCCCTTTCTCCCAGAGACTTGGGCCATGTTATTACTTTCATGCAGCTGACAGTTTCAATTGGTGATACTAAACTCAATTATTCTAAAAAAAAAAAAGACTTTTTTTCTGGTTCTCTGCCACTACCTTAGGAAGTTTGGGAATGTTTGTTTTTTCTTTCAATTTCCTCCTTTCTTTCCTCAGTGTTCACACTATTTATCGGATTTTCTACTGCGGTACCTCAGCCAACGACTGTGACTTCCAAGACTGAGTGTTATTTAAACTATATTTTTCTTCTCTTCTTCAATACAATAATACAATGCAATACAATACAATACACCAGGTTGGAAGAGACCTTCAAGATCATCACGTCCAACCCATCAACCAATCCAACCCACCTAAATACAATACAGTACAATACAGTACAATACAACCCACCTAAACAACTAAAAAACTAAACCCTGGCAACAGAAGCTGATGTTAACATCACTTACAACTACTAAACCATATTGCTCCACAATGAAGAAGGAGCAAAATGTTCAGATGAAAACAGACCTGAAACAGATAAACCTCTGAGCACTGTAATTCTCATATCTGCATGACTTTTGCACATCTGGATGATATGCCCATGGTAATCTACTTACAAAGTATAGCAGATAGCAGCTAATTCCAGTTTTGGGGGCACCTGCACTCTTGGCCTGCTCTCAGGGCAAGGAGGTTGGGACCCACCAGTCAAACTCTTGTGTCACAATTCTGCCTCTCATTTGCCTTCATTTGTGGTTTTGACCTGCCTGAATAAAATGCATGAGGTTTGGTCTTTAAAAGCAGGAAGATAACACTCATTAAAAAAACCTGGAAAGGTCTTCCCTCTATCTTATTGCAGATTTTACTGAAGAATTTTGATGTGTTCAGGATTAAACTCTACAAAACCAACTTTACTGTCCTAATTCCTCCTAGGAAAATGCGCTAGGAAATCACTGAGCCAATACAGACCTTCTACACAAGCACAGTCATTGCAGCACACTATGATAATTGCCAGCAGTAATTACAGTCCAGGAGGGCAGAAACCTAATTTTTGGGTAGAGCAGGTAGAAAGCAAACACAACAAGGGAGATGGAGGTGGGAGTGGGGGGGAAAGCCAGAAAGATAGAAACCAAGTGTGAAGGGGATGAGTGAGCAGAAGGAAGAGATTAATTTTCATACTCAACTTTCTGTTTAGCACCAGCTCCATTCTCGTTTAACAGATTACTTTTTCTTTCCCTTTCCTCCACACAGTTTCTGGCTCAAGAGGGTCAGTTTAACCTAGTGTGTTGCATTCTGCTGTTTTTCTGCCTTCACACTGATACTGCTTGCACTTTAGGCAAAGTCAGGTAATGCTGTCTTACCTGAGAGCAGCAAATATCAAACAGACTTTCCGAAATTATTCACACACCGAAGGACACAGATATTACACTGCTACTTAGGATCTCCCAGATTCTTATGCATCTATTTGCAGGGTTACCTCAGAAATACCAATCCCAGCTGTCCATATGCAGATGTCTACATAGAGTCTCCTCAACAGCAGTTGCCTGACTAAGACCTGACTAAGAAGAGGCTATGCCAAAGATGCTGAGATGTGAAGATGTGGTCAAAATTAAGTAATAGGTGAGACAGTTACAGAAGTGCTGCAAGCGCAGAGGTACTTAAGAGGACAAAGAGCAGGTTGTAATAGAATTTGCAAAGTCCTCTCTAAGCCAGCATAGCCTAGGTGGATATACAAACGATGACCCTTTATCAGTATGAGTAAGCCACAGTATGCAAACAGGCCTACACTCTACACAGAAACTGATTTTATCTCTAGTATGAGAAGCAAGAGCAACAGCTACCTATTGACTGGTCAGCAGCCACAGTCATCATTCACTGCAGATTTGCTAGGTCAGAATGGGAATGAATGTAAAAAACTGTTTTGAAATAGTTTTAAAACTCAGCATTCAGTGAAGTTAATCAGAGGGCATAAAAGGTCTTCCCAACTACCAGCATATTCAATTTCTCTTTCTGGTCTTTTCTAACCAAAAAGTGAGTCCTTCCCTCCCATTGCCCCACATTTTTTCTCCTCGAACTTATTCTGAAAGCTCCACAGAGACAGGAGAGCTGCTTCTGTTCAAGCCCAGAATTGAATTTCAATAGTGATGCAGCACCCGGTTGTACTTAGTATTTCTAAAATATTCCATTATATGTCAACATTTCTTCTTATTATTTTTTTGTGTGTGTGTGTGTGTGTTTGGAAAGAGAGGAAACACCAGGAAATGAGCAGGGATAATGCAGTGCACACCTGTAGAGAAAGGCATTTTACTCTCTGTCATGAAAGAGGCAAGAAATGAAGTAAAAAAAATAATTCTTTACATCTCAGATTGATGGTGCCTGCTGACTAGACAATGGATGGCTGAAATTAGAGAAAAAAACCCAGAGTAGTAGTGATGAGAGCAGAGAAGGCAGCCAAGAGTTCTCTTTTTATATTGTATTCATAGCATCTTAAAATGTGCTGGAAAGTACCCATGCTTTTAGGGGGGTTGCTCACCATCATTTTACTATGACATCAGGAGAAAATATACAGTGATTTAAAATTCATCCAAAGTGATTTTTTTTCCCCATGCTATCTCCAGAAAACGTTTGAATATTTTAAAATCTCGCCTCTGACAAACACACATTGTATGCAACCTTGTTACATAAGTCAGGAAAAAGGTATCTTTTTCCTACAATTGCAAATGCAACCTGAAGCTCCTGTCTAAGACCATGGGTTGGTTCAACAAAGCACACAATTCCTTCCAGTGTAGATGTTGACATTTATAATTTAGCTAGGCCTTCCTGAATATTTTAGAGGAAAATTACCCTGAAAAGAAAAATGAGAATCTGATAAAATGAAACATTAAAGGAGGTCAGTCATGCAAGCCTCAAAATGGTTCAGATAAGAGGGAAAAGCATTTCCTTTTCTTCTTGCAAAGAATAATCCTGTTTAACTCAAGGGAAAAGCTGCTTGTTGTGGAGGCATAGCAAAGATCAAAGTGAGCAGGTGAGTCAATGTATAATACCACAGAAGAAAAGGGATGGCCAAACAAGATGGAATTCAGGAACATAAAGATTAGAGATAATTATGTTTAGGGAAAAGCTGCATTAAGTGGTCTTCTATTCTGTAGAGTAAGAAAGTGAATTCCAAAAGAAGAAATAAGAGGGAGTAGATGTGAGGGGGAAAGTTTTTGTGTTGGTTGTGAAGTTTTAATTTTTTTTATCTCCTTTTGTTTTACGGCAGCACTGCAACACTTCACATTTTCTTTGATCCAATAATTTGTCAGACTCAGTTTGGTAAGACAAAGGGAAAAACACACACAAAAAAGTGTTATATGGGAAAATCCTCAATTCTGCAATTGAGGAGCCATCTAGACACATAGAAAATAGTTTGACTGAGATTACTGTAAATGTTTGTTTTCCCCCATAATTCATAGCTTTTGTTCCAGATTAGACATCTGTGTCAACCCCTGAATGACTAAAAAGAAGAGGCTATGGAAATCTTACAGCTTTGTCCAACACAAAAAACATTGCATTTTATGATGTCCACATACTTTTTAAGTCTCATGGCACTGTCAACGTTTTAGAATGCAATATGCATATTTTCCAGTGGAATGAATGAACAAAAGTAAGTTTTGACAGTAAAAGTATTGAAAACAGTACTCTTCCCTTATACCACAGGTTTCACTCTGTTACATTAGGCAATTTATGACTCTATTCAGGCAGTGAAATACCAGCTCTCTATTTTAAAGTTCAAGAAACATGAGTAAATATAACTTGTAAGTCACAAAGCATAAAACCAGGGAATAGAATATAGATATTTTCCTTTATATGACTGGGCTGTGCACATCAACAGACTGTAATGATAAACACAGATATGTTTCTATGGAGACTTGCAATGCTGGAATTGGTTAAGAACAACCACAAAGAGAGAAATTGGTTTCAGTGATGAGATAGACATTTTCATCCAAACTTGGGTATAATCCAAGCTATTCCAACACCCTAATTCAGGAAAGAATTGTAGATTATAAGTGATGTAATTGTGTTCCTCGATATCTTCTAGTGTAGATAGGGTTCTTACAGGTATTCACAAGGCATTACATTTCACTACATTTATAGATCTTCCTCTGAAAACATAAAGTGACTTAAATAGGTAGGAAGGGACATGAATATTACAGTGAATAAAACAATGAAGCTTTGTTACTTGTAAGGCTCTGATGTCTGAGGACCAAGTAACAGGAGTTAAGAACAATTGAAAACTAGCATACAGGAGCTTATTAACCCCACTGGTCCCAAAACAGCTATTATCCACAAATATTGGTCCACTGATGATACAAGAATTATGCATGGTTTTCAGTACATACCAAAGGAAAGGCCTCAAAACATGCTTTTAAAGGAAATGTTAGCTGCCATATAACCTCACCAAATGGATATTTCTCCGAGAAAGCACTCCTTTTCTGGTAGATGAACAGGCTCCCATGTCACAGACTGGAGGGGCTAGAGTGAACTTTTATCAATGTGTGTATCTGACCTCTTGAATAACAGCTCTGTCTGCACTATCTTAGCTTTGTTTTATATTAAGAATCTCAATCACAGTCACAAAATCACAGTCTTAGTTTTATTCTTGAATAAACAGGTTTCTTTTGGAACCAGCTTTGGATATGCAATGTCTCTGCTCTTTCTCTAAACTAACACTCCTGACAGGACAATTTCTGTAAAGAAACAGCCAAGAAAGCTAATATTAGTCTGAACTTTTAGTGAGACAATTTAACCTTTAATCCATATCTTGATCAGATAGTAAGCAATGTGTCATGGGTTAAGTTTAATATGTGCTGCTGTTATTAAAAACCATCCTGCCTCATGCTGGCTTCAAAATGAAAATGCTGGGTGGAGCAAAGTATTATGGGGCTTGAAGTTCTATGAGATGCTTCCTGTTCCATTTGCTGCTTTAGAGTTTGTTTTGGGTGTTGGCTCTTTCCCAGTGGATTGCACTGAGAGGGGGGAGCGATACAGTGGTTTATCTTTCTTTCAGCAGCTTTCTGCTGCTGCTTATTCTGTGACTAGGCTAAGGTAACTGTGCATTATATTATCTCATTTATATTAAACTCTTTTTATCTCAACCCAGAGGTTTTTTTTTGATGTGTGTTACTTTTCCCTCTCTTCTATGCTGGGGGAAACAGACAGGTTAACCCATTACAGTGTGTTAACCTCTTACATTCTTGGCACCCAATGTGTGGTTCAAAAGCAGCTGTCTTAACTAAGTCAGTTTTGGCAGGAGCTAATGAAAGGTGACAAAATTGAGAAGATTCAAATAAGGCTTGAGGCTTAAGAGTGCTTTATCTAAATTTTGTTTTCTTTCTCTTTTTTTTTCCTCTGTACTGTGTTCACTATGTCAATGTATTTGCTTTCTGGGGGCAGCTGTGGGTGATGTATTGGCATTCTGTACAGATTCTGCACAGTGCTGGGTTCTGCACATTGGCCACAGCAACCCCATGCAGTGCTACAGGCTGGGGTCAGAGTGGCTGGAGAGCAGCCAGGTAGAGAGGGACCTGGGGGTACTGTACTGGTCGATGGTAGGCTGAGCCTGCAGTGTGCCCAGGTGGCCAAGAGGGCCAATGGCATCTTGGCCTACATCAGGAACAGTGTGGCCAGCAGTGAAGTCATTGTGCCCCTGTACTCTGCAGTGGTTAGGCCACACCTTGAGTCCTGTGTCCAGTTCTGGGCCCCTCAGTTTAGGAAAGATGTTGACTTGCTGGAACGTATCCAGAGAAGGGCAATGAAGTTGGTGAGGGGTTTGGATCACAAGCCCTATGAAGAGAGGCTGAGGGAGCTGGGGTTGCTTGTCCTGGAGAAGAGGAGGCTCAGGGGAGACCTTCTTGCTCTCTACAACTACCTGAAGAGATGGTGTAGCCAGGTGGGAGTTGGTCTCTTCTCCCAGGCAGCCAGCACCAGATTGAGGACACAGTCTCAAGCTGCACCAGGGGAGGTTCAGACTGGATTGTAGGAAGAAGTTCTACACAGAGAGAGTGATTGGCCATTGGAATGTGCTGCCCGGGGTGGTAGTGGAGTCACCATCATTGGAGGTGTTTAGGAGGAGACTTGATAGGGTGGTTGGTTGCATGGTTTAGTTGATTAGGTGGTGTTGGATGATAGGTTGGATGCGATGATCTTGAATGTCTCTTCCAACCTGGTCTATTCTATTCTATTCTATTCTATTCTATTCTATTCTATTCTATTCTATTCTATTCTATTCTATTCCTTCTGGTGATGAGTCTTGTATCAGGGGAAGGGCTTAGAGTTGTGCTGTTAATCTGCTGGCTACTGGCAGGCTAGGTTTTGTTCAGAGAAATACAGAACTCTTCCAAAAATACTACTGAGAGATCTGCCCCAATGCTAGATAATTATGAGTGTTTGAGTAAATTCGTAGGCCAGTGGTCCCCTCTGATGGTTTGGAATTTCACCCCTTGCCATGTGCAAAATCCTGACAAGCTGCTGACATGTTTGTAGTCAGCCTGGGAGTTTCCAAGAGACAGAAATCATTGCAGTGCCTTGGGACCTGGACCACGCCTATCTGTCCCTGTTATTCCAGTAATGAATGAGTCTCCATGACCCATCTGAAGCCACAGAAAGTGTAATTCCATTTTCTAAGAAAGGTAAAAGAAACTAGTTTTCCCCAGACACACTAGAGCCAGGGAGTAAGAAAGGTTTCTGAACATTGCATTGAATTCCCTGATTGCAAAAATTGGTCTGCACTATCTAAAGTGGAAGTTGTTCTGTCACACAGTGCTTTCTTTGTCTTCACATTCCTTATTGGAACAACTGAGAGAGTTGTGTAATGATTTAGTGCACATTTCCCAGAATTACTTGTTAACAGTACAAATTGGGTAATGGATTTACTCACAAGCTTGTATTTTTAGGGGAAAACCAAATCTCAAGATCACCTGACCTTGTTCTCATGGGTGACTTCAACCTGCTTGATATCTCCTGGGATCACAACATAGCAGAAAGGAGGCAATCTAAGAGGTTCTTAGAGTGCATGGAGGACAGCTTCTTATCCCAGGTGCTGCGCGAGCCTACCAGGGGGTAAGGCTATGCTTGACCTCCTCTTCACCAACAGGGAAGGGCTGGTGGATGATGTGGTGGTCGGAGGGTGTTTAGATGCCAGTGACCACGAGATAATTGAGTTTTCGGTATTCAGCCAAGCTAAGAGGGGCAGCAAGAAGACCTCCACTCTGGACTTCAGGAGGGCAGACTTCAGGCTACTCAAGGAACTAACTCAGAAGGTTCCTTGGGAAACAGCCCTTAAAAATAAAGGGGTCCAGGAGAGCTGAACCTACTTCAAGGAAGAGCTCTTGAAAGTGCAGGAACAGGCTGTGCCAATGTGCCAGAAGATGAGCCGCCGGGGCAGACGGCCAGCCTGGATGGTCAATGAACTTCTAAAGGAACTAAGGGAAAAAAAAGAGGGTGTATCATCTTTGGAAGAAAGGGGAGGCAACCCGTGGAATGTTTAGGGAAGTTGCTAGGTCTTGTAGGAAGAAAATTAGGGAGGCAAAAGCACATTTGGAGCTCAGACTGGCCTCTGCTGTGAAGGACAACAAAAAGTCCTTCTATAAATATATTAATAGCAAGAGGAAGGGCAAGGACAACCTCCACTCCTTGGTGGACATGGAGGGGAATGTTGTAACAAAGGATGAAGAAAAGGCAGAGGTACTTAACACCTTCTTCCCTCAATTTTTACTAGCAGGACAGAATGTCTTCCAGACAGCTGGCCTGCAGAGCTGGCAGAAGGAGCCAGGGAGCAGCATAGTTTTCCTCTGTTCCAGGATGGGACAGTTAGAGATCTTCTCAGCCACTTGAACCCCCACAAGTCCATGGGACCGGATGGGATCCATCCTAGGGTGCTGAGAGAGCTGGCAGATGAGCTGTCCAAGCTGCTCTCCATCATATTTCAACAGTCCTGGCTCACTGGACAGGTCCCAGAAGACTGGAAGCTGGCCAACGTGGTGCCCATCCACAAGAAGGGCCGGTTGGAAGAGCCAGGGAATTATAGGCCTGTCAGCCTGACCTCAGTGCCAGGCAAGATTATGGAAGAGGTCATCTTGAGTGTGATCAAACAGCACTTCCAGGATGGCCAAGGGATCAGGCCTAGCCAGCATGGATTTAGGAAGGGCAGGTCCTGCCTGACCAACCTGATCTCCTTCTATGATCCGGTGACCCGCCTGGTGGAAGTGGGGAGGCCTGTGGATGTAGTCTACCTGGACCTCAGCAAGGCCTTTGACACTGTCCCCCACAGCAAACTCCTGGCTAAGCTATCAGCCCATGGCTTGGACAGGAGCACACTGCATTGGGTTAGGAAGTGGCTGGAGGGCCGAGCCCAGAGAGTGGTGGTGAATGGTGCCACATCCAGCTGGCAGCCAGTCACTAGTGGTGTGCCCCAGGGATCAGTGCTCTTCAACATCTTTATTGATGATCTGGAAGAGGGGATTGAGTCCATCATCAGGAAATTTGCAGACGACACCAAGCTGGGGGCAGAAGTTGATCTGCTGGAGGGTAGAGAGGCTTTGCAGAGGGACCTCGACAGGCTGGACAGATGGGCAGAATCCAATGGCATGAGATTGAACACATCCAAGTGCTGGGTTCTGCACATTGGCCACAGCAACCCCATGCAGTGCTACAGGCTGGGGTCAGAGTGGCTGGAGAGCAGCCAGGTAGAGAGGGACCTGGGGGTGCTGGTTGATGGGAGGCTGAACATGAGCCTGCAGTGTGCCCAGGTGGCCAAGAGGGCCAATGGCATCCTGGCCTGCATCAGGAACAGTGTGGCCAGCAGGAGCAGGGAGGTCATTCTGCCCCTGTACACTGCACTGGTTAGGCCACACCTAGAGTACTGTGTCCAGTTCTGGGCCCCTCAGTTTAGGAAGGATGTTGTCTTGCTGGAACATGTCCAGAGAAGTGCAACAAAGTTGGTGAGGGGTTTGGAACACAAGCCCTATGAGGAGAGGCTGAGGGAGCTGGGGTTGCTTAGCCTGGAGAAGAGGAGACTGAGGGGTGACCTTATTGCTCTCTACAACCACCTGAAGGGAGGTTGTAGCCAGGTGGGGGTTGGTCTCTTCTCCCAGGCAGCCAGCACCAGAACAAGAGGACACTGTCTCAAGCTGCGCCAGGGGAGGTTTAGACTGGATGTTAGGAGGAAGTTCTATACAGAGAGAGTGATTGCCCATTGGAATGGTCTTCCCAGGGAAGTGGTGGAGTCACCATCATTGGAGGTATTCAGGAGGAGACTTGATGGGGTGCTTTGTGCCATAATCTAGTTGTTTGGGTGGGATGGATTGGTTGATAGGTTGGATGCAATGATCTTGAAGGTCTCTTCCAACCTGGTTTTATTGTATTGTATTGTAACTACCTAAGTTGTGCACTTTTTCTTCAAGAGTAGTTCTGATGCTGTGGTTTTGTTGGCAGAAGTCCCACCTTATTTGAAAGCAGATAAAAAGCAGCAGGTAGGATCAAAAAGTTTTCAAGGCTTCAATGTAATATAACTGTCCTGGTTGGGCATGACCAGGCCCAAAACAGGTTTCAGTAAGAGCCTTAAGAAGTTGGGGGAGATAGACAAAAGAAAACATGTACCAGCAAAAAGCCAGCCAAACCTGTTGGCAGGTATCCTGATCACTCACCGCTGTGTTGATGCCCAGAAGGTGATTGGCTAAGTTTCAAATCACTTTTCTGCCAATGGTCAGCTTTGTTTCAAAAGAGCAGTTAAATAGAGGGGTTCTTCAGTAACCCAGCCCTTTTTTCCTTTGGTTCCGACTCGTCTCCAGCTGGCGAGCCGTGTGCTACTTGCCCATCCCCCTCCTTCAGCATCCACCACGTGTACTCCAGTTTTGCTTTCAGTGTTGGGCAACGTGCTTGGATCCTATTTTTACTTTTCCTTGGCTTTACAAAATTGTACCTAAAACAGAATTCTGGATTATAAACTTTCCTGACTGCTGCTCTCAACACCACATCTTGGAATGATTCAGAATCCCCAAACTGAATATTGCTTCGTAAGTGATTCTGATTATTGACTTCATAAAATATATTTGACATTAATTTCCTTCTTCCACTCTGCCTTTGCTCCATCAGGGAGCAAAAGGAGACCCACCTTGGTCTTGAATCAGGAATTGCAGCTCCTTGGTCTCCCTTCAACTTTGAGTTTGATATCAGGAGTGTAGTTACTCTAGATCGAATCCTTCCTCTATCTAAAGTGTTCATATCATTGGTATTACCAATGTTTTGTGTAAGTGATTTCCCCACCGGATGCCTGAACCTAAACAAATTGTAAATAAGTTTATTAATGTTTGGCACAGAAAAATTATTATTAATAAAATAAATTAGTTCCTTTTATTAATTGATCATCCCACTTATTGAGCGTTAGTATCCTTCTTTTCTGAATTAATCCAATTCAATAACTGAGTTACTGAAAGAAAAGCCCTATGATTAGACTTCCTTCTCTGTGGAGTCAATGGCAAAGCCCAACTAACTTCATCTGACTTCTTGGCAGTTGAAAAAAAAGAAAACATGTTTTTATTTCTTCAGCAAAAAGATAGCAAATGGCGCTTACAGAATTTTAAATTACCCTGTGATCATCATCATAACACTACATACTAGACTATTCATATTAATTTTCACTGACTGTATAGAATATTTAAACCATCAAAATTAGGAGAGTTGCTATAGTCACTACTGAAGAGGGCTGGTACTTCCATTTGTATGCAGAGGACTAAATAGCACCAGTACACTTTATGGTGGAAACCTCACGGAGTGTTTCCATGGGAGAGACATGAGTTGTTTCAGCAAGCAGCAGGCCAGTAGTTACAGGATTCTTTCCTGCTCCAGATGTCTAGACTTCTACTGGTATTCACAGTGAGTAAATTCCCGCAGGAAATACAGTTGAATTTTACTATTTGAGAAGTCATCAACCACTCTTGTGCCTCTCTGTCAAAAAGATTCTATCAGCATTAAAAAATCATAGCTGAAAAACGTGGGTTTAAAGCCAGACTTCTTTAAAAAAATGAATCCAAATGAACTGGTTTAGCTTTGTGAAAGGCCAAAAAGGTGTAGTTTGAGTGACAAAATGATAGCAAAATTTTAAAGTCCATCTGGTTTATCTAATATGTAATTCAGAACATATCTATGTGTATGCTAATAGACAATTGCAGATTGTGTTTAATTAGCATACAAACTCATTGGGCCTGCACATCTAGCTGAAAAGCACAGTTTAATTTTTTGTTGTAGCTAGTATTTGATCAAGCAAAGTTCTTCCCAGTATAAGCCGTTGCATAAACACGGATGGGTTTGCTGCAGCATTTTGAGTCAAAACGAAAACTACTGAAGATAAAAAGGTTTTATTCAGTTCATAAAGAAAAAAAAAACACTAAATCTGGCTACTGGGTACTTTGGGTAAGTAACCAATAAGCTGAGTCAAAGGTCTGCATTACTAAGATAATATTGGGCTATGAAAGTTAGCCTTGCAATACAGACTGCTCATGTACTGTGTATTTCTGAAAAATTTGGACCTACTGCTGTTTGAAAGAAAACCACAATAAAATAGCAAGCACCTTCAATGATGCAGCTAGTCTTGATCTCAGCTCAACATACCCAGCTACTTCAGCATAATACCTACTTTGTTTAATTTAAAGACACCAGAGCTGCATGTTAGTCATGAAATCACCTAGAATGACTTATTGCACTTCACATATGCTCAGTAACATAATGTGGAAGTGGGTTTACAATGTCCCCAAACATCCATTGTGTTAATCACAGTGACTGTACACTAAGATACAGGAATAACAGAGGCAAGTAAAAAATATCCATTGCTTGTCAACATGAGGTAGAGACTGTGATTTCTCTTTCAGCAAAAAAATAAATTGTGTCTGTTTCCTCTATGTGGAGATGAATTCATGTATGCACACAAGCCTATGCTCACCATCCACACACTCTTTGTTCTGCAAACCCTCAAGTATCAGTGCAAAAAGGGTGGCTACCAGGAGGATGGAGACACCCTTTTTAGAGGGAGTCACATGGAAAGAAATGGGTACAAGTTACTCCCAGGGAGATTCCAGTTGGACTCCCGAAAAGCATCTTTTCACCATGAGAACAATTAGACATTGTAATAATTTCCTATGTAGTGGATTTCCCTACACTGGCCAGTTTTAAGACTCATTTAGACAGGGTGTTGGGACATCTAATTTCAACTATACTATTGCCTTGGAAGCTTGAACCAGATTATCCTTGGGTCTTTTCCAACCTGGCATTCTGTGATTCTTGTAATGCAGTGGTAGGTAATGACACTATCAGTTTGCATAATGTAGTAGTGGAATCTTCTAATATTTAAGAAAATAAATCCAGCAGAAAATGGTCACAGTAATAACAAGAAAACAAATTACCCAGCAGGTGGTACACAGTTTTACTGCTGGTCTTAATGTGCCATTTTTAATACTAAGGCACTAGCACTGGACCATTCCTCATTCATGGCAAATGTCTTTTCTATTAAATTAATATAATATTAGATCTCTCTCTAAGCACTATTTTGGAAGTATTAGTTTTATGAAATATGTATCTCTCTGCTACAAGATTGTTTTCAGGAGTGTGGACTTTTCTGACCTGCTAAAGTGGACTCTTCAACTTCCTACCCAATGCTTGTGGGAAAGTGTGTTCTAGCTCCTGAGAAATTCACCTTGTGATTTGTGAGCACAGCAGTCCAGCAACATACCAGTCTAGTCTGCAAAATGATGAAGTACTAAAAGAATGGAGCACCTTATATTTGTCAGAAAAACTCAAACACCAGAATTACTGTCTTTAAGGAAAATTTATAAAGACAGATATAAATACTTCTTTGCACATCTGGAAATAGATATCTGAACTGTAATACAACACAATGTGTCTTCAGGGACTATCTCAAGTGAAGTCTTCCAGGCTGTTATCTGAGGTAGTACCCTCCTTGCTGCCAATTGATTCCAGGGCTGAGCTGAGGCTCTAGTGAGGAATGCCCCTGCCAAACTGAGTTCTCAGGCAGTGCTCTCACCTGCTGTGTGTGTTTTGAGATTAGCAAGGCAGCCAGAAGAGAATGAAACAACAGAAAATACCCTTGAAGATGTTATTCTTAAATTCTTACTCTCCTTTTTATTTTTTTTTCCTTAGTGGCAGGTAAAGTATCATCTGATTTAGCTGATTTAGCTTCTCATGAGCTGCATGCATGAGGCAAGAACATGCAGAAAAAATAATTAGGGTGCTTTTTGAAAAAACAGTATGGAATAGATTTTACACTACTTCCTCCTGGTCAGCTTCATGCTCCTATTTTAGGAACTTAGAATGGCTTAGGTTGGAAGGGAGCTTAAAGATCATCTACTCCAACCTCCCCATGATGGGCAAGGATGCCTCAGAACTAGACTTGGCTGCTCAAGGCCTCATCCAGCCTGGTCCTGAACACTCACTTCCAGGGAGGAGTCATCCACAACCTCCCTGAGCAACCCCATTCTACAGTCCCAGTAGCCATATACTGATGAATTTCTTCCTAAGATCCAGTCTAAACCTACTTTCCCTCAGCTTAAATCTTTTCCCGCTTGTCCTATTGCTAGACCTCCTTATAAACAGTCCCTCTCCAGCCTTCCTTTAGGATCTCTTGAGGTATTGGTGTGGGGGACTGTGATGGATCTGTGGACCTTCTGATGAGCTCTGGTGAGGAGTTTGACATTGAAAACATCACTGTGTTCCCATGAGAATCTGGAAAGTCCCTGGACTGAATGTTTGAGGATGAGAAACCACAAGATGAGAGGCCACCTGGACTAGCTTAACAAGTAACCATAGCAATGCCATCAGTATCCAGTAAGAATCTTGAGAAAAGTTTGTTAACCAATTGGATGCAGTCACACTAGCAGCATACATACAAATATGTGTTGCTTTGCTGGAATAAACAGAGTCTTTTTGTCTTTCTCTCTATACTCTGCTTACGTGTATTATTGTTGCTTTGGCCATCACCCTATCCCTATATAGTGACAAATGTTGATCCCAAGATGTGATTCGAGATGTGAGTTGATTTGACTTGAGATAATTTTGGGCTGCAACTGAATGCAGCAATGGTGATGGAGCCCAGTGTAGCTGAGAGTAGTGGACATACTGTCTTTGGTCCAGACCTGAACTTTGACACCTGGCTGGGTGAGGTAGGTGAGCCACTGGGAACATAATGGAACAAGATTTAACAAAGGATGAGGACTTAGTCCTTGGAACCTAGAAATCATTACTGAAACACAGGGTCTAAAAATTAAAGATTATGAGCTAAGAAAATTACTTTTATTGGGAAAGCAGCAAGATTTTGAGCCTTCCTTGGTTACGGCTTTCAGCATCACTGTGTGGCACAAACTAAGTAGTAATTTGTGGGATGCTATATTGAAAGAAGATAAGGAGATTGTGGAGATGGCTATTACTGGGCGCTTGCTTAGTGACCCACTAAAAGATCCTAAGCAGGAGCAGGACAAAAAAGGGGAGGAACTTAATGGGGGAGTTGAAAGAAAAAGGGATTAACTTGGCTATGGGAGAGACGAATAAATGAGTAGAGGACATGCCGGCATCCTCTAGCCTCCCCTCGCCTGGCTGCTCAGGAGCAGATTCAACAGCACAGAACATAACAGGTGCTGATGAAAAGGAGCTTTCTCTTAATGAACAACTTAAACACCCTATGAACTGGAAAAGTCCCAAAGACTTTCTAAGATGCCACTGGCTTGCCAATCTCTGAGATCAGCTGAAAGAACATGCAAAAAAAAGAGGAATGTAATCAGCGGAATAATCTACAGACTTCACACCAGCAGTTGCCATTGCAACAGCAATTACCCTCTTTGCCATCTGATAGTGAGGACAAGAGTGAGGGGAAAGCTTTAAATCACAGTATGACTGTGACCGCACGAAAGATTGCCAAGAACCAAGAGGGAGGGGGGTGTTGGTCCTCTGGTATGTCTGCTCCCTGGACTGCGCTTCCCTGTAGTGTGACTCTGACTCTGCATTTGACAGTGAGATTTTGGCAGCAGGTTTGCTAGAAAGCTGCTGCAGAAGGTGATTGGGATTTGGTGGAAAAGCTGGAAGTGCCACCTGTATTTGCCAGTCCAGAAGAAATGCATTCCCCCATGAGTGTTTCTGACGACACCAATACCCCCCAGTGTCAGCAACCCATTCCTGACTGGGGTGTACCCAGCTCAGCAGGTCCTACCTTGCGTGACAAATTATCAGCCAAAATAAGGGGATCAGCAGGGATGGATGCATCCACAGCAGATGTAACAACTATTTCAGACAAAAAGATACACAAGGTGCCAATTGGTAATGGGCTCAGTGAGCTCAGTGCTTTATTAATAGGACGATCAAGTGGCACCCTTCAAGGAATAGACGTACGTGTAGGGGTAACTGATCCTATGTGGGACAAATATGTACTTTAATATCTACTGCAACACCACCTGTAACAATTACTAAGGGGCTTGAATTGCTCAACTTGAACCTTTTGAGAGCTGTGTTTCCAAAACAGAATGAACTATCCATGGTGACAGAGAATTTGGATCAGCAGTGGAGGCTTTTTCAGCTTCTCCCCCAGCCTTTGGTGCTTTGAACAGTGTGATGGTGCCAGCCCAGGAAGGGAGACAAGCGATGGCTGCGGGGCCCCTCCTGTAGTCCAAGTGATGGATCCTGTAGCTCTGGTACATCATCAGCAGTGGCGGCTACCAGCCCTTGATTGTTTACATTACTCTATCTTTCATTGCCAAGAAACTAGTGAAAAAGCACCTTTGGAGCAGAAAGCAGCTCCTAACTTCGCCTTTCCCCTCCCCCCTCTCCGCCCCCCTCTGTAGCTACAGCAGTTTTGCTGAGCCTGCCAGCCCACCCTCTCTCTGTTATCTTTCCCTTGCTTGCAGTTTTTTGCAGCTTTGCAGAAGCTGTATATAAGATTTAAAGTCACAGTGCTCAGTTTTCTTAAGAAAGATATCCAAAATTTTGTGAATGCAAACCTGATGTTGATGATGACTTATGAATTGTTTCTCATTGTAGGGGATTTTGGAGATGTGCTATTTTGACGTTTTTAGCAGTTAAGTTTTAGCAGTGAGCGTAATGAATAGTGAGCACTCATGATAAGTATTTAGTAATTATCAAAAGGTATATCAAGTAATAAGGAACAATAATAAATATGTAAAGGAAATGGTAATTATCATATACTATTATAATTAGTAATTGATTATAATAGACATGATAATAATAATACATAAGTGATAAAGGGTAAATTTAAGTAGAATAAGTTATTCTATGAGTTCACAAGTTGTATGCTATAGCATTTTAAAAGAGCTCTATGTAATATAGGTGAAGGTTGTGTTAAATAGGTTTTCATTTAGCAAGGCATGCTTTAGTTAATGTAACATCTTTTCTGTTTCTTTTTTTTGAGGCATTTATTAGATAGTTGGATTTTAACATAGTTCTTCAAGCTTTTTAGGCATTTTTGCTGTCCCCACCCGGAAACATCAATTTTGCAACTCAGTGCTGCAATCTTTCAGCAGAAGACAACACAACAATCAAGAGGATGGGACATTGAAAATAAGCCAACCAACCTAACACCGATCTCAATGACTGTCATGATAATCTGAGATGTCACCAGAAAACATCTGAATTAGGACTGAATATCATGGTTGATTAATTGTTATGTGATTAGGAACTATGTTCACATAGATTTATATGTTAACTCAATAGTCTGTCATACTTAAGTAATAATCTCACATAGTTAAAGGGAAGGTCAAAATTAATTATAGTACAAAAGATATTTTCATTTTAGGTTATAAAAAACAAAAAAGGAGGAATTCAGGTATTATGTCATGAAAAAGAATACTTAAAGCATGTTATGTTCTCAAATTTTTATTTTATATGTGGTTTTAAGGATGATTTAACAAAATTTATGGAGGATATAAACATTTTGGAAGCTTTAGTTGGGAGAAATTTGAAACAAAACCCAACATTATGCCAAAGGTAGTATCAATAGCCCTCAGTACCTTTCCTTAGCAAATACAGAGCATCAAGAGATCAGTATGTTAGGATGAGTAAAAATGGATTATTGTGTTATGTTCAATTTTACATTGGGCAGAACCATGAATATTCAGGATGTCATCTCTGACCCACTAAATGAGCCTTTTCACTCTTGCTGTTTACCTGCAAGTATTTTCCTTATCTGTGGAGATGGAGCCTGGCTAGCTCTATCCCTATCGATTAAGGAAGAATCTTGCTGATATTAAACACTTCTATGATTTTTGGTCATCTTAGAAAAAGGCAAAGGTCTAACATTTATACTTTTGAAGCAGATTGTAGAAGATAGTGCTGAAGATGGGGTTTGCTGTATTTGTAGGTCTTTATATATTAATCCCTGTTTTACAATGTGTTTGGGCTTGATCAAGTCTTCTTTATTAATAAGAAATGGGAAATGTAAATATTTGAACTAGTAAGATCTAAGTTTTCCTTTAAGAGATCAGGCAGATAACAAAGAAGTAAGTTCAAAACTGTAGGATGAAACTTTCTGTCTGAAAGAAGCAACTGTTCTGTTTGTGTTCTGACCTTGCAAGATAAGTGGAAAGGAATATATGGTTGTTACTGAAATGTAGCTGGAAGTTTTGCTGTCTTTAACTATATGTTATGCCAGTTGTGTCAGTCTGTTAGACATGCTACATGACATGCTACATTACGTAACTTTTGTTTTTGCTATGTGAAAAGCAGATGCACTTGTATCAGGCGTAGCAATGGGACTGACTCCAAAAGCTTCTCATCAATATTTTCATCAAGGCTATCGTGCTCTAAAATGGCAATTTCATTTTGTCCAATGCTGAAGCTCATGGTATTGCAGCTGCATGTCCTGATTGTCAGGGCCAGCATATTCGTCACTATTATGGAATCAACCCTAGAGGGTTGCAAGCTCTCCAGGTCTGGCAAACAGATATTACTCACATTGCTGAATTGGGCAGGTTAAAATTTGTTCATATGTCTATTGATACATTCTCTTTGGTCATCATTGCTACCGCTCACACAGGTGAAACTGCCAAAGATATTATTTGTCATTGTCAGTGAGCCTTTTCTACGGCTGGAGTCCCCCTTCAGACAAAAAACAGACAATGGTCCAGCATGTGTATCTGGAAAGGTTAACTCATTTTTGCAATCATGGGGTATAATTCACGCTGCAGGTATCTCTCATTCTCCCACTGGACATGGTATTGAATGTGCCCATGGCACATTAAAACAACTGTTGCAAAAACAAAAAGGGGGAATGGCAGGGGTTCATCCAGAAGCTCAATTGAACAGAGCTATGATTCTCAGGAACATTATCAGCATAATTTCGGCTCATTAGCTACTACCAGTGGGGTGCCCTCAGGAGCTAAAGTCAGGGATTAGGATCTGCAAACAGGTCAGTGGTCTGATCATTGTGATTTAATAACTTGGGGATGAGGGTATGCTTCTGTCTCAACAGATTCTGGACCATACTGGGCTCCAGCAAGTTGGGTTCGACCAGCATTTTCATCACCCTCTGGACATTGCTGCAACAGTCACGCAGATTCCAAAGCAACCATAGAAGAATGTGTGGGGTCACACTTGCTAGTGCCCTGAAACAAGACACGCTGTGCCTCTCGGTATCAACACCAATGAATCCTTTCAGCACCTGCCTAGTGGGCATCCTGGTGAACAGATGGAAGTCACCACTCACACCTGGGAATACTTTACATCTCCAAAGTCATCCATCTCCTTTGGTTATGCAATCTTCATCATGATCAGTATCATCTCTCTTTTATATTCATCTACAAGGTTATGAGTCTTAAAGGACATCATTAGCCTAGCAACAACACCTCAGAAACATAACCTTTCTAGTATACCACTGTTAAAATTAATACTCTGAGTACAGCTAAAGTACCAGTGAGAATCAATTGTTTTAATGTGCTGGGTTAGTGGTATAAATTCAAATTCAGAACACTTAGTTTTGGGCAAAGGATCTCCTAGCTAATAGTTCTTCAAAAGACATGCAGGAAAATAATATCAATGGTGACAGAAGTCACACAAGTGCAAACAAACTAGTAACAAAGGCACAACTTTGTTTGGAATAAAAATCCTGATGTCAATACTGCAGACTAAAACTTCACAGATAACATTGCAGTAGCAGAAATTGGTTCAGAATTTGACAACCAGTTCAAAATTCAGATGTCTGGAACAATCCAGAATTATATTTTTCCAGCCTGACTCTGATTTCCTTTGTTCCTTCCTTCTTCCTTACCTGCATGCCTTTTCTCCTTCCTGCCTCACTTTCCCCCTTCCCTTTGCTCTTCAACTCTCACTGCCTCCCTTCCTCATTCTTTTCTTCTTCTATTGTCTGAGGACTATCAGGGAATGTGAGAAATAGACTCTTGGAGTCACACCCTGCCATCTCAGAAATAAACCCAACAAGCAGATGGTGCTCATGATATGGAGAAATCCTTGTCCTCTCTCTGCCTGCCTGAACATGGTGACTTGGAAAGCAGAGGGTAATGGCAACTAGTTCCTGGGTGGTGCAACAGGCACTGCAGTCAAGCCTCCCCAGTAACCACCTCACCTTCCCAGCTGCCCTTGCAAAATAGGTACAGTGCTGTGCAAAGAAAAGTGAATGATGACTCAGATGTTGGCTCACTGAGCCTGGTGATGTTGACAAGGTTTAGTTGGTCTACACTGTGCATCAATATCTCTTCAGTAAAGAATAAAAGATATGTATTGTCATAGATTACTTGCTTTTAAAGGAGTGGAAGCCCTCATATGAAGCCCGACCCATTTTTTAGAGAAGTCTACTGCCTCTATGGGGCTCAAGTTAGTGATGTAAGGAGAAAGTTTCCTTCCCTAGCACAGCCCTCAAATTAATTCCATTTCAGATAGGTGGTTATGAAGTAACAACAAGAAATCCGAGGACAATGAAGAGAAGATTCAGAACTTTGAGAAAAACAAGTTAAGGAGCACAAGCAGCATTCTCCTCTGTTCCACCAGCTGTGGGGATTGATGAGGGGGTATAAACAGGAAGAATCAGCATGTCAATGACTGGTTCCAAGCCTGGCATCACCAGCTGGAATTTGGGTTCTTTAATCATGGGTTGATTTACAGGACACCAGGCCTGCTGACAGATGGGGTACACCTGTCTCAAAGGGAGGGAAGGATTCCAGCCCAGGAGACAGCAGGGCTCACTAAAAGAGCTTTAAACTAGATTTGAAGAGGAAGGGCACAAACCCAGGATATCTAGAAATAAGCCCAAGGGCAGCTGTGACCGTTTTAGGCTGTGCCTTTAAGAAAGGGACAGTTGCTGGAACAATCTGGCTGAATGTTTTGAAAAACACTCAGATTTCTAAACGAATTTCATTGGTAGATTGATAGAATGCAACTTTAAGTTTTAGTTCTGTTTGAATTTCAGTCTGTTCTGTCTGTTCCTGTCAGCCTGTCTGTTTCTGTCTCTCTCTGAAGCAACAGCTGCTGGATGGGGTTGACCTTGAAGTAACAAAAGCTACCCAGATAAGAAAACTAATTCTTGCATACACTTTGAGCTAACAGAATTTTCCTCCTTAATTACTTTTTCCTCTCTCTCTAACCCTTTTTGGGAAAAAAAGGGAGGTAGGGGGAGAGAGGGGTACAGGGCCTGGGGGGGACCCTCCTGGCTGGAGGAGGGAAAAGGTCTTCTGTATTACATTCATTGCTGTATATTTCTGTATATATTGTAAATACTGTATATTGTGTACATATTCACTGCATTTCATTCCTGCTTGTAAATATAGCACCTTCATCTGCTTATCTGACTAAGTTAGCCATGGTTTTTTTGTGTGTGTGTGGGAGAACTTTCTCTCACCACCACATATCTTAATTGGCGCCCAACGTGGGGCTTGTGGATAATTGCTGTCCAGAAGCAGGGCAAAATTTGCTTGATTTATTGTCTGCTCAAGTCGGAGTTGCAAACATGAAAGTGTTTTGGCTTTTAGAGCGTCTGGTCTTTTCAATTTGTTCTGTACTGATCTACAAGTACTTCCTAGGATTGATTTGCGATCGCTTAGGCAGATACTTAATGTATAAATTGTATTTATGGTTTAAGTATAAGATTCAGCTTCTCAATGAAACAGTGTCTGGGATTCTTTTGGCTTAATAGATAGAGAAATGTGACATAAACCACTCTTCCCATAGAGATAAAGGAGGTTAAGATTCCAGTAGGTGAAAGAGTAGTTTTAAGTGATGGCTAGGATCCAAAGGTGATTTATTTTATGTGTGCAATCCTGCTATTGGTGATAATTAATGTGTTCTTGTTAGTAGCTCTGATACTGGACAGGAAGGTATCGAAGGCTTGTTTTGTTGTTAAGTGTAGATCAAAAAGAAGAAAGCATAACTCTAACTCTACCCCAGAGATCTCTAGTGATGAGGAGAATGGAGAATCTGTATCAGTTAAAGATAGAACTAAAAAGTCCATTGGAAAGGCTGCTTTGAACGGGGCTGTTGGTGGTTCTGGCAATGAGCCAGTGGCAGCGGCAGCGCCTAACATGGCAGCTCCCACGTCCTCGGCAGCCATTAGAGAGGCAAAGCCATTTCCTTCTTCTTTGGCAGGACCGGAAGTGTCCTCCACGGCAGCTGATCCATCTCAAAACCTGCCAGCTTCTGTTAAGGCAGCTGTAAATTCAAACACAGCTCCCATTAAGCAAGTAGTAGTTTTAAATACAAGAACTGGAATGCACAAACCTGATCCAGGAGCTGATGGGGGAGAGCAGAAAGATGCTGATGCTGGTGAGGGAACTTCTACTAAAAAAGAGCCTGCTGAGGAGGAAGAGAAGGTTTGTCTTAAAGATATAGCTGAGATACTGAGATCATCACTGGATGGAGATGCAGGGCAAATTGCTGGTAGGACAGCAGCTGGTGGTAGTGCTTATGAGCTTAAAGAGATTCTTAAGAGAGTGACAGTAGGATTATTGGGACAACATGTTCAGGAAGATGAGATAGATAAGGAAGAAGATGATATTCAGCACTGTTTGGCCCCCCAGGAAGAGATTAGAAACGTGCGGAAGGATTACATCAGAGCAGATAATGAGCCAATTCTAGCTTGGCTTGGTAGATGTTACAATACAGGTGCTCCAGCTCTAATAGTTGGAGATAAGTCAGCAGCTCAGTTAGGAACTCTCTCAAAGAATAATGGAATAGATAGACATCTAGGTACGAATCTCAGTAAGGTTACTCTGTGGATATGCCTTTTATTGGCAGCTCTCATGAGATATCCTTCCTGAGATGATCTTCCATGGAATCCTAAGCCCTGGACTACCATAGATGAGGGAATTAAGCGTCTGAGAGAATTTGCTGTCAGAGAGGTACTCTATGGTGGCCATGAGACTCTGAATCCAGATGAAATTCCTGTAGGAACTGGTCTTGCTAAAAAGCTCATCAAACTTGCCCCTCCTAATTATGCAACTATTCTGGCAAGCAGAATTGTGGCAAGAAATTATGGCGGAGCTCCTCCTAAGGTTGGCCAATTCACTGATCAAATGAGACAATTAGAGGATAGCATGACACGTGTTTCTTTGGTTTCAGCCGTTGAAACTCTGTCTGGAAAAATTGAGAATTGCATGAAAGAGCTGAAAGATGAATTTAAAAATACCATCTCCCAGTTGACACAAAGAAATAATTCCAATTCTTCCTCCAGATGGATACAAGTTTCCTCTGTGAGGAATAGACGTCCTCCAAGGATGTCATTCCAAAACAGGTCATTCCAAAACAGATCCAACCAAAACAGACCACCAAGGCAGTCACGTGGGAGTATTTGGATAACTCTATGTTATCAGTTTGGTGAGAACATGAACAGATGGGATGGTCAAACAACTTCTAGTCTTTTCAGGAGACTGAGGGAACTGCAAAGTGGCAGAACCCGAGGCAGCAATACCAGAAGGATAGCTGTTACTTCCACAGTTTCCCAGAACAACTCTGGTAGTTCCAACAGTGGCTCCAGTGGCTCTAACACTGCACACTGCGCTCATTGCACATGTGGGCATGTTCCCCATAACTAGGGGTGCCCTGCCTCCTGCGAGGGGGAGGAGAGGGATAATAGAGATAATAGAGTCTATTGGGATGTGTACATCCAGTGGCCTGGCACTTCACAATTTCAGAAGTAGAGTGCCTTGGTTGACACAGGAGCTCAGTGCACCATAATGCCATCAAATTATCAGGGATCAGAGACTATAACTATTCTGGGAGTCACTGGTGGATCTCAAGAGTTAACTAAGGTGGAGGTTGATATAAGTTTAACTGGTAGACAGTGGAAGAAGCATACAGTTGTGACCGGACCTGACGCACCTTGTATTTTGGGAATCCAGCCGCTCTGACAACAGCCTGTAGCTCTGCAAGGGGTTGTTGTGGCCAAAGTGCAGCACCCGGCACTTGGATTTGTTGAATGTCATCATGTTGGACTCTGACCATCTGTCCAGTTGGTTGAGGTCCCTCTGCAGAGCCCTTCTATCCTCTAACAGATCAACATCTGCTCCCAACTTCGTGTCATCTGCAAACTTGCTGATGACTGACTCAATCCCCTCATCCAGATCATCAATGAAGATGTTAAAGAGCATGGGGCCCAGCACTGATCCCTGGGGGACACCACTAGTGGCTGGCTGCCAGCTGGATGTGGCATCATTCACCACCACTCTCTGGGCCCGGCCCTCCAGCCAGTTCCTAACCCAGCACAGAGTGTTGCGGTCTGAGCCACAAGCTGATAGCTTGGCCAGGAGTTTGCTGTGGGGGACAGTGTCAAAGGCCTTGCTGAAGTCCAGGTAGACTACATCCACAGCCTTCCCCACATCCACCAGGTGGGTCACCTGATCATAGAAGGAGATCAGGTTGGAGAGGCAGGACCTGCCCTTCCTAAATCCATGTTGGCTGGACCTGAGCCCTTGGCCGTCCTTCAGCTGCACAGTTATTGCCACCAGCATAATCTGCTCCATAATTTTCCCTGGCACTGAGGTCAGGCTGACTGGCCTGGAGTTTCCAGGTTCCTCCATCCGACCCTTCTTGTGGATGGGGACCACATTGGCCAGTTTCCAGTCATCTGAAACCTCACCGCTCAGGCAGGACTGGTGGAAAATGATGGAGAGCGGCTTGGCCAGCTCATCTGCCAGCTCTCTCAGCACCCTAGGGTGGATCCCATCCGGCCCCATGGACTTGTGAGTGTCCAAGTGGCTCAGCAGGTCCTGAACTAATTCCTCATGGATATCCAGGGCATTACACTGCTCCCTGACCCCATCACCCAGCTCAGGAGGCCACTCGTCCTGAACTCCTCCTGCCTTGCTGTTAAAAATTGAGGTGTTCAGGACCACAGCCTTTTCCTCATCTTCAGTTACAATGTTCCCCTCCAGGTCCAATAAGGAGTGCAGGTTCTTCTTGCCCTTCTTTTTAGTATTAACATATTTGTAAAAATGCTTTTTATTATCTTTCACAGAGGTGGCCAGCTTCAGTTCTAACTGGGCCTTTGCCTCTCTAATTTTTCTCCCACATAATGTAACAGCATCTTTAAACATATCAGGAGAACCCTTCCCCTCCTTCCAAAGGTGATACAGCCTCTTTTTTTCCCTTAATTCCTCCAGGAGCTGCTTGCTCATCCAGGCCGGTCGCCTTCCCCGCCGGCTCATCTTTCAGCAGATGGGAACTGCCAGTTCCTGTGCCTTCAAGAGCTCCTGTTTGAAGCAGGTCCAACCAGCCTGGACCCCTCGGTTCTTGAGAGCTGATACCCAGGGAACTTTGCAAATAAGTTTCTTAAACAGGCTGAAGTTTGCCCTCCAGAAGTCCAAGGTGAGGGTCCCTATCTCCCTGTATATTGAAAACTTCACTATCTCGTGGTCACTGCACCCTAGGCAGCCTCCCACGGTCACATCTCCCACCAGCCCTTCTCTATTGGAGAGCAGCAGGTCAAGCAGAGCCTGACCCCTGGTAGGCTCACTTAACAGCTGCATCAGGAAGCTGTACTCCATGTGCTCCAGGAATCTTCTGGACTGCCTCCTCTCTGCTGAATTAATTTCCCAGCAGATATCTGGCAGGTTAAAGTCACCCACAAGGACAAGATCTGATGATCTTGAGACAGCCTCCGATTGCTTATAGAATGTTTCATCTGCCTCCTCATCCTGGTTGGGTGGTCTATAACAGACTCCAACCAGGATGTCAGATTTGTTAGGCTGCCCTCCGATTTTAACCCACAGGCTCTCAATCCCTTCATCTTCTACCTCAAGTTCTGTGGCAGAGAGTGACTCCCTAATATACAGAGCCACCCCTCCTCCTCTTCTCCCTCTCCTGTCTCTCCTAAAAAGCCTATAACCCCTCAGTGTAGCACTCCAAAAGTGCGTGTTATCCCACCATGTTTCTGAGATGGCGACTGTATCATAGTCGCCCTGGAGGACCAGGACTTCCAGCTCTTCCTGCTTATTGTCCATGCTGTGTGCATTGGTGTACATGCACTTCAGCTGGGCTCTCGACTTCTCAATTAACCCTAATTTGTGCCCCATTCTTTCCTCTTCAGAGGAGCTCATTTCCTCACCCAACCCCTTCAGACCTAGTTTAAAGTTTAATGAGCCCTGCCAACTCTAGTGCTAGGACTCTCTTGCCCTTTATAGATAACTGCACCCAACTGCACGGGTGCAGTAAAAGTTGCCCCATGATCAAAGAACACAAAATTCTGCTGCTGGCACCATCCCCTGAGCCAATTGTTGATGGCATGGGTTCTTCTGTTCCTCTCAGTGTACTCCCCTACCACTGAGGGAGCTGGGCAGAACACCACTTGAGCTCCCACCCCATCAATCGTCCAAGGGGCTTGAATTATCTTTTAATCACCCTGGTGCACTTCTTGTCAATTTCATCACTTTCAGCATGTATTACCAGCAAAAGGTAATAGTCAGAGGGCTGGATCAGCTTTGGAAATCTCCTCGTGACATCCCTTACCTGTGCCCCAGGCAGGGAGCAGACCTCCCTGTGGGATGGGTTGGGACGACATATGTGTCCCTCAGTCCCCCTCAGGAGAGAGTCCCCAACAACTATAACCCTTCTATTTTTCTTTGTGGAGCTGGTCGTTACAGTTGGTGGGGACTGCTTGGCCTTAGGCTCCCACCCAGATGGCTGCTCCTCAGCCCTCTCATCCCCACTGCCCTCAGCCTGCAGGGCCTCATACTTACTATGCAAGGGCAGCAGACAAGGAGAAGACCGGGATGGATTTCCCTTGCCACCCCTGGCAGGGACCTGTATCCATCCCTCCCTGTTTCCAGGGACACTTCCCTCAGCAGGGGAGATCTGCAAAGCCTGCTCCCACATATCTAACTCCCTTTTGCATTCCCTTATTGACCTGAGCCTTGATACTTCATCCTTCAGCTCAGCCATTTCATCCTTTAACTCTGCCACCAGATTGAGGAGAAACTTCACCTGGTCACACCTGACACAGGTGTTTTCTCCTTCCCCCTCCATTCCAAGTGCCAGGCTGAAGCACTCTCTGCAGCCAGCAGCCTGAACTCCTGCATGCTGATGCACCTACTCTGTCTGAGTACACACTGTTTTCCTACCCTTCATCCAAGTGACAACCATGGTTCAGGTTTTAGTGATAGTTATTAAAAAATAAAAATAAAAAATTAAAAATTTATCTGAGCAGCAGGAAGGCTCTGCAGCCACAATGGCAGCGCACGCACAGCCCCGGCGGGTTTTAAACCTCCCGTGGTTGACGCCACGCTCCCGATCCCAAGCAGGCTCACAACAGGACGATCCTGCTGAACCTCCCTGCCAACCAGGGGTCCTCCTGACCCACAAAGCGCTGAAAAGAAAGCAGAAAGCAAGGCAGGAAGCTCTCGGTTCCAAGCAGAGCAGTCCCGGGTGCCAGTCCCAATTGGCTCTGCAGCCAAAATGGCATCGCCATTTTGAAATGACAGATTTCTTGATAGTTGGAGAAGTAAACAGGAAGGTCAGCAGAACTGTCACCTTTGAATTCCAGTGGACAGTCTTTGATCTGTTTCAGAGATTGACTCTGGTCTCAGCTGCTAGATGCAACAAGAAATGCCTCTAAAAATCTATTAGCAACAAAAGGAGGACTAAGGAAAATCTTTATGAGATGCAGAAGGAGGGAATGTAGTAGTGAAGGATGAGTGAAAGGCTGAGGTATTCAATACCTTCTTTGCCTCAGTCTTTTGCAGTAGGACCAGTTTCTCTCTAGATACCCCACACCCTGAGTTGGAAGTTAGGCATGGGGAGCAGAATGAAGCCTCATAATCCAAGAGGAGATGGTTAGTCACCTGCTGCAGCAGTCTATGGGGCTGGATGGCATATACCCAAGAGTAACAGGAGAGTTGGCAGAAGCTGGAGGTGGGGAGATTCAGGCTAGATGTGAGGAGGAAGTTCTTCACCGTGAGGGTGGTGAGGCCCTGGAATGGGTTGTCGAGGGAGGTGGTTGAGGCCCCGTCCCTTGAGGTGTTTAAGACCAGGCTGGATGAGGCTCTGGCCAGCCTGATCTAGTGTAGAGCGTCCCTGCCCATGGCAGGGGGGTTGGAACTAGATGATCCTTGTGGTCCCTTCCAACCCTAACTGAAACTATGAAACTATGAATGTGCTCACAAAGTCACTTTCCATCATTTACCAGCAGTCCTGGCTAATTGGGGAGCTCCCAGCTGACTGGAGATTGGTAAATGTGATGCCCATCTACAAGACAGGCTGGAAGAAGGACTTAGGGAACTATAGACCTGTCAGTCTGACTTCAGTGTTGGGGAGGTGATATCTTGAGTGCCATTACGCAACATGAGCAGGACAACCAGCTGATCAGGCCCAGTGAGCATGGGTTCATGAAGGGCAGGTCCTGCTTAGCAAATCTGGTCTCCTTCTATGACAAGGTGACCTGCTTTGTGGATAAGGGAAAGGCTGAGGATGGTGTTTACCTGGAGTTTAGTAAAGCATTTGACAGTGTCTCCAACAGCATCCTCCTGGAGAAACTGCTTGTGACTACAATGGGCAGATGATTTGCTGGGTTAAAAAATAACTTGATGGCTGGGCACAAAGAGTGGTAGTAAAAGGCGTTAAATCCAGTTGGTGTCTGGTCACTAGTGGTGTTTCCCAGGGCGCAGTACTGGGACCACTTCTCCTTGATGTCTTTATCAATGACCTGAATGAGGGGATTAAGTGCATCTGTAGTAAGTTTGCAGACAGCATTAAGATAGAAGAGGGTGTTGATCTGCTTGAGGGTAGAAAGACTCCTCAGAAGGACCTGGACAGCCTGGAGGTATTAGCCAAGGGCAACTGTATGAGGTTTAACAAATCTAAGTGCTGGGTCCAGCACCTGGGCCATGACAACCCCCTGCAATGATACAGACTTGGGAAAAAGTGGCTGGAAAGTTGCCTGGAAGAAAGGGATCTGGCAGTGTGGATTGACTGATAAGAGCCAGCAGTGTGCTCAAGTTGCCAAGAAGGCCAACAACATTGTGTCTTGTATGAGAAATAGTGTGGCCAGCCGGAAGTGATTGTCCCCCTGAACCCAGAACTAGTGAGGCCATGCCTCACATACTGTGTTCAGTTTTGGGGCTTCCACTACAGAAAGACACTGAGGTGCTGGAACAGGTGCAGAGAAAGTAAATGGAGCTTGTGAGGTGTCTGGAGATGAAGTGTTATAAGAAGTACCTGAGGGGACTGGGATTGATTAGTCTGGAGAAGAAGAGGCTGAGGAGAGACCTTGTTGCTCTCCACAATTATCTGAAAGGAGGTTGTAGTGAGGTGGGTGTTGGTCTCTTCTCAACAAGCCCCAGCTTTCACCAGTGTAAGTTTAGATCAATTATCAGAAGAAACTTCTTCACTGAAAGGGTTATCAAACACTGGAATAGGCTGCCCAGGGAGGTGGTTGAATCACCACCCCTGGAGGAGTTAAAAAGAACACAGAGATGTGGTGCTAAGGGACATGGTTTAGCACCAGACGTGCTTGGGCTCAATGGTCTTACAGATCTTTTTCCAACCAAAATGATTCTATGATTCTATGACTTACCATTAAGTATAATTTTTATGTTTGCAAGTAGAACACTTGTTCACAAGTACATCCCATATGAATGTATTATTATATTACATTAACAGTAATGGACACAAAAGAACTAATCATTGATAAGAAATCTTACAGCAAATTCAACAACAAGGTAGACTGAGGCACATGTATATACTATACATATAAGAAGAATTAAGTCCCACTGAGGTCATGACACATCTTGACAATCATAAGTGGGTAGGAAAAGTATTTATCAAGCACAATCATATTTTTCTGAGGGTCTTTAAAGCAGAGGAGGCTTTGGAGGTGAAAAAAAGGAAAAAAGAAAGAAAAAAGAACTCTATTGTGATGTAGTTCACCAAGGGGAAGGGGTGACAGTCTATACCTTATGGGCTGCACTGCCTGCTTGTGAATAGCTAAAGGGTGTCTAAAGTCTGCTATGTAGTTTGAATTCTGATTGTGGGAGGAAGAAGGCAGCAGGGATGGATGTATTTCCAGTTTCATCAACCATCTGCTTTGCACCGGCATAGTGAAACTGCATGTTGATGTCATGTCGTCCCTGAAAAGCTGTTCTTGGAATTCTCCCCTCTCTACTGTCCAAGGTACCTGCCAGATGATTGTGGAACATGTAAACAATTAGTCCTGCATGAGGAAGGCTGACCACTTTTTTCTGGATGCACAAACTGCTAGCTACCGAACAGAACGCTATGCTTTTGGCAAGCTAAACCAGATAAGAAAAAAACCTTCCATTTTGTAAAGCTCTATCTAAAAGGGCAGCCTGTCTTTTTTAAAAAGATTTTCTACCTGTTCTTTCCTGTTTCTCTCCAATGGTATTAATTACTCGATGCCATATTTTCAAATAAAATTAAAAGGCATTGCAGAGGATGAAGTCACAGAAAATTAAACTTCTGTAAAACAACTGAGTCAATCTTTTTGAATGCTACCATAGCCAAAGGGTTGCACATTGTCATAAATCTCAAATTCCTGGAAAATATGATATAAAATGGAAATAAAGCCTAGAAGAAATATTAATTTAAAAATCTGAAGCACATCTATTCAGTTTGTACGGAATAAAAACGACTGGAACTGAATTTTTTTTTTTTTTAAACTATGTGATTTTTCTTCTTCAAAAGCAGCATCACGTGGAACTCTCAGAAACTGTTGAAGGGTCTTGTATGGGACAGCCTTGCCACTGCAGAATAGGAGCTTCACATCCACTTCACACATCTCCATAGTAAAGTAGTAGCCCTAGTGATACTTGTGCAGCTCTACAGCATCTTTAAAATATGATCTCACATTCAGACAAACAAATATGTTTTCTGTAGTTGAATGGAATTGAATTTTAATTGTATACCCAAGGATGACTGAATGATATCTGTATTCTACTAGCTGGATTTTGACCCGACGAAGGATATGTAGAGGAATCTACAAAGGGAACAGATCTGTTGGATTCATCACTTCAAATGGGGAAAAAGCAGATTAAAGTGAACAAAAATCAGCATAATATAGTATCCTTTTAGAGTCTGGACTACAGGGATCAGCTTTGTGAAATCCTTCAACAGACACCTGAAAGACATAATCAAAGCAATACATAAAGTTCTTTATTTACTTCTAAGGAAAATGCAAACATACCAGCTCCTTCTTCTTCATGCACTCCATGAGGACAATAAAGAGGTGCTGTGCCTGGGTTCGGGTATATGTGAAAGTCTTCTGTATGGTAACTAGCAACTGGTCCCTCAAAGACTCGTTGATAAGTCTGAAATTCAAAAAAGAAAAGATGGAGTGGAAAACCAGGCATGAGGGAACATGGCAACTTCAGGCAAGTGTCATAGGTCAAAAAAGTAAGAGACAAATTACTGAAAGTTGTTTTGGACATGCTTGAAGGGCTGGAATTGCTGAAACACTGTTCCAGAAAAATATTTTGATCATGCTGGGGTCCTCAACGCCAAGGTTTTTATTTCAGTTCCCACATACTGCATGACAGAATGTCAGTCAAACTATCAGCTCTGAGATGTTTCCTAACAAAACCAGGAACCACGCCTAGACTTGAAGGAGACCAACAGTTCCAGGTGATGTGAAGACCCCCTTCCACCACTGAGTTAGCAGAATTCATATGAGGATTCATTTTATGAAACTGGGTGCATTTTTATTGTCACTGTCTTTTATTCTGGCTTAAATATCCCAACAACTTCAACCACCTAATTGATGATGCACAGGAGCAGGTAAGCAAAGAACAAAAAATTTATCTGTTCTTTAGTTTGCTTGAAGAAACCACCTTGCTTTTGTTCATGTTGCTCTTCCAGGAGTCTAAAGAGTAACCATTTTCTATGGTTACATTTTATGGTTACTCTTTGGTCCTAACATTAGTATTTGCAGAAAGTGGTCTCAGGACAGAAATAAAAGGTAATATTACATGGAATATTAGTACTCAGACCATGTCCCTTGATACTGAAAAGCCTATTACTTGGGACTGTCCTGGGTGAATCAGTGTTGTTCTTACTGTTTGACAAAAATAGGGGGCTCTAGTGTAGAATGTGCATCCTTTGCTGTACGGAAGTTTCTATACCATAGCAGTTTTATCACTTAAATATTGTAACTGAATGTTTGAAATTATCCAAGTCAGAATATTTTACAGGATAAGTCATCTTTAGTCATCGAAGGGAATGAAAATTAGAAAAATCTTCATGAATCACAATTTACAACAGAAGATAAACAAAGATTTAATCCAACACCAACTGCAAAGAATTATCAGAAACAGCAAAGTATCTAAAAGTCTTTGTTAGCCATTAGGGTTGTAATATTAGTCAAAGTCCCCTACATTTCTCTGCAGCAAGGAAGCCCAAATGAACCTGCAGGATATTCACCACACAACCAAATTTCAAATATGATTTAACTACCTAGTCTTTATACCTTTAGCAAACATGTCATTAGAAGAGACAATGAATGGGAATGGTGAAGAGGTATAGAGGTACATAGGAAAATATAAAAGGCCTGGTGCATGAAGGACGTGTTCCCTACTCTCTAAATTTTGACTTTGACTGTAAATGTCCCTGTTGGGTAAGGATTCCTCTTCACAAAGAAACCTCAAAGACATATGTTGATGTATTTGGGTTGAAATGAGTTCGTATTAGGTTTTAGAGCACACTCCTTGGATCTTGACTCTTCTCCACCTCTGCACTTCTTCTTTTCACTGAGGAGCAATACAGCCCTAAATGTGCCCTTACATGGACTATGGGAAAGGCAACAATACTGCATTTAATGCTCACTCCCTATGCAAGCACTTCCCCATAGTTTGACCTGCTTACTTCACAAAAAGACAACAAATGATGAGATCACAGATTCACAGACTGCTCTGGGTTGCAAGGTAGCCACAAAGGCCATCTTGTCCAAGCAGGGATACGTCTGAGTAGATCAGGCTGCCCAGGACCACACTGAGTCTGATCTTGAATGTGGACAGGGATGGGGCCTCAACCACATCCCTGGATAGCCTGTTCTAGTATTTTACCACTCTCATTGCAAAGAACTTCCTCCTAATGTCCAATCTAAATCTAGCCTGCTCTAGTTTAAAACCATTGCCCTTTGTCCTATCACTTCAAGCCCTTCTAAATAGTCCTTCCCAGCCATCCTGTAGGTTCCCTTCAGATAACAAAAATTAGTTATAAGATGTCCCTGAAGCCTTCCTTTCTCTGGGCTGAACAGCCACAATTCTTTCACCCTGTCTTCAGAGGAGAGGTGCTCAGCCCTCTGATCGATTTGGCACGTCCCTCCTATGGACCCATTCTAGCAGTTCCATGTTTCTCTTGTGTTGAGGGCCCCAGAGCTGGACACAGTACTGCAGGTCAGGTCATACTAGAGCAGAGTGGAAGAATAACCTCTCTCAACCTACTGGCCATGCATCTTTTGATGCAGCCCAGGATGTCATTCACCTTATGGGCTACAAGTGTACATTTTGGCTCACATCCAGCCATTTCTTTTCTGCAGGGCTGCTCTCAATTTCATCATTGTCCAGCTTGTATTGATATCAAGGGTTGCCCCAACTTAGGTGCATGACCTTGTAGTTTGCCTCATTGAACCTCACAGAATCACAGAATTATTGAGGCTGGAACAGACCTCTGAGATCAAGTTCAGCCTATGACCTAACACCGCCACATTGACTAGATCATGTCACTAATTGCCACATCCAATCTTTCCTTAAACACCTCCAGGGACTTTGACTCCACTATCTCCCTGGGCAGTCCATTCCAGTGTCTAAAACTTCATGAGATTCTCCCTAGCCTACCTCTCAAGACCATTCAGGTCCTTCTGGAAGGCATCTTGTCCTTTCGTCTTATCACAGAATCACAGAATTTTAGGGATTGTGAGGGACATTGAAAGACCATCTAGTCTCACCGCTCTGCCAGATCAGGGTCACCTAGTGTAGGTCATACGGGAATGCAACCAGGTGGGTTTTGAATGTCTCCAGCCATGGAGACTCCACAACCTCTCTGGGCATCCTGTACCAGTGCTCTGCCACCCTCAGAGCAAAAAAGTTTTTTCTTTATATATACATGAAACCTATGCTCCAGCTTGCACCCATTGCCCCTTGTCCTGTCATTGGACTTCACTGAGAAGAGCCTGGCTCTATCCTGCTGACACTCACCCTTCATATATTTATAAATATTAATGAGGTCATCCCTTAGTCTCCTGCAAGTTAAAGAGATCCAGCTCCCTCAGTCTCACCTCATAAGGCAGGTGTTCTTCTCCCTTAATAACCTTTGTGGCTCTGTGCTGGACTCTTTCAAACAGGTCCCTGTCCTTCTCGAACTGAAGGACCCAGAACTGGACACAATATTCCAGATGCAGCCTCACCAGGGCAGAGTAGATAGGGAGGAGAACCTCCCTCGACCTATGAACTACACGCCTTTTAATGTTGCCTACAAGGGCTTGTGGTAATAATTCTGTCCATCAGGACCCCACCAGGTCCCTTCCTGGAAGGGTGTTCTCCAACAGGTCAGTCACAAACCTATACTGGTACATGAATTATGGATTTTAAAAGACTTATTATTATAAAAATGTTTTGAAATTCTCTGAATAAAACACTTTATTCAATGAACTGAACATAATCTGTTTCTAATTTTTAATGTGTGATTTTTTCTTTCTTCTTCTTT